>CM040243.1:113641448-114241448 GCA_022545495.1 Chrysanthemum lavandulifolium
ATCCTGAAAAGGCTTATGTCAAAATGAAGTTCTTGGAAAATTTGAAGAATTTTTCCATTTGTTTTGGCTTTCCATGAGCTTTGCTCATGTAAGCGTGATGGGTAAGGAATAGAAGATTTGGATTTGGTTTTTCAATGGGAGCTACGGAGGTTCAAAACAACTCTGGTTGGATTTTAGTTTTGGACAACACGAGGATGGACATTCTTGGTACCTCCGTTATTAGTAGGAAGTTCCTTGTCCTTAGTCGCCTCGGGTTCACTTTCCACTACCTTTGGGAGAGAAGAAGAAGGGTAGTAGGAATAGCGGGTCCATCATCTGAGTACCACTTAGGTTGTGATCGCCTTTGCATCGCCCCTCGGATTAGCGATCGTGTTGCTAGGTAAAGTACACAGGCCAGGGTCGATCATTTAAAGACTTCTTTAATTCGATCGTGACCAACACCACTTGTCTCCTCTTGAGTCTTTATGAATTGCTTTAAAAGCTCATCGGATGTTGATCGGGAGGAGGTGGAGGGATAATTTGAGGCCTTATGTTCTTATTATAGCGAATTCCCTTGATTAGGGTTCATATTCCCAGAAATTGATTCCCTCGATTGTAAGTGTTTTGATTAAGATTTCCTTGATGTTGGAAACCTTGATTGGGTCCGAATAGAAATTACCTTGGTTTTGATAACCTTGGTTCATTCTTGGTTGGTTCGATTAGGTTAGGATTAGTTGAAGCCGGGTGGTGCGATAAGTATTAGCTCGGTAGTTTGGTTCATTTTGAGGACGGTATTGATTACCTCCTTGATTTGAAGTACCGGCTATAGCATTAGCTTCAAAGGACTACCATCGGTGGCGATCTGAGTTGTAGTATGCATGAGGACCACCACAGTAACACAAACTTCAACTTTCTTACTTCACCGTATGATGGTGCTTGTGTGAAAGTGACTTTCTTTAGTTAGCAGAACCAAAGCACGAACAATATCCGTGAGTTTGTCAATCTTAGCATCGGTGCTAGATGTACTCACGGAGATGAAATGAAGGTCCGACATTAGGCGAGTCGATATGTCTTTGTCCGGAAAAGGACGGACACAGGACTTGTTTTCAATTATTTGCAAGGCTTCTTTTGTGGTCTTGCTCAAGAAATTACCTCCAGGAGGCATTTAAAAGTCTTGATTAGTCGGTTGGACCATTGTAGAAAGTATCCATTTGCATTAACTCGGAAAAACCATGATGCGGACACTTACGGAGCAATTCTTTATAACGATCCCATGCCTCCCGAATGATTCATCAAATCTAGAGAATTTCATTATCTCATTCTTAAGACTTGTAGTTAGGGAGGAGGATAGAATTCGTTAACAAACTTGGTAACTAGATCTTCCATGTCTCAATGGAGCGAGGGGTTGTTTCTCAGCCAATTAGGGCTTATCCTACAGAAAATGGGAGAGAAGAAGCGATAGCTTCATGTGGGACATTCTTGTACTTGATGGTAGATGCAATCTTGTTAAACCATCGAATGTGTGCATGAGGATCATCCCGCTCAAAACCATAGAATTGGCTTTGGGTTGCAGTTAAGTAACCGGTTTTGAGCTCAAAAGTATCGACGCGATGGTTGGGACAACAATATCATCTCGTAACCCTCGATGGGTGCTTGGAGAAGCTCATTCATCGGCTTGTCTTACGCCATTCGCGGTGGTGGTGGTGGTAAGCGTTCCTCGATCACGGTGAAGGAGCGAGCGTCCTCGTCTCGAGGAATCTTTCCAAGTTACGAAAGTGGACTTGTAGAAGCTGGAAGAGCAGTGCGCATGCACTAAGTATAAAATCGATTTTCAAAACAAATGCGAGGCAAAGCGACAAGTGAACTTAACCAATAATCACAAATGAAATGGCTTCTTTGAAAAAGGTACACCAAATCACAAGGACACAAAGGCAAGTTTTAAATCGATGTTCGGGAACTTATTATGGTCACACCCCAGTTAGTAGGTGTCTTTGCCTTGATTTCTGGTGGTTGATTTTATGTATATATTAAGTACCCGAAAAGGCGTAGGTATAGATTTGTCTTGATGGGTTTAAAACTTTTGGACAATATTTTTGGTATCGTCTCGTTTAACCAAATCGTATTTCTTTAAGAATCACCTTAAAAACACAAGCTAGAAAAGCGTTACGATTGTTTTGTTGTTTTATATTTTGTTTGGTGTTTTAACACTTTAGGAAAAGTGTTAATGAACTTTTGATTTTGTTATAACTTTACAAAAAGCTGTTTACAAGCGGTGGTATATGTGCAAGTCTGGTCGAAAATGCTTAGAACACGCTTCTGACCTCCCGTGGCGCAAAATTTGATTGGTGCAAAACCGTCAAGTTTTCTCACTGAAGCTAGCCACTGTGAATGGCTAAGCTGAAGGAACTTAAAACAACTCAAACACCAAATGCAATTTAGATCGGAGAATCGATGGATTCCGGGTCGTTAAGTCCCAGGAGGATGGCGGTGTTTAACTGATCGGATGTCGAATAACCGCTAAGGATAGTGGTCGATAAGGATTGAGTTTATTTTATAAATTACAGGGGCTTAAATGCAAATTAAAGAAAATTAAAAGATTAACTATATTAAATAACGCTATCACTATTTTTAAGCGATGTTTTTGATTTTCTTTTTATAAAACTTAATTAAAAACTACGTGACGTCTGAATAAAAGCGTGAAACTTATACAATATTAATCCTAAAAATATGAAAATGATATTTTACAAACCTAATGATATGAGAAACTTTTTAGAAAAGAAAATTATTTTATAACTATTTATCTAATTATTATTAATTAAAACTATTTTTAACTATTTAATAATAACCTAAATTACAAGAAAATAGGAAATAAACCTAGAAAAATAAAATTAAGACTTGGAAAATCTAAAATAACAAAGAGAATTTTCAAAACTATTTTTATAATTTTCGATTATTTTTCTATTTTTATGAATTTTAAACTATTAAAACTAACTAAATTACTAAAATTACAAAATAAACTATGAAAAATCTGAAAATTATTTTTTTACTTTTTATATTTATCTAAACCTAAGAAAATTGAAAAATTAATTTTTGAACTTTTTCGATTTAATTGTATTAAAAGCTATTTAAAATTACCTAAAAGCTGTTTTAATTAAGAAAATAACAAACAGTGTTGGAAAATTATGAAAATTTCGGAAAACTCTAAAATGATATTATGAATCTAAGAAAAATAGAAAAACATGGTGTTATGTGGAGGAAATTGAATACGCAATACAAGTGCTTATGAAATAAGCACTTAAATAACACAAGTGTACCAAATGGGCACAAACATTACACAAGCTCTAATAAGCTAAAAGCACTCAAGCGCAACTAGTTACAACAAGCTTAAACTTCGGATTGCAAGTTGCAATGATTTGGAGAATTTGATTATGAGCTAAAAGCAGTTACGAGGCCTACTTTGCGACTGAAAATAAGCACTCAAATAAGCTAAAATAAAAACCAAATGTGGAGACCTAAACTAGACACGTTGACTAAGCTTAAACCAAAAACCCGGATCATGAAGAGCTAAGGTGAGCCACATGCAAGGCTAGCAAATAACACTGCACCTCGGTCAATCTTGAGCTTGTGCATAGGGATTTGAGACCCGATCCACAAGCTCATTTGAAGCTTTTAAAAATTTGAAAAATTCTACAAAATGGTAAAAGCAAGGAGACGTTGAGCTTTTAACACCCAAAGTTTCATGAATTTAACCCAAGAATGACTCAATTAAAAATCACTCCATTTGGACTCAAAGCAGGTTTTCGGTTTTTGACTTTTGATATGATTGTGAAGATTTGACTTTTCCAACTTTAAAGCGATTTATGGTGATGTTGATGTATTAAGATGAATTACACCTCTAAACTATGACTATCAATTCTAAACACCTTTCAAGAGTTTGCTTTCAAAAACTCCAACAAAAGCGATTGAGACATATTTGAGATGTATTTGACTTTCGGTGTTTGCGAGGCACAAGTTGTTGTGAGATATGAGTTAAATAGAGTTAAACAAGCATGAACCAGAGGTTCTAACTCGAATACACCTTTAAAGCAGTTAAGCTAAAAACCAAACACATGTTTAACTCTTGAATGTGAGATAAAGCGTTTAACCACTTTGTTTAAGCTATTGCGGATATTAAGGCGATTATAATATCCTTAATTACTACTAAGTGGACATGTTTAAATGGTTTAATGATCACACTTTCAAGTACACATACAAAATGCAAGTCGACTAAAGAATGAAAAGTGAAATGTAAACTACAATTGTCCAACTTTGTTATGCACTTATACCAACCCAAATACACGCTATTCTATATCAAATCCAACCCGAACACCTTGCTGCAACACCGTAATCATTTCAAGCTTATTTGAACCAAAATTCCTTTCTGATTGACTTTTGTTGACGTTCGATGAATTGCTTGAGCGCATTCCAAGCTTACAAAAAGCTATAATAAGCTTATGTAAGCTTGTTTAAACAAGAAATAAGCTACTTGAAGCTTGGGTTTGAGATTTTGAAATAGAAATTTCCAGATAAGCATAAAATGTGAAATGTAAATAAAAACTTGAATTCTTGCTTGATAATAGTTTGAACACATTAAGCCGACTTAATTTGATATATTGAAACAAAACATTACAACTTAAAGCAATTAAAAGCGAAAACATGAAATCGACATACAAAATTAAAAAAACTAAAAGCTATATTCTTCTCTACTTCCTCTCTTTTATGCCCCAATAATGTTCCACGTGTCCTCACGAGTATCCACCACTTTTCTTGACCAATGGGAGTTTTGAGCATTAGGCGTTTTATCATTTTGGCGGAAAGGTGTATTTGACTTGTAGCCTACGAAATAGCGACTAGGGGTGGCATTAATTGTGGGGTTTGTGATTATGAGGAGGTGGTGGAAAAGGAGATAAGGAAATTTGAGGTGATGGGAGATGCGAGGCACATGTGGGAAGATAAGCAGTGTAGAGGCGGGTAAAGGTATTGTTTGACTTGGTTTGACCAAGGGTCCAAAATAGGTTTTGAGGGTCAAATGGGTATAATGGCGGGCGTCAATGCGAGTTTGACAAGGCTAACAGGCTAATTTGACAAGGACCAAGGTGCAAATCTTCCAAACTTTAGGGACTGACGCCAATTTCTCAAAGTTAACACAAGGATGAAATTGACAAACTTTAATAGTACAAGTACCATTTTTGACATTTTAAATTCTCGAAAGGACCATTTTGCCAAATTTCAAAGTTCGGGACCTAAGTTGTAATTTTGTAATTTTAAATCTCAAGGACCTATTTTGACAACTTAGGAATCCCTAAGGACTTAAAATGATATTCTTCTTTATTTGGTTTTACGGGGTTTTTTGACAACTTTTGAAACTTGGGGACTAAAGCGCCAATTATGCAAACTTGATCGTTTTTCACAGTTTTGATATTTTGCATTTAAAACACATAAAACACTTATTTGTGATATTTTATCATTTTGATGCATTTAGTGTTTTCGGATGTTTTCTGATTTAATTGGTACAAAATGATGAGTATTTAGACACTCATCACCCTCAAGTTTCAAAGATGGCAAAATTAGTCCTCGGGTATTTAAAATGGAAATTTATCAAATATTACCCTTGTACTATTTATCATTGGAAATATTAACCCTTTTGATAACTTTTGAAATTACAGTTTCAACCCTGAAAATTGAAAATACAACATTGGTCCTTGGGCAACTACTACAAACCAAATTGGACCTTATTACTTCATAAAAGCCCATGACAAATAAGCCATTGACTTATTAATAAATAAAACCGGTATCGACATCTCCCTCCTCATGACCGCCAAAACCATACCACCCCTTCCTCGCAGTTTTTCACCACCACGTCCACTTATCCCCAGTGTCAAACCACTCACCACCCTCTTCCACCTCACAACACCCAAAGATCATTAATTGCCAACACGGCTTTAGATATTTTGGCACCAAAAATCACAAATCAAGAGTGAGATGAATTGGAACAATACAACGGGGATTCAATCGGAGGACCAAGAAAGCTTTTGGAGTCGATAAAACACCAAAGACTCAAAGAAGCGAGTAGTAGATTTTAGTTGTAGTTAAGAATTTTAAATTAATGTCGTTAGTATAATTTTAATGTAAAACCTTGCTTAGTTTCTAAATTATATAAGTCATTTCGGTTGTAATACTAGCGTTTAATTAGATTAATTCCATGTTTCCTGCTTGTTCTAGTTTTCCCCAAAATTGTTCTTACTGTTTTCATGTTATAAAATTGTTTGAATGGTTCCAATAAGTTTGTTTAAGCTTATTCAAGCTTATTTAAGTGAATTAAAGTAGTTTCGTCCTTTTGCAAAGAATTTGAAAAAGTCAACAAAAGTCAACACATGTCAACGAAAGTCAACTGTGTTCTTAAGTCTGAAATTCGTTTAGAAGTGGTAATCCAGGTCATTTTAAGTTCATTTTAAGTATTAGTCATATTTGTTTTAGGCATAAGCTTTTAAAATTTGTTTTCAAATATATTAAGGCGTTTGTTTTGCAAGGTTTATGGGTCAAACCATGTTTTGACCCACTTTAGTTCTCACTAGTTTCTAGATAATGTTTTAAGTGAATTTTGTGTATCTCTTTGGTGAGCATTAGTGTTATTAGAATTTTGTCAAGTTTTTTCTTTATGTCCAATCTCATCAATGATCCGAATAGTACCTAAACTAGTTTAGTTGCGACCACTTTTCAAGCTTGTAATAAGCTCATTATTAGCTCATAATCGACTGTAGAACCCTTGGTGTATGCACTTTAGATGGCTAAGCTTTTTAGGAATTTTAAGCTAGTTAGAAGCTTATTTTCAAGCTTAGAAATCCCCTAATGGATTCGACCATTTATTCAGACTTGGAATGGCTCTTTTGGGCTTATTAGTCTTATTTTATTGCTTATTAGTGATCCTTTAGGTATTTTAGGTTAAGAATTTTAGGTTCTAGTTGAATTCATGCTCTTTCCTTAGCTTAGTCAAGCCTTTTGTAGCTTAATTTAGATCCTAGCACCCTTATAAACCAAACGTCCCATTGGTCTTTTACGACTTCTACTTCTCATTTCTTTTATTTATTTTGTTCTATTATGCTTATGTTAGATTTAAATTATGTTTGCTTTGGCTTATTGTTTGATGTAGATTAGATTATTTAAGTTGTTTTATATCTTGTAGGTCCTTTAATTGATCCCTTAGAATTATCATTAACCAAACAATCCATTAAATTGAATCTTGTAGCTCAGTCGTGTTTGACTTATTTTAGCTTTGTCCCAGTTTAGTTTTTCATAAATAGCTTATTTTGCTTTAAATTTAGTTGGCAAAAGATAAAAAAATAATTACAAAAAGAGTGGTCGCCAAGGTTTGAACACAGGACTTCTTGGTTCTGCTACGAGCACAACACCACACACCTAAGTTCCAAGCGCCTTAGGGGCTTTTGATGTTTTATCTTACTCAGCTCAATATTTAAGCATGTTTCTTTCACATTTAAAAGAAAAAAATAAGTGAAAAAAAGGTCGCAGTGGGACTTGAACCCGACCTCACGCCGATTCGAGAACCACACGGACCCAACACCCTTACCATACGCACTAGTGGTGGTTGTTTGTTTATTTTCTTGCATTAATTATCTAAATACATAGGTCGAGTTTAGCTTATCAAAATATATTTTAGCTTATCTCTCTCTCTTTGCTTTTTAGTGCTTATTTCCAAAAGGACTTGCACCTTTTTTATTTTTCCGCATTTAGTTTAACTTAATTTTGTTTTCTGTAAAATTTCATAATTTTCATTTCCATTTACTATTTTAATAATTAAATTAGATTAAAATAGTTTTTAATTAAGTATAAATATTTTAAAAGTCCAAAAATTCCGGCTTTTTCCTAAAATTATTTCTAGTAGTTTAGAATGTAGGAAAATTAGTTTCACATCCTTAGGCCTTAAGATGCATTATTTTCACTTTTGGAGCTCGGGATTAGCCGGGTTTTCACGTTCGATAAGCGTCGCGTTTTAGGTTTTAATCGCTAATCAATTTTAAATATAGAATTAATATGACTTCAAAGTTTTTATTAGATTTAATTTCCTTAGTGTAATCAATCATAACCCTTTTCTGTTCAATATTCACCGATCCTGATTCGTTTATTACGGTTTACACCTCGTTGGGACTTAACGACCGGGAAACACTAAAATCTCCTCGGACTTAATTGCATTGGTTTTAGGCAGTTTGAATTTTATTACGGTTGACCATTCACAAGTGGTTAGCTTGTGTAATAAACTTATGTCGAAATGAATCACACACTTTCTCAAACACTTTACCATTTTACAAACCCTAAAACACACTTTCTCCTTCCTCCTCTCTTGCGCCGTGATGGCAACCACAAACCACCATCACCACGCGTCACGCATCACCACCACCACCAAAACACTAACCTTGCTCTCCTCATCAATTCTACCTACAACACACGCCGCCACCATCATCACCGCCACCAAAACACCTATCGTTTGTAGCACCAATCGAATCAAGAAATTATCGTTAGGGCTTCAAGATCGTATGGTGTCACGATAGTATATTCCTTCTTGTTTTGTTCAATGAATCGAACCACGAATGGAGGATAACACATTTGTTATCGCTCTAATCTTATGAGTTCGAATAAAGTTGAAACTTAGTCTTGATTAGGATCGATGAGGAATAATTTCGTGATAGGGACCTTCAAGGTCGATTTTCATTGAATAATCACGAAATATTACGAGATTCATTACGTAAAGTAGGTACAAATCGGATCGTGATGAGGTATTAGTGTAAAAGACCTTGAGTCTTGATGATTCTTTTAAAAGACCACACGAAATACAATCGAGATCTCCTTTAATTTTTTTCATTAAGTTTCAAGTCATGATTGGTTAATATGGGATTGTTGTGGATCCGAGGAGGTAAAGGGTCTAGGATTAGATAGATTTGGTATGTTGAAAAGTCGAAGTCAAACACAGGAATTAGAAATTCAGGTATTAAAGAGTCGGTCACCTCAAGTATATGTAATCGTTAGAAAGCTCGTAGTCGTAGTTATTTTAAGTTAAGTAGTATTTAGTTAAGTAACACCGTGGAGGAGACGGGTCTTTACCCACTGTATACGATCCACACCCGATGTGTGGCGATTTATGTAAGACTATAAATACTCTCTACCTTCCAAGGTAGAGTTGGAACTCATAATAATATCTTTCGCTTTCTCTCGCTGGTTCCCTAAACCTCTAACTTTCTCTCTAGAATTCCATCTATATGCTACTTTGTGTTATGGTTTGATGTGTATGTGAAAAGTTATATCTTACATTTGGTATCAAGAGCCATGGTTAAATCATATCTTGCACATCTTTGGATTTATAGTGGTTTTAGGTGGTTTTGAGGTTGAAAAAGTTTAGTGGTTTTGCATCATTTGGTTGATTTCTCAGTTAAAGTTCGGATTTTGTTAGTACTTTTATGTTTAGAATCATCACAAGTGTGTAGGTTATCATTTGGTAGCTTAAATCATCTTGGTTGGGTTGTTTTGGATTGAAAAGTGATGTTTATGTGGTTTTCATGCTAGCGACTTACTTCGCGGATTAGTTTCTTCGTAGCGACTTGCTTTACAAATTTGTAGCGAGATTCACGGTTCTAAACCTAGCGACTTAGATCTAGCGATTCTGATACAAGTAGTGGACTCTCCACTACGGGTAGCGACAGTGATAGCGACTTGGTGGTGGCGAGTTGCTCTTTAGCGACTTGTATCTTTAGCGACTTGAGTGGCAATTCTTTGCCAAAATTTTGCTAGCGACTTGAGGCTTAGCGAGTTACTACTTAGAGACTTGCATTTGTCTAGCGACTTGGGACTCTAGCGACTTAGTGGTGTAGCGAATTAAGTATTAGCGACTTAGTGCATTATCTTCTAGCGACTTAGTGCATTATTTTCTAGCGACTTGAGTGATTGTTTACGGTTTTCTCTTGATTTAGTAAAATCCGTGAAAGAATCTATTTCTGGTTTAATCATAGAGTTATAAAATCCGTATAATCTGTTAACATGTCTACCAGCGTTCTACTATCATCTCCAACATTGCAGGGATGTTGGCGGTGGCTCGAGATACTCGATCCACCCGTGGCAGCAGGCCGACTACGATTCTTGGGCTCAGCGAATCAGTTGTATTGCCTTGGAAAGGAAAATGGTGTCAACATCCTCAAATCCATTGATGAAGGACCATATCGAGTTGAGGCGACTAGAGACATACTTGATACTAATGAAGATGGTACTCCTGTTTACGGAATGGAGCGAGACCTAAGATGTATGATGAGCTTGATGATAAGGATAAAGAGATTTGATGCGGATATCGGGGCTTGAAACATTGTTCTTCAAGGTCTTCTAAAGACATCTACAAGGCGATCAATCATAACACGATGCTAAGGCGGTTTGGGATAATGTTAAGATGCTTCTCTCGGGTTGAATTAACTATGGAAGGCAGAGAATCTGACTCTATGGCAATTTGAGCACTTCAAGTGAAACCGGATGAGAATGTCTATGAGTACTATGTGAGATTTCATAAGTTAGTAAATGACATGAGGAACATCGAATGACTATGCCTAACATTAATTGAACTCAAAATTTGTGAACAACATGAATCCAGATGGCACAAGTTTGTTACCATTGTGAAGCTCACTAAAGTTGAAGAATACAAACTATGAGCAACTCTATGCCTTCCTCCTTGAATGAGAGACATGCTATGTTTGAAAAATTGATTCTCAATCGGTTCAAAACCAACGAGGGAGAGACAAGCTCGTCTAATGACTCTGACTTTCTACTCGAACATCGAATCACAACCAAAGCATCACAAGTCATACCCTTGGGTAATGGTAATCACAAACTCATTCGATCCTATGTACAAACAAGGCGATCTTGATGCTCACGTGGGTAACTTCATTAATCAACTAGCTCTTCTCATTAGTCAAAACATGAATTCTCTCCCGAACCAACAACAACCTCATATGACATCTAACCCACACAATCAAGCCACTGTTAAAGATGGAAGGATGGTGGTGCAACCGATTCGGAAAGAAAGTATGATCGGGGACGAGGTGGGCTGGGAGAGGTTATGTTGGCAACGAGAATCGAGGAAGGAATGGTAACCAAGGTCAAGCTAAGCCAATCAAATGTTATAGCTTGTGGTGGTGAGGACACATTGCAAGGAGGCGCACATCTCAAAGCGTCCGCAGAATCTTGATTACTTGAGGAGATAAGATCTTTGGCACAAGCTCGGGACAATGGTGCTTTGCTTTGGATGAAGAGGAATTGTTGTTTCTTCTTGAGGGCAATGCCAAGACCTATGATGCGAGATGTGGATGGCGGCCTATTCGAGGAGATAGGTCACAATCATCGAATGCCTTTCAAGTCGGTGGTTGTGATGCATCGACTACGATGTGGATGATGGACCTCAGGCACACACAATTTTATGGCTAGCATTTGTCCAATGGTTTCTCCCAAGGTCTCTTCTTCATCACTAGCTGGCCCGTCCATGACAAGCTCATCTCGGAGGTATTAAAACTATCGATGATCTTGATGTACAGCGGATGCATGACAAAGTACAATCAGCTGAAACTATTGAATCAAATATTGAAAATATGGGTAATATCGATATTGTCCCATATGATCAATATGTGAAACAAAGTGAAAGTGAAGTTGTACCAAGTGATGCATCTTCTGCGATCAACAATGACTATGTTTTTGATGAATACTTGCATGTGCTTTGATGATTATGTAATTTCAGACTAAATGCCTATAAAGAGCGTGTTGCTATTTATGAACAACGTGCTAAGTTTGAGTTGACCACTCGTGGCGGGGAAATGGATGACCAAGTGAGTGCGATAATTAGAAAAAGTAAGTTTAGAGAAGAAGTATTGAAACAAAATTAAATTCCTTGCAAGAAAAACTTTCTAAAACGACTAAACAAAACAAGAACTTCAAGAAAATGTGAAAATGCTTAAGCAAAATTTAATGCAAAGGAATCAAAACTCTTGAGAGATTTTCTAATCGAAACTTTGAAAAACAAACTTGAAAACAAGTTGTACATACAAGGAAACACCATTGATGCTCACATGGTCACTAAACATCGAGTCTTAAGCGATAAGCATAGCATTCCCCTTGTTGAGGAACCAAATCCGAGGTAATTAAAAGGCTAGAAATGCTCATAAGGTGCTTTATGATGGTAATGAAATCCTTAAGCCTGGCGGAAACCTAGTTGCGTTGAGTGCAGAGGAAGATAAGAAATCGGATGAAGTCACTAGGGAAAGGATGAACAAAAACTAGATGACCCTAAATGCAAAGAGAAAAGATCATTATCCTCCCCATGACTACAAGAAGGAAAAGCGGATTTCCTTGAACATGTTTAAGCCTCAAACATTGTTGACTCCAGAACAAGTTTTACGGAAAAGGATTTAGATAAGCGAGAAAAGTGAAAATATTGTTGAAACAAACCCCCTTTATGGAAAATGCCTAGAAGCGATTGTGTATCCTCTAATACACCAATGCATCTTGTTCTAGAAAAATTGCCACTAAAGCAAGACCTTAATTAGTCAATATGTTATATTTCAACTATTTGTTGATTTTGAAAACTTGCAAGAAAAGGATCACACCAGCTAGTATATGAGAAGGAGAAAGGGTTTTGAGCAAATGAAAGAATGTTATTTAGCGAGGTCATGCCTTTCTTTAAACTCTTGAAAGATCACTTCGAGTCTTAAAGGGGATAAGCGATATCAAGGGAATGGAAAGGAATTTGATGCAATGGTAGTGAAGTTAGTGATTATGAGCGTGCACTAAAATATAATGAGATTGAGAGGAAGAACTTGCATACCTTAAATGAGACTCTTATTCTTGAATGTGTTGCTCAAGATATTTTTCTTTGCTTCAAATTGCTCTATTAATGCTTCCAAATTTCATGAACTATCATTTGCACGAAAGTCTCCATGATCGTGTCATTGAGCTTGAAAAACTAATTCTAAACTAAGCAGAAAATTGAAGCTGGATGATCACGACACTTTGGTTAAACATTTTTCTAAACTAGAAGTTGAGTATTTTAATTTACAACTAAAATATCAACATCTCAAAGAAAATGTCAAAACTTCAAATATCAAGACATCTTCGGATGCTCGAGTTTGATGCAGTTTTCAAATTAACAAGCGTGATGAGCGATTCAAGCTCGATGCAACACGATCGAGAAAGTTGAAAGCCCAAATCTCTCAATTAAAGGGTCAAACAAACAATATGACACGCTCCCAATGCCTCCTCCTTTAGATTCTCGAATTCTCAAGCGTTTCATCTTCAAAACTTAGTAAATGCTTTTGTTAGGAATTAGAAATTCCGGTATTAAAGAGTCGGTCATCTCAAGTATATGTAATCTTAAGTTAAGTAGTATTTAGTTTAGTATCACCGTGGAGGACGGACGGTCTTTATCCATTGTATGCACGATCCACGCCCGATGTGTGGCGTTTATGTAAGACTATAAATACTCTCTACCTTCCAAGGTAGAGTTGGAGCTCATAATAATATCTTTCACTTTCTCTCACTAAGTTCCCTAAACCTCTAACTTTCTCTCTAGAATTCCATCTATATGCTACTTTGTGTTATGGTTTGATGTGTATGTGAAAAGTTATATCTACAATTGGTATCAAGAGCCATGGTTAGATCATATCTTGCACATCTTTGGATTTCTAGTGGTTTTTGAGTTTGAAAAAGTTTAGTGGTTTTTGCATCATTTGGTTGATTTCTTGTGTTAAAGTTTGAATTTTGTTAGTACTTTTGTGTTTAGAATCATCACAAGTGTTTAGGTTTTCATTTGGTAAGCTTGAATCATCTTGGTTGGGTTGTTTTTGGATTGAAAAGTGATGTTTATATGGTTTTTCTTGCTAGCGACTTAGCTCACGGATTATTTTCCTCATAGCGACTTGCTTTACAAATTTGTAGCGAGTTCGGTTTTAGCGACCTAGCGAGTTAAAGTACAAGTAGTGGACTCTCCACTCACGAGTAGCGACAGTGGTAGCGACTTGGTGCATGGCGAGTTGCTCTTTAGCGACTTGTATCTCTAGCGACTTGAGTGGCAATTCTTGCCAAAATTTTGCTAGCGACTTGAGTCTTAGCGAGTTACTACTTAGCGACTTGGATTTGTCTAGCGACTTGGGACTCTAGCGAGCGACTTAGTGGTGTAGCTTAATTATCTGTTAGCGACTTAGTGCATTAACTTCTAGCGACTTAGTGCATTATCTTCTAGCGACTTGGTGATTGTTTACGGTTTCTCTTGATTTAGTAAAATCCGTGAAAGAATCTATTTCCGGTTTAATCATAGAGTTATAAAATCCCGTATAATCATCAACATGTCTACCAACGTCCCTACTGTCATCTCCATGTTGCGAGGATGTTCAAGCGGTGGCTCGGATACTAAATCCACCCATGCTTGCGAGAGGCGACTACGATTCTTGGGCTCAACGAATCAGTTGTATTGCCTTGGAAAGGAAAATGGTGTCAACATTCTCAAATCCATTGATGAAGGACCATATCGAGTTGAGGCGACTAGAGACATACTTGATACTAATGAAGATGGTACTCCTGTTTATGGAATGGGCGGACCTAAGATGTATGATGAGCTTGATGATAAGGATAAAAGAGATTTGATGCGAGATATCGGGGCTTCAAACATTGTTCTTCAAGGTCTTCCTAAAGACATATACAAGGCGATCAATCATAACAACGATGCTAAAGCGGTTTGGGATAATGTTAAGATGCTTCTCTCGGGATCGAATTAACTATGGAAGGCAGAGAATCCCAACTCTATGATGAATTTGAGCACTTCAAGATGAAACCGGATGAGAATGTCTATGAGTACTATGTGAGATTTCATAAGTTAGTTAATGACATGAGGAACATCGAATGACTATGCCTAACATTAATTGAACTCAAAATTTGTGAACAACATGAATCCCGAATGGCACAAGTTTGTTACGGTGTGAAGCTCACTAAAGGATTGAAGAATACTAACTATGAACAACTCTATGCCTTCCTCCTTCGAATGAGAGACATGCTATGTTTGAAAAATTGATCCTCAATCGGTTCAAAACCAACGAGGAGAGACAAGCTCGTCTAATGATTCAACCGCCTTCTACTCAAACATCGGAATCACAACCAAAGCTTCACAAGTCATACCCTTGGGTAATGGTAATCACAAACTCATTCACGATCCTATGTACAAACAAGATGATCTTTGATGCACACGTGGGAAACTTCATTAATCAACTAGCTCTTCTCGATTAGCCAAAACATGAATTCTCTCCACAAACCAACAACAACCTCGAACAACATCTAACCCACACAATCAAGCTCTTGTTAAAGATGGAAGGATCATGGTGCAACCGATTCGGGAAAGGCAGTATGATCGGGGAAGATGTGGTCTTGGTAGAGGTTATGTTGGCAATCGAATCGAGGAAGGAATGGTAACCAAGGTCAAGCTAAGCCGATCAAATGCTATAAGCGTGGTGGTGAGGACACATTGCAAGGCGCACATCTCCAAAGCGTCCACTGAATCGCCGATTACCGAGAGATAAGATGTTCTGGCACAAGCTCGGGACAATGGGGCTGCGTTGAATGAAGAGGAATTGTTGTTTCTTCTTCGAGGGCAATGCCAAGACCTATGATCTGAGATGTGGATGAGCGGCCTATTCGGAGATAGGTCACAATCATCGAATGCCTTTCAAGTCGTTGGTGTGATGCATACGACTCTAATGTGGATGATGGACCTCAAGACACACAATTTTTATGGCTAGCATTTCTCCAATGGTTTCTCCCAAGGTCTCCTCTTCACCACTAGTTGGGCCATCCCATGACAAGCTCATCTCGGAGGTATTAAAACTATACGATGATCTTGATGTGCAGCGGATGCATGACAAAGTACAATCAATCGAAACTATTGAATCAAATATTGAAAATATGGGTAATATCGATATTGTCCCATATGATCAATATGTGAAACAAAGTGAAAGTGAAGTTGTACCAAGTGATGCATCTTCTGCGATCAACAATGACTATGTTTTGATGAATACACGCATGTGCCCTGATGATTCCATAATTTCGAACTAAATGCCTATAAGGAGCGTGTTGCTATTTATGAACAACGTGCAAAATTTGAGTTGACCACTCGTGAGCAGGAAATGGATGACCAAGTGAGTACGATAATTAGAAAAAGTAAGTTTAGAAGAAGTATTGAAACAAGAATTACATTCCTTGCAAGAAAAACTTTCTAAAGCATTAAGCAAAAACAAGAACTTCAAGAAAATGTGAAAATGCTTAAGCAAGAATTTAATGCAAAGGAATCAAAACTCTTGAGAGATTTTTCTAATCAAAACTTTGAAAAACAAACTTGAAAACAAGTTGTACATACAAGGAAACACCATTGATTGCTCACATGGTCACCAAACATCAAGTCTTAAGCGATAAGCATAGCATTCCCTTGTTGAGGAACCAAATCCAGAGGTAATTAAAAGGCTAGAAATGCTCATAAGGTGCTTTATGATGGTAATGAAATCCTTAAGCCTAGGCGTAAACCTAGTGGCGTTGAGTGCCTTTGAGGAAGATAAGAAATCAAATGAAATCACTAGGAAAAGATGAATAAGAAACAAAATGATCCCAAATGCAAAGAGAAAACATAATTATCTCTCCTCATGATTACAAGAAGGAAAGCTGGATTTCCTTGAACAAGTTTAAGCCTCGGACTTTGTTGACTCCGAACAAGCCTTACGGAAAAAGGATTTAGATAAGCGAAGCGGAAAATATTGTTGAAACAAACCCTCCCTTTGGAAAATGCCTAGAGCGATTGTGTATCCTCCTAATACACCAATGCATCTTGTACCTAGAACAATTGCCACTAAAAGCAAGACATTAATTAGCCAATCGTTATATTTCAACTATTTGTTGATTTTGAGAAAACTTGCAAGAAAAGGATCACACCCTTTGGTATAGCTGAAGGAGAAAGGGGTTTTGAACAAATGAAAGAATGTTATTTAAGCGAGGTCATGCCCTTCTTTAAACTTCTAAAGATCACTTTGAGAGTCTTAAAAGGGGATAGAAAGCGATATTAAGGGAATGGAAAAGGAATTTGATGCAATGGTTGTTGAAGTTAGTGACTATGGCGTGCTGCATGAAATATAATGAGATTGAGAGAAAGAACTTGCATACATTAAATGAGAATCTTATTCTTGAATGTGTTGCTCAAGATGTGTTTTCAACGCTTCAAATTGCTCTATTAATGCTTCCAAATTTCATGAACTATCTGTGGCACGAAAGTCTCCCATGATCGTGTCATTGAGTGGAAAAACTAATTCTAAACTAAGCGAAAAATTGAAGCGGATGATCACGACAATTTCGTTAAACATTTTCTAAACTAGAAGTTGAGCACTTTAATTTACAACTAAAATATCAACATCTTAAAGAAAATGTCAAAACTTCAAATGTCAAGACATCTTCGGATGCTCGAGTTTGATCAGTTTTCAAATTAACAAGCGTGATGAGCGATTCAAGCTCGATGCAACACGATCGAAAGTTGAAAGCCCAAATCTCTCAATTAAAGGGTCAAACAAACAATATGACGGGCTCCCAAATGCCTCCTCCTTTAGATTCTCGAATTCTCAAACGTTTCATCTTCAAAACCTAGTAAATGCTTTACAAAAGGAAAACTAAAGTTTTCGGAAGAAAATGAAAAGGTTAAACGTCATTTCAATGAGTTATTTGAATCAATTAAAGTCACTCGTAACAATAACAATGAACAAATAGCTTCATTGCAAAAGGAAATTGAGAATCGAAGAGTCGGGTAAAAGGAAAATGCCAATGACCAATGGGGAGAATGGTGTATCAAAGGTTCACTCTTGTAATAAATATGCTTTATGCGTGACATATGTCCTCCTCATCTAAGAAACAACAAACTTGCTATTCAAACATACTTCTCATCCCTTAAGGATTGCCTAGAATGTCTGCGTGAGATTGTTGAAGAGGATAAGTTAGAAACCTCATGATAATGCAATTGGACATGCATGCTTATATGCCAAATGATCTCAAGAAATCTTAGAATGCTTGATCACAATATGCCCAAAGTCATTAGGTGAGAGAGTTAATCCTTTGATTCCATGCTCGATGCCTAATGCCAAGCATGATATGCACTCGATTCCCAATGTTTTGAATATGAATCGTAGTGTGCCTTTAAGGGGTTGATTCTAGATCCATCAATGCTAAGAAAGAGAACTCAAGTGTGCCTTCTAGGAGTACAAATCTCGGTACCTCTAGTTTTAAGAATGTGAACCGTAGTGCACTGCATGTAGTTCGGATCGGCGACATCTAAGCGGTGGTGCAAAGAGTAGTAAAACAAACTAATGTTCCCATTCCTCTACAGAGTAATCGGTGACATTAAAGGGAGCGGGTCAAAGTCTCAAGACAATACAAGGAATGATAGGACCTCGCAAGCTAAGAATGTACCTTTGGAAAGAGTAGAAGAACAATCTAGGAACTTTAAGTTTGAATCGAATAAAGCGAATCGTGTTGATTCTAGTATTAGCCATAGGCGTCTTGTAATTAATTCAATTCGATACTATTTGCAAACCTTGTCGATGTACGCTTGAATTCATTTCTAATCATGAATGTGGTGTTAATGTTTACGCCTAATGATGTTAATTGTCCGATTAATATTGTTAATGCTAAAATTCATGCTAAGAAGGCTAAAAGGCAAAAACGAAAGAAAGTTAAGCGGTGGAAACCCGGGAAGAACATTCGATAAAATAGGCTTTTATTGGACACATGTTGGTCTTAAGACTAATCGGATAATGCCCACTAGAAAATGGATGCCTCTTGGTAGAACTATTCCCTTAAGAAGTGATCACACTGTGAGCAGGGCTATCTCGACACTAGTCTCGCATCTATTTACAACAATTCCATTGCCTCACTATCGATATGAATGCTTCTATTTACGATGTGGGTGTTCCAAACATTGTTACTAACCAAATGGAACCCATTCTTGCATGGGGATCCCAATTATCGATTATCCATTCTTATACATGTTCAAGCGCGGATCGTTCAAATCGATTACGTGGTACGGACTCAGTTGTTCCAAGCATATATTTGGAGACGGTCGCGGCTCATGAACTTCATGAGCAAATTCATCGGGATCGTTAGATTTGGTAATGATCATTTCGGTGCTATTTTGGGTTATGGAGATTATGTTGTTGGTGATAGTGTCATCTCTAGAGTTTACTATGTAGAAGGTTTGGGTCATAATCATCTCTGTTGGTCAATTACGTGATTACGATCTAGAAGTTGCCTTGAAAACATACCGCTTTGTTAGAGATCTTAATGGTAAAGAACTGTTAAAAGGAACTCGTGGGTCAAATCTTTACACCATCTCTATCGATGACATGATGAGGGCTTCTCCAACTGCTTGCTATCAAAGGCTTCAAAACAAAGTCATGGTTATGGCATCGTCGTCTCAATCACTTGAACTTCGGCACCATCAATGATCTTTCGAGAAAGGACTTAGTTGTAGGTTTACCTAGACTAAAGTATGAAAAGGATCATCTTTGTTCGACATGTCAATTGGGAAAAAGCAAAAGTATGCCCATAAACCCAAACCTACTAACTCTGTCACGGAAGTTCTTCATATGATTCATATGGATTTATGTGGACCTATGAGGGTGCAGAATATGTTTGGGAAGAAATATGTGTTAGTTGTGGTTGATGATTACTCTAGATTCACCCGGTCAAGTTCTTAAGGACAAAGGATGAAACTCGGATATCATCATCAAACTCATCAAACAAATTGTAGGTTCGACTAAACAAAGCGCCGAATTATCGAGCAGACAATGGGCCGAGTTTGTCAACAAACAACTTAGTGAATTCTATGAAAGCGTTGGAATCACCATCAAAGAAGTGTTCTACGAACCCTCAATGAGCGGTGTAGTTGAAAGGCTAAATCGTACTCTTGTTGAAGCCGCAAGAACTATGCTTATCTACTCAAAGGTTCCAATGTTTCTACGGGTGAAGCAATTGCCCTTTGCATGCTACACACAAAATCGTTCCACGATTCACACTTGTTCATGGAAAAACTCCATATGAACTTGTCCACATGAAAACCTAATCTATCTTTCCTTCGTGTGTTTGGTGCATTGTGTTATCCAACTAATGAGGTCAAGACTTAGGCAAAATTAGGGCTAAAGTCGACATTGGAGTATTTGTAGGATATGCACCAAACAAAAGGATACCGAATCTACAACAAAAGAACCGAAATATCATGGAAACAATTCACGTTACGTTTGATGAGTCGACCGGTCAAATGGCTCTGGACACTCCACTCGGGACCCGCACTTCAAAAGCAGTCCATTGGTTCATCCTTGTTCCAATCTCCTCTCAAGAAACTCCATATGTACCTCCATCCGAAGATGATGTAAAGAAACTGTTTGATCATATGTTTGATGAACTGTATGATTCAATTACTAATGAGGTCTTGATTCCTACAACAGAGGATGCTCATATTCCGATGAATGAAATCAATCCCTCGGTCTCAATATCTTTAAGTCAAGAAGCACCGATGTCGATCCTTGATCTCATCAACAAATCATCATTCTTCAAATGTACATCATGGAAATGTTTACGCTTCAATGATGAAGTTAATCCCTTGCGACTCTCGAAGATGCTCCATTTGAAAACATATTTGCTTCTCCGAATCATCATCGAACCATCCTCAGGAGACATCGACTCGACTACCTCGGTTCCTCAACAAGCGCCACATGAACACCTCGAGAAAATGGACTCACGATCATCCATTAGACAACATCATTGGAAATCCCTCTTGTCTCTGTATCAACCCGAAACAACTTGCAACCGATGCCTTATGGTGTTTCTTCAACTCCGTACTATCTAAGATCGAACCAAAAGATGTTAAAACCGCCATGAATGAAGACAAGCGGTTCAATGCCATGCAAGATGAAATTCATGAGTTTGATCGACTTGATGTATGGGAGTTAGTACCGCTCCAGTTGTGCTATGATTATAGCTCTCAAATGGATTTTCAAAGTAAAACTTGATGAGCATGGTGATGTGTTGAAGAACAAGGCTCGATTAGTTGCTAAAGGATATCGTCAAGAGGAGGTATAGACTTTGAAGAATCTTTTGCTCCGGTTGCTCGAATCGAGGCAATCGTAATCTTTCTAGCTAATCTCGCTAGTAAGAACATGGTAGTGTATCGGATGGATGTAAGCGGCATTTACGAGCGGAGATCTTAAAGAAGTCGTCTCGTCCACCAACTGAAGGATTTGTGAATCAAGAGCATCCTACTCACGTTTATCGTTTGAAGAAGGCTCTTTACGGTTTAAAGCAAGCTCAAGGGCATGGTATGATACATTGTCAAAGTTTCTTCTATCAACGGATTCATCAAAGGAGCGATTGATCCTACATTGTTCACCGTGAAGTCGTGCAAACATTTAATTCATGTTCAAATTTATGTTGATGATATTATTTTGCCTCGGCGGACCCAATGGAATGTGATCGTTTTCAAATGAAATGAGTTCAAAGTTTCAAATGTCAATGATGGGACAAATGTCATTTTCTTGGGATTACAAATTTTACAAAGTCCGGAGGCATTTTCATAAATCAATCTAAATATGCAATTGAAATCTTAAAGAAATTTGGATTTGATTCAAGTGACCGCTGACACCCCACGATTGACCGAACCAAACTAGATGAGGACCTCTCGGGGATCATGATTGACCAAACGAAATATCGTAGTATGATTGGATCACGATGTATCTCACGCTAGTAGACCGGACATCTTGTTCATTGTTTGCATGTGTGCTAGATACCGAGCTAAGCCTACTAAAAAGCACCTGAAGCGATTAAGCGGGTCTTTCGGTATCTCAAGGAACCATCAATATGGGTCTTTGGTACCGAAGGACACGGTATGTCACTAACGGCCTATCAGATGCCGATCATGCAAAGTTGTCAAGATACACGTCAAATGCGTCTGGAGGTGCTCGGTTTTGGGTGATAAGCTTGAGTGGTCTTCAAAGAAGCAAATGAGTACTTCTATTTCCTCTACGAGGTTGAATACATAGCCATGTCATCTTGTTGTGCTCAAATCTTATGGATGAGATCTCAATTATCGACTATGGCTTTGAATTCAACAAAATCCCTCATCTTGTGATAATAAAAGTGCTATTGCTCTTTCATGCAACAACGTTCAACACTCAAGAGCAAAGCATATCGACATTCGACATCATTTCATCGGGGAACAAGTGGAAAAGGTGTGGTTGAACTATATTTTGTGAGGTGCGAATATCGGTTAGCGACATCTTCACCAAAGCTCTTCCAAGAGAACGTTTTGAGTTTATTCTTCCACGTCTTGGTTTGAAAAGCCTTCAACCGAAACTCTCAAACGTCTTCGAGGAGGAAGACGAGGAGTAAAGGTCTATCTTCATCTATCTCTTGTAAATATTTATTGAAAAACAAAATACAAAATTATAAAACTCTCAAAATCAAATAGAAAATTATAAAACTTTCAAAATCAATAAAAATCGAAAAATTGATAAATCTTCAAAAAATATATATATATATATATATATATATATATATATATATATATATATATATATATATATATATATATATATATATATATTCAATTTGGCATGTTTTCTCGATTCGACAATATCTACGGTCTTGATGTTGTCATTCAAAGAATGACACGGGACTTTAGATGTTGTTAAAAAAAAAAAAAAAAAAAAAAAAAAAAAATTTGGAGAAAGAGAAACTATGGTTTATTGTCATTTTGAGCAATAACCCGTTTTTAAAAGAAAGAACGAGCCATGTCTTATCATGTTTTCAAAATTCCATGCTCGATTCTATAAACATTTATCTTGAAAACTAAATGCTTTGAAAAATAACTCGATCTCTATTTTTGATAATCATCGGGACTTATTTGTCAATCTCTATCTCTCGATCAACAACCTATGTCATTGATTGAGGGAGAATGATTTCAATTAAATTAAAAAGTTATTTGGCATTAAATTGTTTTCAAAAGATGTACATGCATGTATTTTTTTCAATGGAGTTTAAAGTCTTAAAATCCGATCCTTATCGATTAAACGCTTTCATAATCAAGTCACTATTCCCTTAAAGCTTTCAAAATCAATTTAAATCAATAAGAGATCACAAATCTCAAATGATTTGATAATTGTGATCGGGGAGAATGTGTGATTTAAATTGATTTAAACCGATAATTAGGTAAATGGTTTTATAAGGATGTACATGCTATCCGCCCACATGTGACAAACGATTTCAAATTTTCCATTCACATGTTGAGGGGAGCATCTATCTTACACCCATGACTCGTAACGTGATCATTTATCTCATGTGAGGTTCCTCTAGTATGTGCAAAACTCCTTTCAAACCTCGAGGCACATATTGAGGGGAGCAAATTTATGGAAACCTCATCCTTCCGAATCATGCGATATCTACTTGATTTGATATGGGAAGTGATGTTGATATCTTTAGAAAATGGTAATCAAAGAAGTTAATTCTTTCTCTTGCCTCCGTGTGCTAAACATTTTCAAATACATGATGCACATGTTGAGGGGAGTTCTCGTTCTAAAATTATCAAAAACAATTCGGTACAAAATGCTTTGATAATATATCACAAGTATCCGAATTGATTTTCAAATGGTTTTCAATTGGATCCAATGGCGGATGAACAATACCAAATAGACCGACCAACTTTACTTTATGTACGGTGATATAAGGATGATAAGGTTAGGTATTGGTTCCATGATCCGCCGTAAGCCGGAGGGATCTACCCAGGACAATCCACTAGTTAGTGTAGAAGTCCTTAGGTATGATGATAAAAGGAGAAAAATGAGATATGGGAAGAGTGCGGACTAAGGTCGAGCTAGTCTTGGAATAAACCCAACAAGGTTCTAGTTATGAAGTCTCGGTAAGCCTTGAAGGGGTTGAAGAATTAAAAGAATTGAATGAGAATAGGGTGAAAACAAATAGCCTCCATTTATTCAACCTTAGGCGTAAAACCGGTTCAATTCATATGCTCGATGGTAACATCGGTATTGAAGACAAGACGTCATGGACCCGGACGCACCGCACTTCAACTTTCCAAACCACTCAAGTTCCTCTTAAAAGGACTTGTTTCATTCTCACGGGAACCGACATTATCTATCGACTTTCTCTTAGAGATTGTTGATATTGAAGAAGAGACCCTCTCCCTAGTCTCCGAGACAGGATCCAAATATGCACAAATTGAGTCTAGAGCCACGAGATCATCAATACATCTCATTAGGACACTTTCAATGAAGACTCTCTGTTTCATACAATGTGGAAAAGAGATTATATCTTGAGTCCCACGCATTATCCTTGTGGTATTGCGGAACATCCGAGTGATGTGTATACATATTCACAATGAAGATGGAAAACCTTCGAGCCATCATCAAACAAGCTCTGGTAGGTGGCATGTGAGATCTATCTAATAGATAAACCATGTGACAACCTGAACAGAAACAATGGGGCGATTCAATCTCTTGAATCAATCTCGGTTCGAGTTATGGATTAGCGGATACCTTTGAAAACCGGTCTTTGTGCTTAACAACTCTTTTCTTTAGCACATCGACCGTGTACTCATTTTTCAAACCAAAAGGTGTTTTATGATTGATAATTGATTTTCAATAAAACCTTCGTTGTATTGCAAAACAATTTCTATTGAGCAATACACGATTGTTTTCAAATCTTTTTATCAATCGGTGGACTTAAAATTATTGGTTCACTCACTCCGTGTTGTCTTCTTTGAGACGTTCGGTTTGAGAACGACTAGAACATTTGCGAAACCTGTCAAGGAAATTCTTTAATTATACGATCACGTGCAAGACATGTATCGATCAACGGGAACCGTGGGCGTGTACCTCAATTCAACGAAAGTGATCAAAGACACTTCGATGCGATTTATGCTAATCGTTGTATGCGGTACACCCGACGTTTGCGGTGATCGTAATGAAGCGGTCAATCCATAGCCGCATGCTCACTTAACACATTCAACTCAAAGAAATCATGATTAGTGCATCAATGACTCGATATTTTCACTCCAAGCTTCGCTACTGCCGCCAATATCATGATTCAACAAATGCTTCCGCTACTCGATGAGAAGACATCATGATCCAGAATGTGAGCATGTCGGTCCTAAAGTCACAACATCACAAAGGAGGTATTAGAGATTATTGATTGCTGATGATCTCAAAAGATGGCTCAAAATCATTATCACGTGGATCAGTAAAAGACCTCCACTTGGAGTATCCAAACATGCAATGTGAAGAATCAATGACTACGAGCTTAGAAGCAAAGGACTACATCAAGAATGCAAGAACAATTTTAATGTAATATATAGTTGTATTCAATGTAATTTGGTACATGATTGAGGTGACCTCCCTTAGGGGGAGATTGTTAGGAATTAGAAATTTCCGGTATTAAAGAGTCGGTCACCTCAAGTATATGTAATCGTTAGAAAGCTCGTAGTCGTAATTATCTTAAGTTAAGTAGTATTTAGTTTAGTATCACCGTGGAGGACGGACGGGTCTTTACCCACTGTATGCCTGATCCACAGCCCGATGTGTGGCATTTTATGTAAGACTATAAATACTCTCTACCTTCCAAGGTAGAGAGTTGGTCCCTAAAACTTTGAAAGTGCACCAGAGGTCCTCATTTTCAAGTTTTCGCTGCATGTTAAGTCCCTGATCAACATCAAATGTCTAAAATACCCTTGTCTTCTTCTTTCTTATTTTCTTTTCAGTCCATCTTTTCAGTTTCTTACATAAATGCTCCTTGTGTCTTGCCATATTTTACATATTTAGTCTAATTTTTTTATTATTTATTTAACTATTAATATTAGTATTATATATTTATAAGTTTTCGCCTATTTTTATACGTCCGTTTTTCTTACATTCTTGTTCGTTTTCGTCCTTATTTATACGTTTTCGTCCATTTTTATACGTTTTTATACCTTTTCGGCCGTTTATATACGTTTTTGTCCGTTCTTATATGTTTTCTTCCGTTTTAATACGTTTTTCTTACATTTTCATACGTGTTTATCCGTTTTTTTATACATTTTCATTCGTTTTTATCCGTTTCATCCGTTTTTATACATTTTCGTCTGTTTATATAATTTTCGTCAATTTTTATACGTTTTTCTTACGTTTTTATTAGTTTTCTTACGTTATCATACATTTTTATTCGCTCTAATACGCTTTAGTTCGTTCTTATATGTTTCATCCGCTTTTATACGTTTTCAACTGCTTATATATCGTTTCGTCCGCTTTTATTCGTAAATGACGTATTTATACGTTTTGTCCATTTTACGTTTTCATCATTTTTTACGTTTTCATCCGCTTTCATCTATTTTTTTCTTTCATTCGCTTTTATATGTTTTCATCATTTTTACGTTTTCATCCGTTTTGTATGTTTTACGCCGTCCGCTTTTTACGTTCTTGTCCGTTTTATATGTTTTTACGTTTTCATCCGCTTCGTCCGATTTTATACGTTTCGTCGTTTTTATCTTTTTTTCATTTCGTCCGTTTTTACGTTTTCATTCGTTTTATACATTTCGTCCATTTTTACGTTTTCATCGTTTTACGCCGTCCGCTTTTTAAGTTTTGTCCATTTTATCGTTTTCGCTTTTTACGTTTTAAGCGTTTTCGTCATTTTTATACATTTAAATCCGCTTTTTAGTTTTCATCCTTTTCTATCGTTTGCTCGATTTTTTAATTTTCGTCCGCTTTTTTACACTTTTGTCCGCTTTTATACATCTTCGTCCGCTTTTATACATTTTGTATAAGAACGGATAAAATGTAAAAAGAGACAAAACGATAAAACGGACGAAAATGTATAAAATGGATGAAACGGATAAAATGTAAAAATGACGAAACGTAAAAAGGATGAAAACGTAAAAATAGGCTTAAAATGTATAAAACGGACGAAAACGTAAAAATTGACGAAAACGATAAGAACGGATGAAAACGTAAAAAACGAACGCTCAAAAATGGATGAAAACGTAAAAATGGACGAAAACGATAAAACGGATTAAATGTAAAAACGGATTAAACGTATAAAACCATTTAAACATAAAAAAACGGATTTAAACGTAAAAATAGACGAAATGTATAAAACGGACAAAATGTATAAACCCGGATGAAAACGTAAAAACGGATGAAAACGAAAAATGTATTTAAAACGATAAATACGGATGAAAACATAAAAAACAGACGAAAACGTAAAAATGGACGAAAATGTATAAAACGTATAAAACGATAAAAGCGATGAAAACGTATAAATGGACAAAACGTAAAATACGGACGAAACGTGAAAACGTAAAAGCGGATGAAAACGAAAAGCGGACGAAAACGTAAAACAATGCAGAAAACGATAAAACGGACGAAAACGTTAAAAACGGGCACTTGACGGTCAAACTAATGAAATAGTGGTTAAGGGACCAAACCCGTAACGGGTCAAAACAATAGGAAGAAGATTTGCAAAAAAAAAAAATGTGTATGGACTAAATATGTAAAACCCTTCCAACGAGTGGACTATTTATGTAAGAAAACTAAAAAGTAAATAGAAAAGAGTAAATTACACCGTTCAGTCCTTATGGTTCAGGTTGACCGCAGGTTTCGATCCTTTGACCAAAAAGTTGCACCGTTCGTCCTTAAGTGTGAAACGTTATGCACCGTTCGTCCCTCCATCCAACTGGGCCCACCAAATCCCACTAACGTCAGTTAACTAAAGTTTTTAAAAGGGTATATCCGTCATTTCCCTAGCAACTAGCATTTCTCTCTCTCTCTTACCACACAAATCGTCCAAAGTGGTGATATACCACACACACACAAACATAAAACACACATCATCATCATCACCATTTCTCTCTCTCTTTAACCTCGCCACCGACCACCTTAAACCACCACCACCGCCACACCGCCGCCTACCACACTACACCACCCACCTCAAAACACTCCCCACTCTCCCCTCTTTCCGATCCACTAGGTCACGCGCCTAAAACCCTCCCCACCTTGGTATACACTCACGCCACCACCACCTTACCACAACGCCACCACCGGTTCTCTTTTTGTGTTGTAAGCCACGTCAACAAGCAACGTCAACAACACTAGGCCTAAAACATCATTTTAATCTTTCTTATACATTCGACTAAAAGGAAAAATTAAAATAACAAAATCAATTATTATTTATGTTTAAAACACAATAAATAATTATCCTTGTGGATGAACCGAACAAGAAAAACTCAATTAGCACACGAATCCTTTGAATTTGATACGGTTGGAACTCAATTACGCCTCTAACACCTCAATTAACAAAACCCTCTCTTAATTTTGAAAACCATTAATCTTTGAAAACCCTAATTTTTGGTGATTGTGTGTGAGATGTGAATGAACACAGGTCAAAACTCGATTCCATTTATAGATGTACATTAAGGAAGTCTTGTGTTCTTTTTATCTTCTTGGTTGTGTGTGACACCCTTCTTGGCTCACGTCCTTTTATCACAACTACGCCTCATGCCACCTCGTGGCGGCTATGGTGGTAGGTTTCCTTAGAAGATGGTGAAAATGATGGAAGATTGGTTGACCTTCAAAGGAGGAAGAAACATCTACTTTGATGTTTCGTGTGTGATTCAAAGAGAGAGAGGAAAAGGCGAGATAGAAGAAAGCGATGGAACATGTGGGTAAGGTTAGGATGTGTTTATGATTTTCTTTTATTAGAGTAAATTACACCGTTCGTCTTGTTCATAGAATTGCATAAGCGTGTTGCTAGGGAAATGACGGATATACCCTTTTAAAACCTTAGTTAGCGGACGTTAGTGGGATTTGGTGGGCCCGGTTGGATGGAGGGGCGACGGTGCATAACGTTTCACACTTGGGACGAGCGGTGCAACTTTTTTGGTCAGGCGAAACCTGCGGTCGCGTAAACCGCAGGGACGAGCGGTGTAATTTACTCGTAGAAAAAGAAAAAGAGTAAATTACACCGTCGTCCTTGTGGTTTGCGTTGACCGCAGGTTTAGTCCTTTGACCAAAAATTGCACCGTCGTCCCTAAGTGTGAACGTTATGCACCGTTAAATCCTTTGACCAAACGACGTTGAGTTTGATGTTAAAACCCATCATGTGACTTGCACGAGGTAAATTGTCATTTTAGTCACCATAAGGACGAGCGGTGTAATTTATGTGGATAAGACCATGTGGTATATCACCCACATCACCACACACAAACACATATCATCACTCCATTTTCATCTTTCTCTCTCCCTTTCAACCCCAGCCGTGGGCCAACCTTCACGCCACCACCACCGCCACACCGCCGCCTCCCCAACTACACCACCCACCTCAAAACACTCCACTCACTTCCCTCACACGATCCCCAGGCCACACGCTCAACCCTCCCTTCCCTCGTCGTCACTCATGCGCCACCTAACACCACCACAATGCCACCACGGTCATTTTATTGTGTCAAACGAAGGTAGGTTCGAAACTCATGACTTTGACTCGTTTTGTTGGTAACTCGTGGTGAGTCACGAGTTGACTCACTATCTTGTTGGGTTTGATGTATAAAACATGGGAAATGGATTCTTGTTAAATAAAAACGTGTTAAATCTTGTTGGTATCCGTGTTTGATTAGCGTGTCGTGTCGTATGTGTCATGGCGGCCAATGAGAGCCATGGCTCTCGGTGCGGACTCATTTGCTTGTTTGATTCTTGAGTTTTGATGTTATTTATCTTCTTGTTATTCTTTGTTGTTTGGGTTTGGATGAAAACCCATTTAGTGAAGTTAACTTGGTATTTGGAAGTTGAAAATGGGTTTGGCTTTGATGTTGTCGAATGGGACAAGCCCTCGGCGTTTGGTTTCTTGGTTGTCAGGAGATTGTGGGTAAAGACCCTCGAGGTCTCGACATTTTGTTGGAGGTTGATATATTGTAGTTGTTGTTGTTGAGTTGGACATGGTAATGGGATTCGAGACCGAAAGGTTATGCGACTAAAATTGGTTGGTATTTTGGACTTGAAATGGGATTTATTTTGGACTAGCTATGTTAAAGCAATATTTGGCATGAAAAGAGGAAAAATAAATTATTAAATGTTGAGCTTTAATTATCAACTATTAAAGTGGAAGAAATTATGGATTTTGGTTAATAAATTGGTTGAGTCAAGGTGAAATAAAAAGTGAAATTAGGTTGGTGACTAAAATGACGAATTTACCTAATGCTGCAAGTCACATGATGGGTTTTAACAGTCAAACTTAACGTCGTTTGGTCAAAGGACGAACGGTGCATAACGTTTCACACAGGGCGACGACGGTGCAATTTTTTGGTCGAAAGGACTAAACCACGCGGTCAACGCAAACCACATGAGACGAACGGTGTAATTTACTCAAAAACAATATCAAATGTCTAAAATACCCTTAATCCATGTGGACCCGGGACCAAACACGCAACGAAAACTTGAAAACGGCGACCTCCAGTGCAGACTTTCAAAGCTTTTAGGGACCAAATCTGCATTTTGGTCATACCACAGGGACCAAAAATGCAATTAACTCTAAGCCACTCGTTCAAAATATTAAAAAGTTTCAAAATTTTGTTTAACGCCAGCATGTGACATCTCTATTTCAACCATCGGATGACCCTTTCATCTCATCCAACGGCCACAAAAACACACTTACACGGATCGCCAGCTTGGCAAACTCCCAGACACTATATAAACCTCACTCCTTCCCTCTCATTTCTCACCAAACAAAGCAACACTTTCAAATCTCAAAATCAATTTCAAAACCTAAAAATGGAATCAGGAAAGACAAAGGGGGGAGCCGGAGGACGCAAGGGAGCGGGATCACGAAAGAAGTCAGTAACGAAATCAGTGAAAGCAGGGCTTCAGTTTCCAGTTGGAAGGATTGGGAGGTTTTTGAAGAAAGGAAGATACGCTCAGAGGACTGGCTCTGGTGCTCCTATTTATCTCGCTGCTGTTCTCGAATACCTTGCTGCTGAGGTTTTGGAATTGGCCGGAAATGCTGCAAGAGACAACAAGAAGACAAGGATTAACCCCAGGCATTTGCTATTGGCTGTCAGGAACGATGAAGAGTTGGGGAAATTGCTTTCTGGTGTTACGATTGCTAGCGGTGGAGTGTTGCCCAACATTAACCCTGTGCTTTTGCCTAAGAAATCTGCTGTCAACGATGGCGACAAGACTAAGCCATCGCCAAAGAAATCTCCAAAGAAGGCTTAATCAGATGTTTTGGGGATAGTGTTTGGTTGGTATGGAAATAGGTTAGGAATTAGGTAATGGATCTTATGGTTATGTATCTATCTGATTATGAATAGAACGGGGATGTTTACTTTAATTTTCATCGTTGTTTTATTCACGTTTTATAAATGTTTTGTGTTTAGTTTGGACTGTCAATTGAACAATTTATTTCCTGCACTTTAATGTTGTTCCATGTAGACCTTTTACTATGCGCCTTTTTCACACACTCAGTGTTGGTTTTGGAATGAAATAGGTTAGGTTCAGTTTTGTTGTTTGGTTTTATTTGATGTTACTGAATGAGGGTGTGTTTGGTTTGAGGGAATGCCTTTTATTATAATAAAGTTTGGTTTTTGGGAATGGGTATGAAACCCATAAATAGGAATTTTCTAAACCCAGTTTGTGATGGGCTTGTAAACCCATTCCCATACCTACACCCATAGTGATTCTGTTTATACAAACCAAACGCCCCCTGAAGCTTGTGGTGATTATGAATAGAATGGTAATGTTTATGTTTCTTTATAATTGGTGTTTATTGTATTATTCATTTCATGTTATGTATTCTGGATTTCTGGTGACTTTAGGGGGTGTTTGTTTAGGCTTATAGAGGGGCTTATGGCTTATATGGTTTTTTTGCTTATCTTTCATAAGCTCACTTTTTTAGGCTTATTTTGAAACTTTTTGGCTTACATAAGCTTACCATGTCAAAACAAAGTTATATAAGCCGAAAAGTTTCAAAATACGCCTATAAAAATAATCTTATGAAAATATATGCTGAAAACCAAATAAGCCATAAGCCCTGTCAATAAGCTTAAATAAACACTCCCTTAGACTTGAGACTGCAGGTCATCAATGGTTTGTTTATGTGGAATTAGTGGTCAGCTGATTAGTTTTATGTATGATGGAACCCTTCAATTTTGTGTCCGACATTATGTAATGTAATAAGGTTTAATAATTTGTGAAGCTGGTTTATGGTTAGGTATGTTGATTTTACAAATGTTAGTTGATTGTTAATTACAATACTTTCCAGAATGATAACGGGTATCTGATTTGTTCCTGGAAATGCAAGTCATTGAAATGCTCAGCTAAGAACATGGCTTTCTCTTACCTGTGCTTGTTAGTTATGCTTAGCCAACAATCAAAATGATCCTTCATTACTTTCACACTCATATGTAGCCCTATTCGCGTTGTCGTCAAATCCCATGGATGTGAGTTGTGACTGCATCTGAGACATTCACATTGCTTTTAGGCCATAGTTGATGCTTTACCTGAACTCTTCAAGTTATTTAGTGTTCATTTGTAGCCGTTTAATAACCATATCTCATAAAAATGCAGCATAGGCTGTTTGCTGTTACTTGTAGGCTTTATATTGCGGCTATACTTATAACAGTAGATAAGTCTTAGCTATTACAGGAAGATGCAGAACATACTTTGGATCAATTATTTCAGCAGTACAATATTGTCAAACACAATCAAGGATTTTTATAAAGATACGCAATCCACTGTCTCACTGGTGGAAATTTTGAAAGTTCCAGCTGTAACCCTTGGCGTTGTTCTGTGTTTATGAAAAATACAACAAAAGTCATCTGTGGTGAATTTATTTGTTCCTTACTGAGTTACACCCTATAAATTAGATCGCAAAATTTAGAGATCGTTGTTATAACTACTTTACATGATCTTGTTTACCTTCTGTAGGAGTTATTGTAGGTCGGTCGATAAAGTTCCCATTCTAGCACTATTGTGTCATAGAATATCCTCACGATGGGGTACGGCAGACATCATACAATTTATCAGTTGCCTTCGCTACATACATGCTCCATCATTTATTATATTTCTGAAAGAAAAAAGTAATTATCCTTTACATTACATTGTCACTCTTTTGATCAGTTGAATGGTGTTCCTACAGGATTCCCGGCGACCATCGCGGTAGTGGGATGGTGCGTAGGGCCAAGTGTGCTAGCTGTAGTGGTTACGACTACTACAACCCATATATACACGGATGAATAATGTATGTAAGGGGCTCTTAATTTATCGTAAATTTTAATAGTAGTTTATGATTTTCACTTTTATGGCTGTGTTTTACAAACTTTAATTTGTTCATACATGCAACACTATTATGGTTCCTTTACCAAACATCCGCAGTTATAGCATACTGGAAACTCAAATTGGAAACTTCTAATGCCAAATATGAGACAGGCAAGGATAAACATCAACGGGTAAAAATGTTTACGAAAGGTGATCTTGATATGGTGCATTCATAAAAAAAGAGATTTACGGTCGGCTACATGTTAAAGAAGTAGAAAAGTCCTTGTCGAATTTTGAAAAATATCAGCAATAACGCCTATGTAATTGACCTTCGGACTTGATGATATTCAATGCCTTCAAAAAGCGTAGAAATGATAAGCATCTTTCTATATTCCACCAGTGAGATGAAATGGATCGCTTTTCTATTTTTTTTTTCATTATTTTGTTTCACAACATTGTACTGCTCAAATTTTGATCCAAAGGATCCCGTCATTTACAATTTGATAAGATACTTGTATATGAAAGTAATCTAGTAATTCAGATTGGTTAAAAAACGTCTTAACTGCTACACAAGTACACATGAACACTAAATTACTTGAAGGGCTCATGTAAAGCATCAAACTAAGGCCTAAAAGCAATTTGAATGTCTCAGATGTAGTCACATCCATGGTATTTGATGATGACGTGAAAAGGATGCATAGTAAAAGGTCTACATGGAAAAAAAATTTGGAGTGTCAAGCTTGTGAAGGATCATTTTGATTGTTTGGCTGATCATAATTCACAAGTTGAGGTAAGAAATTGTCAAGTTTTTAGCTGAGCATTTCAATGACTTGAATTTCAGAAACGAAAGAGAGATTTCCAGTTGGAAATTGCAAATTAAAGAAGATAGATAATACGGAGTACTTGTCTAATTCTGAAAAAGATCAGCGATAACGCCTATGTAGTTGACCAGTCATTGGACTTGACAATATCCGGTACCTTCAACATCTCGTATCAAATTAGCTACTACTCTCCTGATGAACTCCTATACCCTGGTGAGAACCGTGGTCGAGTCCTTTTGAAATAAGGGAGAATTATGGCAGACATAATTTTGAAGCTGATAAGATCTAGAGACATGACAAACCAGAAAGTTACGAATATTATCCGATTGGAAGTTTTTGAAAGGTCTTGTTAACATTTGTCTTGAGGGTATATGTTAAGAAGTCCTTAATGATCGAGGTTTTTAGCATTACAATCATGTTAGGATTTAAGAGAGCAGGTCTATAAAGACACCTGGTTATTGATATATGAAGGAGGTGATTCAGTTTAATTCCAATCTATGTTTTCTGCTTCTACTTCTTTGCATAGAATTCTTTATTCCAACTGTGCTATTTACCTGTTCACATACTTGAGTCGTGAACGAGCCAATCACCCTTGTGCGTGCTACTGCAGCTTGTCAATATGTTGCATTTAGATATTCTCAAAACAAACCTCTTTTGACTATATATCTGCTGCATTGACAATCGCGCCCCACCCCCAAAATGTACATCTACAGGTTTTGCCCATTCAACAACTACCTTAAAGTACGCTTATACATTCACGTCAGCTGCAGCTGCAGGTGCTTAGGTAATGCTAGAAAAGTATAGAAGATGGGTTTCCTACACGAACATTATACCACTGATCAAAAGAGTGATAACATGGTGAAATAAATTATCAATTTTGGATGAAACATTATACTTGCCTGATTGCCTCATATGAGCATATATGTTCTGTATTGGATATAAGTTGGGATTTACCAAGTAAAGTTCTACTGTTTCCATATCCAAAAATGAAAACGGTACTACTTCTTATGCTTTTTGATCTAACACCAACACGCCATTGAAAATTTCAGAATTAAATTTCTAAATTAACTGATTCAGGTAAGATGAACAAATATAGAAGATCGAGTCACGCAACCAGTAGAAAACATAAAATGAATGTTGCAGTCAACTATAAATTATAGGTAGTCTTCAAATCTCACGAATAACAGTTTAATGCAGAAAAAGATCACCATTATCTTCAGTCACACTGAAAGTTGATAAATTCAATAACGTTGCTTTTAAGGACGATTGAATTTAGAGCAAGCCAGCAAGGTGTAGGTGTTTCATACGTAATGAAATGATGATGGTTAATCATAATACATAAATATGTGTAGTGGTGCAATATATTTTTAGCTGTGCATTCCAAGGTCGGTTTAATAAGTAATAAAATGTCGACAGGTCAGAGTGCAAAAAGGATTTATCATCGTTGAAGCAACTTTGTTGAATCACAGTACTTGTTTCATATATTGAAATAAGGATGTAACTATAGCATTTTCAAAATCACAATACTTGTTTCGTATAATGAAATAAGGATGTAACCGTTTTCATATTCGAGAACCAAATAAAGACCATTGGTCATTATGTACTCATGTTGGAAGCAGTCTCTCTACTCCCGGGTCTATCCTGGGGTAGGGGTAGGATCTGTCTACATTTTACCTCCCCCATACCCTGCCCCGGCGGGATTGGGTTTGTTGTTGTTGTTGTTGTTGTTGTTGTTGTGTACTCATGTGTTTTAAAGACACTTTTTTAGATAAAATAAGTCTACAGAACTGACAACACTTCGATGTTGTTAATAAATATACAATCTTTAGATTAGAAATTGGAATGAAAAAATTTACCAGAAAGCATAACCATACGTAAGCCCTCAGCCATACTCCCACATAAGCTGAAATAAGGGAACATGAAGCACGTGGACGATCCAATCAACCATGGCAATAAGGAAACACACCACCATTCAAACTTGATTTGGTTCCTTTACCAAACATCCATTGCAATAGCATTGGCGTGGAGAACATAGCGCAGAAAATGAATACACTAGAACCGAAGGCTGACTCAAAGAAGTTTCTAATGCCAAATACAAGGCGAACAAGGATAAACATTGAAGGGTAAAATTGTTCATGAAAGGTGACCTTGCTATGGTGAATTTACAAAAAGAGAGATTTCCGGTTAGCACTTGCAAGTTAAAGAAGAATAAAATTGGTCCTTATCGAATTTCTGAAAAAGATCAGCAGACCTGCTGACAGACTTGACAGAATTCAATACCTTCAACATCGCCTGTCAGGTTGACTACTACCCTCCTAGAGAGCTCCTAAAGCCTGATAATAACCCGTGTTCTAGTCCTTTTTAAACAGGGGAGAACGATTGCAGACATAATATGGAAGCTGATAAGGAATATAGAAGTAATGTCTGATACTATTTCTCTTAAGGGTCTCGCCAACATTTGCCTTGAGAGCACATGTTAAGAAGCATTTAATAATTGATTATGTTTTAGCATTAAAATCATTAAATACTTTAGGTATAATATTTATGTAGGAGGCAATTTAAATTAGTTCTTATGTATGTTTTTTCTGTTTCAACTTACCTCTTCACAGACTTTAGTCGTGAACAAACCCATGACTGTTGTGCTACTGCAGCATGTCAATCTGTTGCATTTCTATTCTCAAAACATATAGCAGCCACACTGGAAATTAGACCCGCCCCAAACATCCGCAACAAGGTTTTGGCTATTCACCGGCGACTTTGAAGGATGCTTATTTATTTACATCAACTGTAGAGTGCAGATGCTGAACTAATGCTAGAAAAAGGATTAAAGAGGGTTCCTGCAGGAACACCATTTAACTGATCAAAAGAGTGACAATGTAATGTAATGGATAATTACTTTTTCTTTAGGAAATATGAATGTATGTAGTGAAGGCGACTGAGAACTTGTATGATGTTTGTCATACCCCATGGTGAGAATATTTATCTACACAGTAGTGCTAGAATGGGAACTTGTATGATGTCTGTCATACCCAATGGTGAGGATATTTTATGACATAGTGCTAGAATGGGAACTTGTATCGACCAACCTACAATAAGTCCAACGGAAGGTAAACAATATCATGTAAAGTAATTACAAAATCAACAAATGTTAAATTTTACGATGTAGTTTATAGTCAGTTTTCACCACAGTTGACTTTTGTTGTATATTTCATAAACACAGAACAACGCCAAACGTTACAGCTGGAACTTTGAAAATTTCCACCAGTGAGACAAAGTGGATTGCTTTTCTTTTTAAAAATCCCTTAATTGTGTTTGACAATATTGTACTGCATCTTCCTGTAATAACTTACAAGACTTATCTACTGTTGTACGTATAACCGCAATATAAAACATACAAGTAACAACAAACAGCCTATGCTGCATTTTTATGAGATACAGTTAATAAACGGCTACGCGTGAACACTAAATAACTTGAAGAGTTCAGGCGTCAACTATGGCCTAAAAGCAATGTGAATTTCTCAGATGCAGTCACATCCATGGGATTTGACGACATCATGAAAAGGGCAAAGTAAAAGGCCTACATGAGTGTGAAAGTAATGAAGGATCATTTTGATTGTTTGGCTAAGCATAACTCACAAGCACAGGTAAGAGAACACCAGTTATTAGCCAAGCATTTCAATGACTTTCATTTCCGTAACTACAAAAGACTAACCAATTGACCACTAATTCCACATAAACAACAATTGATGATCTATAGTCTAAAGTCTAAACTCACCAGAAATCCAGAATACATAACATGAATTGAACAATACAATAAACACCAATTATAAACAAACATAAACATTATCATTCTATTCATAATCAGATTATACATCACCATAAGCTTCATTCACTAACATCAACTAAATCCAACAATAAAACAAGTAGTTTCGCTAAAACCTAAACTACCCAACAAACTTAAGCCTTCTTTGGAGATTTCTTTGGCGATGGCTTAGTCTTGTCACCATCGTTGACAGCAGATTTCTTAGGCAAAAGCACGGGGTTAATGTTGGGCAACACTCCACCGCTTGCAATTGTAACACCAGAAAGCAATTTCCCCAACTCTTCATCGTTCCTGACAGCCAATAGCAAATGCCTAGGGTTAATCCTTGTCTTCTTGTTGTCTCTTGCAGCATTTCCGGCCAATTCCAAAACCTCGGCAGCAAGGTATTCGAGGACAGCAGCGAGATAAATGGGAGCACCAGAGCCAGTCCTCTGAGCATATCTTCCTTTCTTCAAAAACCTCCCAATCCTTCCAACTGGAAAATGAAGCCCTGCTTTCACTGATTTCGTAACCGACTTCTTTCGTGATCCAGCTCCCTTCCTTCCTCCGGCTCCGACTTCTTTCATGTATATAAAAAGAGTGACAATGTAATGTAATGGATAATTAATTTTTTCTTTCAGAAATATACATGTATGTAGTGAAGGCGACTGAGAACTTGTATGATGTCTGTCATACCCAATGGTGAGGATATTTTATGACACGGTAGTGCTAGAATGGGAACTTGTATCGACCAACCCACAATAAGTCCAACGGAAGGTAAACAAGATCATGTAAAGTAGTTACAAAATCAAAGATCTTTAAATTTTATGATGTAGTTTATAGGCAGTAACTCAGTAAGGAACAAATAAATTCCGCACATTGACTTTTCTTCTATTTTTCATAAACACCGAACAACGCCAGGCATTACAGCTCAAATAACTGATCCAAAGTATGTTAATCTTCCTGTAATAGCTTAAAAGACTTATCTACTGTTATATATATAACCCAGCAATATAAAGCATAAAAGTAACAACAAACGGCCTATGCCGCATTTTTATAAGATACTGTTAAAAAACGGCTACACATGAACACTAAATAACTTGAAGAGTTCAGGTAAAGCATCAACTATGGCCTATAAGCAATGTGAATGTTTCAGATGCAGTCACATCCGTGTATTTGAAGACAACTCGAAAAGGGATCAAAGCATATATGAGTGTGAAAGTAATGAAGGATCATTTTGTTTGTTTGGCTAATCATAACTCACAAGCACGGGTAAACAGATACCCGTTATCATTCAAGAAAGTAATTAACAAACAATTAACTAACCTTTGCAAAATCAACATACCTAACCATAAACCACCTTCAGAAATTAACATAACTTATTTCATTACACAATTTCAAACACAAATTCAAAGGTTTCATCACTTCATAAGACTAGCAATTGTGCACTAATCGGACATAAACAAACCATTAATGACCTATAGTCTAAAGTCTAAACTCAACAGAAATCCAGAATACATAACATGAATTGAACAATACAATAAACACCAATTATAAAGAAACATAAACATTACCATTCTATTCATAATCAGATTATAGTTACATCACCATAAGCTTCATTCACTAACATCATCTAAAACCAAACAACAAAACAAGTAGTTTCGCTAAAACCTAAACTACCCAACAAACTTAAGCCTTCTTTGGAGATTTCTTTGGCGATGGCTTAGTCTTGTCACCATCGTTGACAGCAGATTTCTTAGGCAAAAGCACGGGGTTAATGTTGGGCAACACTCCACCGCTTGCAATCGTAACACCAGACAGCAATTTCCCCAACTCTTCATCGTTCCTGACAGCCAACAACAAATGCCTGGGGTTAATCCTTGTCTTCTTGTTGTCTCTTGCGGCATTTCCGGCCAATTCCAAAACCTCGGCAGCAAGGTATTCGAGGACAGCAGCGAGATAAATGGGAGCACCAGAGCCAGTCCTCTGAGCATATCTTCCTTTCTTCAAAAACCTCCCAATCCTTCCAACTGGAAAATGAAGCCCTGCTTTCACTGATTTCGTAACCGACTTCTTTCGTGATCCAGCTCCCTTCCTTCCTCCGGCTCCGACTTCTTTCATGTATATAAAGAGTGACAATGTAATGTAATGGATAATTAATTTTTCTTTCAGAAATATACATGTATGTAGTGGGCGACTGAGAACTTGTATGATGTCTGTCATACCCAATGGTGAGGATATTTTATGACACGGTAGTGCTAGAATGGGAACTTGTATCGACCAACCCACAATAAGTCCAACGGAAGGTAAACAAGATCATGTAAAGTAGTTACAAAATCAAAGATCTTTAAATTTTATGATGTAGTTTATAGGCAGTAACTCAGTAAGGAACAAATAAATTCCGCACATTGACTTTTCTTCTATTTTTCATAAACACCGAATAACGCCAGGCATTACAGCTCAAATAACTGATCCAAAGTATGTTAATCTTCCTGTAATAGCTTAAAAGACTTATCTACTGTTATATATATAACCCAGCAATATAAAGCATAAAGTAACAACAAAGCGGCCTGCCGCATTTTATAAGATACTGTTAAAAAGCGGCTACACATGAACACTAAATAACTTGAAGAGTTCAGGTAAAGCATCAACTATGGCCTATAAGCAATGTGAATGTTTCAGATGCAGTCACATCCGTGTATTTGAAGACAACTCGAAAAGGGATCAAAGCATATATGAGTGTGAAAGTAATGAAGGATCATTTTGTTTGTTTGGCTAATCATAACTCACAAGCACGGGTAAACAGATACCCGTTATCATTCAAGAAAGTAATTAACAAACAATTAACTAACCTTTGCAAAATCAACATACCTAACCATAAACCACCTTCAGAAATTAACATAACTTATTTCATTACACAATTTCAAACACAAATTCAAAGGTTTCATCACTTCATAAGACTAGCAATTGTGCACTAATCGGACATAAACAAACCATTAATGACCTATAGTCTAAAGTCTAAACTCAACAGAAATCCAGAATACATAACATGAATTGAACAATACAATAAACACCAATTATAAAGAAACATAAACATTACCATTCTATTCATAATCAGATTATAGTTACATCACCATAAGCTTCATTCACTAAGATCAACTAAAACCAAACAACAAAACAAGTAGTTTCGCTAAAACCTAAACTACCCAACAAACTTAAGCCTTCTTTGGAGATTTCTTTGGCGATGGCTTAGTCTTGTCACCATCGTTGACAGCAGATTTCTTAGGCAAAAGCACGGGGTTAATGTTGGGCAACACTCCACCGCTTGCAATCGTAACACCAGACAGCAATTTCCCCAACTCTTCATCGTTCCTGACAGCCAACAACAAATGCCTGGGGTTAATCCTTGTCTTCTTGTTGTCTCTTGCGGCATTTCCGGCCAATTCCAAAACCTCGGCAGCAAGGTATTCGAGGACAGCAGCGAGATAAATGGGAGCACCAGAGCCAGTCCTCTGAGCATATCTTCCTTTCTTCAAAAACCTCCCAATCCTTCCAACTGGAAACTGAAGCCCTGCTTTCACTGATTTCGTTACTGACTTCTTTCGTGATCCCGCTCCCTTGCGTCCTCCGGCTCCCTTTGCCTTTCCTGATTCCATTTTTGGGTTTTGAAATATGAATTTGTTTTTTAGATGAGATTTGAAAGTGTGTTTGTTTGGTGAGAAATGAGAGGGGGAGAATGGGGTTTATATAGTGTGTGAGTGGGAGTATGACGAGGTGGCGATCCGTGTGAGAGTGTGTGTGTTTGTTTTGGCCGTTGGATGGGATGTTATGAAAGGGTCATCGGATGGTCGAGACATGTGACATGCTGGCGATCTTATGGAAAACATTTGCGCCTAAAACAATATCATTCTTCTATAAAATAAAATAAAACATTTTTGACAAAGAGATTTTTGAAACTTTCTTTATTAGAAAATAATTTAATAAACACTTTTTCGAAAAAAGTTTTTTATTAAAACCTACATATTTCTTTATTTGACACAAATTTTTAAAACCATTTTATATCTCTTATGTAAAAATCAAAAATACATATGTATTTACTACATCCGTCTCAATTTAATTGTCGCATTTCCTTTTTGGGATGTCTCAAAAAATCATTCACTTTCCATTTTTAGTAGAAAAAGAAGTTAGTGGAGGAATATTCTATAATGGTTGTGAATTGTAGTAATTCCACTTTTATTAAACTTTGTTTTATACAGTAACAATAATTTTGAGACGGAGGAGTAAGATTTAATATCGGATACTTTTGTACTAAAGTGTAATGTAAAAGTCATAGTTTCTTATTCTTCTCATTCTTTTCACCAAAAACTTAGGCTACTCGCGAAGAATGGGACACGATCGATATAGTGATCGATTACAATCAATCTTCTTGTTGTAAAGAATCGATCGTCGGCAATTTTTGTGTATCTTAGTCGCTGGCGATCAATATTATTCTTTTGAATTTTGTGTGCATTTAATATTTAAACATTTATTTCCTTGTGCTTTTACTTTTAGCGTTGTCAAGTAAAAAAAATTCAAAGTAGTTGTTGGTTTTGTACAGTTTGAAAAAATAAAAATAAAAATCTTTGTAATGAGTTTGTACAATAAGAATAATTTTGTAAAATCACTAATGTAATTTCTTTATTATATAAAGATATATAACTTTAATTTCAATTTTAGCGGCAACAATAGTATAAATATTAAGTGCGTTTGTATCTCACTATGGGAACGGAACTATGACTTTGAAAGTGATTAAAGGTGTTTGTTTATTGGAGGTTCACCACCTCATAAGAATGAACGATAGATATAATCTATATCATATACATCAAGTTATGACTATGATGTATCTTTCATAGGTGAGGACCACCGCTACTATCAAACTCATCTTCATCATTATTTTAAGAACTTACTAAACGCACCTAATAATAATAACATCAATGTTGTTTTTATAGCTACTATTGGAAATAAAAACAAAGAAATATGACATGAAAATTGTTAAATACTTGGTAGCTGTTTCGTTATTCTCAAAAGTACAGGACTAGAGGGGTTATGCTATTTTGAGACATTTGAAAATTGTTAAATATTGAAACGAAAAAGAAAAGGGCATATAGTAATTTGAGGCTTGTAAGTTTCGAACTCCGAGTAGGTGCTCAAACAATTAGCACCCGGCACCAGTAGGATCAAATTTTCATTCTCGATTCTTAAGACGCACTATGTATTTAACAACAATATATTTCTCAAACAAGATCAAAAGTTTATTTATGAACAATGATTTATCTATACAAGTTGAAATGTTGAATTGTTGAAATTGATCAAATGAGAGAAATGATAGTGTAATTAATATTTTATTAAAACACCTTATTACTTAAAAGTCAATAATTTATTCACATTGTACAACCAATTAAAGCACATCTATCAAATTAAAACAACCAATTAAAACACCACTTACTAAAAAGTATAATAAAATCTTCATAAGGTACAACTTAAAAAGTTTACGACATAATTCAAAATATAAAATAATTAAACGCGTTAATTAATGTTATTTTAAAACACAATAAAATGAAAAGTACATGTTATTATCACATTATACAAATTAATAAAACACACAAAACTTCATACAAGCTAACAAGTTGATGTTACATATAGTTTTGAAAACCGAACGGACCGACCAACGTGTTCAACGGAAGCCGGTGTGCCACAAGTTCGGCTAACCAATTAAAGCCATCCGAACCGAACAGGAGAGGACCGTTGAAACCGATACAAAGCGGTGAATCATGTCTCATCGAGATCTATTTATCCAGTTAATCGTCAAAGTAGAAATGTTGAAGACATATTTTTAAAAAAACTATTAACATACATCGAAACCGGTTGACCGGGACGCTTCAAACCCGGCGGTTGACCCGGTTTACATTGACATGTTTCGACCAAACACGCTCGGGTTGACTCGGTTTAAATCGACATGTTTTTACCGAACAGTTCAACCGGTTGAAATACCGGATCGAACCAGTTTCAAATTTGACAAAATTATATGAGAAATGATTATGTAGTTGTGAAACTCGTGACAAATTTGAAAAATGAGACCAAGAATCGCAGCTTTTTGTTGTTTATTTTGCTTTGACACATGCACTTTGTCATTTGTATAATGTTATTTTAAAAATGTTGGTCTGCACCACTTAAGGAACTAGCATATATGAATAGTCTTTTAAAAGTTATTATATATTGTATAGCCGGCATATACATAATGTTATGTAAGTTTATTAGAATCACAAAAATTGTATAGTATTGTTATCTTTAGCGATAATTATTTCGTGATCCCGCTCCCTTGCGTCCTCCGGCTCCCTTTGCCTTTCCTGATTCCATTTTTGGGTTTTGAAATTGATTTTGAGATTTGAAAGTGTTGTTTGTTTGGTGAGAAATGAGAGGGAAGGAGTGAGGTTTATATAGTGTGTGAGTGGGAGTGTGCCAAGTTGGCGATCCGTGTGAGTGTGTGTGTGTTTGTTTTGGCCGTTAGATGGGATGTGATGAAGGGGTCATCGGATGGTTAAGAGATGTGACATGCTGGCGATCTTATGAAACCATTTGCGCCTAAAACAATACAGTATCATTCTTCTATAAGGCCAATGCTAATGGCAACCACAATATTTGTGGTCACCCCTACCACATCACCACATCGCCTTTTCTCTCCAAGACTACACCCAACCATAACTCACTAGTACAGTGACCACAATGGCACAGTAATTTTTTTTCTTTTCCTTTTAGTCCAAAGTTATACCATAGTTCTTTTGACGTATAACAAAATATTGTATCCCAAAGTTCATGTCAAAAAACAATACACCAAAATCAATCAAATAACATATCAAGTTAGGCCCATGTGAAATCCAGTTAACACACTTGAAATATGTGAAATCCGATTAACATATCAAGTTAGGCCCAACTAGTAAACCTAGATAGCACACTTCTATATTAGCACCACCAAATTTATTTGGTCACAATAACCCTAAACTCTTCAAACCAAAAGCGACCTCCCACACCTAAACTCTTCAAACCAAGACCACCACGAGGACAACGCACAAAGTCAATCTGGCTTCAAGATCCTTTAAGGGTCTCGGGTAGGTATTTGTATTGTTGTTTCGTTTAAACCAACAAAGAAAGTATGAAACGTTTGATTTTGTTCTTTCTTTGAAAAGGTTCGAATAATAAAATGAAGTTTTGCTTCAAAAGATCTACGATTGGTTTATCTTTCTTTTTCAACATGTTTAAAGTGAAAAGAAAAAAAACGAGATCTTTGATGTTTTCGGTTTATGTTTGATTCGTGTTTTTGTTAGGATAGAAGAAAGGTGGTGTTGTAAACCAAGTCCAACCTTCAAAAATCTTGGGGTGCGTGCATTTACTCGGTTGGGTGACAAACCGAGTAAATGAAAAAGTTGGATGTTTGATCGGTTGGGTTCGGTTGGCCTAAGCGGATGTAACGCTGATCGACTACTCGGTTGGGGGCAACCAACCGAACAATCAACCTCCCATTAGCATTAGCCTAATAAAAAGAAAACATTTTTGACACAGAGATTTTTAAACTTTCTTTATTAGAAAATAATTTAATAAATACTTTTTCTAAAAATAACTTTTTGAAATTTGTATAAAATCATTTTATATCTCTTATGTAAAAAAAAATCAAAAATACATATATACTTAAAATTTAATACCAGATACTTTTGTAGTACTAAAGTGTAATTTAAAAGTCATAGTTTCTTGTTCTTCTTATTCTTTTCATCAAATGGATCAACTTTGACCTTATCTATTTTGTGAACGTTATATAATATTCATGCAAAATATGTGAATCGATTAGGTTTTAAACGTATTTTCATTGGTATAGTTTTTCATCAAGTATTATATAACACAAAAAAATTATTTATGGTAGTTGAACCAGTTTGACTTTGAAAAGTCAAACTGGACACTTATTTAGGGACGGAGGGAGTATATATAAGTTGGACTAACGTGTAATTATTTGGTTAACGATGAATCATTGGTATGTATCGGTTATGTTTGGGAATTGAAAGAGCCATTCGAGAGTGTTTGGATGGAGATGGGAATGTGGAACGAGCCACATGGACCACTAGGGTCCATGTTGGTGGCGTTTGGTATGTGAACGAGACCCTCATGGACCATGGATCCGAGTCGGGTCATTGTGGTAACATATTGGTTTTTTTGTTGAAATTTGGATGAGACGCGGGGAGCCAAAGAGCTTCTAGGGCTTGTTTGGTTCACGTGGTCTTAACCGGGACCGTGTCAAGACCAAGACCATTAGGGTCGTGACATTGGTTATGGGTATGTTTGGTAGTTAGATTGGATGGCGAGACTGATATGAGATTGTTTGGAGGATTGATTGGAGTTGTGGAGTTGTGTATTTTGGATTTAATAATATGTTTTGTCAACTTTGCGCAACGTCGGCGTTATCGTGACTTTTTAGTCTCGATTGACCCCGACAACGCCGTAACATGGACTTTAGTATTTACTGGACAATATGATGTGTAAAAGCCGAGAGTCATGACTCGGACTTGTGAACTCGAAACGGATAATGACTCGAAACTTATATTGAAACTTGACGTAATATATATATATAAACAAGTAAATTAAACTAGAAAATATAGATGATAAATGGTTTTTGTACTAAACATTCGATAACAAGACTCGCCTTTTTATTCGACGTTTTAAAAGGGAACTAACGTCTAAAAAAATAGAAATGTTTTGTAACTAATGAGTTATTAAATGTTTCGAGGACACGTTTATCGAAATGTACCATTTATGAGTATTTAATACCATTTACGTGTTGTGCGTGGGTTACGGATGACCTAACATTAATAGCGTCAATCCACGTGGATAACGGACTTATTAGGTTGACGAATCTAATGAGTGCCCGTTATGTACGTAGGATAACGTTATTAATGGGTGAATTGTCCTTATGACTCGTTAGGATGTCAATAGTTTTTGGGATAATAAGCGACATGAATAAATGGTTGAGTTTATCGAGTTGACGAATTCGATAAGATCTAACTATTTATTTCGAAACTTATTAAACTATAAAGCTTATCGCTTAGACGTCTCATTGTGTCGTTATGAGTCGCATTGTGGTCATTTGAGTGCATTCATGGTGTCTTGTCGAGTTGATACAACACACACGATGATACCTAACGCTAGTAACTAAATGGTGGAACAAGACATTTCTGAGATGAGAAAAGGAACACATTTGGGGGTAGAAATATTTAAGTTGGGAATATATATTAACGGTTTATATTAGTAGGTTGTGCCGAGTCGATAGTTGCTGAGCCGAGTTAGCTATTATCTGTGTTTCTAGTGATTGGTTGTGCTTTTCTTGGTTAGTCAAAATTCATCGAACCTCAAGTGAATATAGACTGATCACCTATATTCAGCCAAGAGATGGACTGATCACCTACGTCCGAGTCAGAGGTGAATTTTGCGATACTGAGAGTAGTTATAACAAAATTATGTTCGGAATAGAATTTGGTTTTAAGAATGATGAGCTTTAGGTGAACACACACACACACACACACACACACTCACCGAATATCACGAAAGCCTGCACTCACACACGACACACTGGCATCGCAACACCTCTCAAACCATAGTGTTTCTGACACCGCTATGCGTATCCCATTATATGGAATTCCTGTTTGTCGCAGTCGAGCGTTGTTCGCCATAAGTCGGGTTAAACCCGATTGGCACCGTTACATCCGAGTTGCTTATCGACATAAGCCTCATCGATCTCACTAGAGCGTTTGGAATTGTTTTGGGTTATTTTGATTTTGGTCTTGGCTATTTTGGATTCGGTTTTGATTTCGTTTTGGGATGGTTTGATTTTATGATTTTAAACCTCGCTCGAGTTGTTAACTCATCATTTGACTTCGAATCCTCATTCGCCTCGAATTATTATTCGCCCGCTTCGCTGATGACCTTGTTAGAACCATCATTCGCCTCGAATCGTTATTCTACGCATTTCGTTAGTAATCTTGTTGGAATTACCATTCCGCCTCGTTTAGTTAGCGATCTTGTTGGATTTGTCATTTAACCTCGCTTCGCTGGTAATCCTATTGTCGAAACTTCTACCTCGAACCTTATCTCGAATCGATTGTTGTTCAAACTTCCGAAACCTTACCACTCACTTGATGCTGATTCAACGACGTAGTCTAGTCTATGTTGTTCATTTTCTAAACCAATGATGTCTTGTCGACGTTGCTTTGTCAACATCTTTCAGTTAAGGTAGTACCTTACATGCTGTTGGTGTTGTACCTTATCATCTATTTAGGTATCCCCATCGATAACGTTCTAACAACCTGTTTTAGTGACGTTGTTCATCGAGGTTATCCTATAGATATTGTTCCGTCAATGTTGCTCTAACAACGTTGAACTCTCGGCATTGTTTTATCAACAATAGTCTGCTACGTCATACCACCAATTGTGGTACTACCTACGTTGTCCTATCGGTGTTGTATCTTACACTCCATCGATATGAAATTCTTTAGTGGACCTACTTGGAGCTGTTAACGTTCACTCGTATTTAGGATTTGATTTGATATCGATTGATAGTCGAACTTCTTTTGAAAATTAGGACTTTGGATTCTATTACTGTACCTTTCTGCGTTAGGTGTCAAGTGCACTGATGAGTCAATCGATTGATTACTGTTAGTAATTAATACTCTCTTTAGGAGTCGTACTTTCCGCCTCTAACCTAAATATCGTGCTGAGCCGACCGACTGATTTCTAGTAGCAATCAACACTTTCTAACCAAGTCGTGCACTGAACTTCCTAGACTTCCCGTCCAGTAGAGATTCCGTACCCAATGAAAATCTTGAAATCCTAAGGAGTAACCTGAACCGCGTTCCTTGGGACAACCACCTAATCGTTCTCTCGTCCTTCGAGGAACACCCGCTATCCTTTTGACCTTTTTCCGAATGATAAGCTACGCCGCAGACAAAACCTTGAAGTAGATCCCGTACCTTTACCCGAGTAGTTGTTGGTAGTCCTACCTAACATGTTCACTTCCCGCTAATCAGTAAGATGAAAAGTATGGACAACCTTGCTCGTCTCTCCTCCTATAGTTATAGCAGTACTAGGGAATCCCTCTATCTTCTTTTAAGGACGTGAGAGAGTACTCATTCCTCTCCCTCTAGTAGAGTGGCTTTGCTCCAATGAACTAGTCCTCACTTTCGAACTCCAACTCCTTACCTTCTCTCTCCACTAGGGAACTCCAATTGAAAAGGGGAAATCCCCCTTGATCCATTTTCTCTATTTGAGATTCATTATGTTAGTACACATCTGATTCTTCTTTCTCAACGTTCGACTTCTTCCGATCCTCTTTAAGGAGGAAGTGCGATCTCGAATCCTGAGCTAAATAAATAGAATTCTTCTTACGTAAAAAAAAAAGATCGTGTGCATTAGGAAGTGCTGATTCTATCCTTTTCGGATCGTAGCAATCGCCACACACCCACGTTTAGTCTATCACTTCCTAGAGCCGAGAGAACATACCTGAATATGCTTACATTGTATCATCTCCAGACTGATGGCCGAAGTAAAGAAACCATTCGAACATTAGTAGAACACATCGCGTGCCTAGCGAGTTTGGAAACGGTTAGGATAGACACCTTCCGTTGGCCAAATTCTCATCTATCGAGTTTGGCAATGGTTGGGATAGACACCTTCCATTGGCCAACTTCTCCTATAACCATACCTATCGCTTTAGTACCCTAAGGGCACCGTAAAAGACCCTCTATGGTCGTAAGTGTCGGTTCCGATTGTTGGGTAGAAATGGAAATACCCAACTTACCGACCTCGAACTTATTCGAGAAACTGCCGATGAGACCGTTCAAAGGCGAGATGGATAGGCAAGCCACTCGCGAATCGTTAGGAGACACATACAACGTAAAACTCTTGACTTCCGGATATGACCTAGGTTAAGCTTAGAGATTCACCATAAGGATGTGTGAAGCATTTAGTGAACATGGAAGCTTAATCCTCGCTATATCGATCTTTTTGAAATCCTTGCTAGAGTTAGACCAGTAGCTCAGAGCCTTGAGCTACCGAAAGGACTCAACAGTGTTCCTAACATTTCATGCGTAATAGGAAGAAATGACTCGCCGATGATGTAGTTAATGTCCCTCTGGGAAATCCAAAACTTTGAGCGTTTAAACTTTGTTGACCTATCGAAATCATAGACCGTTAAGTCGGGCGACTTTAGTAAAGTCGCACCCCTATCAGCGAAGTTTTTCGAAACTCGTAGTAAGATCCTAAATTCACGTAGGGAACGTGAAGATGAATCCTCGTGCGTATGCACTCACCTCTTCTAGACCTTAACGCGTAACTTGAATTGAATAGCGAGGACGAGATTCCTTTTAAGGAGGTGAGGCTGTGACAACTCGTACTTTCCTCGATGCGTCGTAATTGGAGAAACGTCAATTAGAGTGATTGTTCCCTCTAATTTGAGATACGATACGTATTTATAGTCGTTTTTATCGGAAATAATATTCTGGGAACATTGGCGTAATTCCCAAGTCGCGAATCTTTCGTTTGCTAGTCCAAACGAGTCCCGAACCTAATATATCAAAAGTTCTAGAAAGTTACAACAATAGTCCCTATGATAATTACATTGGACTAAAATACACCGTTGGTCCCTAAACTTGTATCGGAGGATCGCGATGGGACGAACCACGCACTTTTCATCGCCACCGGTCCAAACAAGACCCATTAAATGCCGATTCGTCCCTTGACCGGGTGGGACAACAAACCGAGGGTATTATAGACCATTCACTTTTTGACCCAAGCTAGTTAAATGTAACCCAACCTTCAACCATATATGTATGAACGAGCAAGAGTGAACCTAAAATATAATCAACACACATTCTTCCCAAAGCAAAAGAAAACAATAATGGCACAAAACGATAAGGGGAAGGGTTTGTTGAGTTCGTTGAGGAAAGCGATCAAGCAAATGAAAAGCGTTTGGGTGTTAAGAAGGAGAAGGAAGAGGATGACATCTTGTTATCAAAGTTTAACGATTTGGGAGAAAGGATTACAAACCGAAATTTTGTTTAAATATATTAAGGAAAGGAAGGAAAGAAGGAAACGATGATAGGGAGAGTTGTGGGTCTAGCTAAGTGTATGTTTAGATGATAGTAAACATTTGTAGTTATTGAAATCGATGAAATAAATTTTGTGATCTTATTTAATCATTGTGTTTGAAATCGCTTTTGCATATCTTAATAGGTTTGACTTACCCAAGTTACAATTTGTTGGTTTTCATAAGTTTGTTTGACTTTGGTAAGTCAAAATTCAAGATGTTACAATACACAATTGTCAATACATTGTTGTTTACTAAAGCGTTTGCCTTTTGAACCCGTGTTTGAAACCACTACCTCGATTTTTCCGACACGGGGTGTTTGGTTTTATTATAATAGCTTTTGATAAAAGGGGTCGCTTGGTTTATTTGATACAACCGGATGTTTTATTTGATACATTATGATTTAGTGCCAAAGTATTTGCATTTTCACCACATCTTTTAAACCATTGCCTTTGCTTTTCTACGATACAAGGGGTGTTTGGTTCTCTTGATTAAAGTTTTGTCGATACAAGGGCCTGCTTGGTTTTATTGATACAAGGGCTGTTTGGTTTTGCTTATACTAATAACACTAAAATACAACCCATATCACAATACAATGATTAAACAACACATAACCCAAATGATATTTTATCATTAATAAATTTCGTTAAACATCATAACCAACTACATCAAATCTAATTTACATACCATTTTTAGCAAAACTAACACCTAAAAGACGCCTTTATCTACCCCATGGAAAACCAAAATTCGTGCACTATGTTCACCATTTTCTTAACAAACTCTTGGTTGAACCGAATACCTTCATCTGCTTGACCAACAACTGTATGAGTTGGGCAAGTTGGTTTGTCTGCCTAGACTGGATTTTGTTCAACAGATCCACACGTCAAGCGCGATTCCACGAGGTCCCGAGCTTGATTCTCTTGTATCGCCTCCCTACGGTTGATGATTCTGTCTTTAGATGTCGGCAAAGACCAAGAAGTAGCTTCCTTAGAATCCTTTCTGCAACCTCATCTTCAAACCAGATAGCCATCCGATCATTAAGATTTGGCGAATCACCACCTCCATGAGTTTGTTTAAAATAGGAAATCGCCATTGGAAAGTGTGTGTGTGGAAAAAGTGGTAGATGAGTATCTCGTTAGTTGTGCACTAGTTAATATCTTCTATGGTAAGAGACGGTGAAGGGTTTAATAGTTTCCTTTATTTCACACTCGGTCCCCGAATTTGTGTTGGTTGCCATTGTCAATTTGTCACACTTAAACTCCCGCCCAATATTCACTTTAGGATACACAATTGGTCCCTCAAGTTGCCAACTTCAGAAACCATTAGAAGTTTGACTTTGTTAAGTCAAACTTCTAAAACATGTCAAATTATCAATTCACTCCAAAACAAATATTTTAGTAATGGTTTTGCAATATTGACTTTACAAAGTCAAATACCATTGTATATATTATTGAACATTCCAATAGCCATCCTCATCATCAAACTTCAAATACCATTATGACTTTTGCACTTAATGTTCCAAAGGTTTTCAATCCTTCCGACATTACAACTCTCGCTCACAGCTAACCCATTCAACATTTTCAAGTATTGACTAACTAAAGTAAACTGAAATGCGCTTTACTTGCTTCAATCAAATAAAATGCTAAATGAAAGTTTGACTTTCGAATGTCAAACTTTCATCACCTAGAATACGCACAAACAACAACATATGAACAATCTAATTTAAGCAAACCATATAACAAATACCGCATAAAATTAGTAAAACTATTTTGAAACATTAATTGTCCAAGGGTATTCAACCCAAACTTAAACTACAACCACCAAAGAAATCTACAACTACTGGGGAAGCTCGGGAGTTTCAACAACTTCTAGCCAACTCCCGCTTGTTCCCGGTATTTTCATTCCCATCATGACTCCTATCGCTTTCCCGATATTGATTGTCTTTAGCGACCGGGAACACGCAAGTATACACTTTATTAAAGTTATTTCATGCTCGATCCGGGAAAAGCTCGAAACACCACCGTCTCAAGTCGCCCATGGTCGAATGTGTTTCTATCTACAACAAAGGAAAAATTGGGCAAAGGTAGATCACTAAGCGTGTTTGCACTGAAAAATCAAATAGTGTTGAGATACACAAACATGGCAATTTAGGAATGTTTTATTTGATACATATTCATTACATCATTACACTTACTCGTATCCAAAGATTTTCAAATTCGGAGATGACCGAATCATTCCAATGGTGAATGCTACCATAACACTATTCCCAAAATCGACATCGGACGACTTAAGGTTAATCAGGAAACAAAGGGCACCTTCATCCTAGGATTAGCTTCATGTATCAACTACAAGAAGTTTTACAGATTAAATTTCATTATCATACACATCTCTATAACATTATAAGTTGTAAACCGAAATTGTTCTTACCGCAATCACCAAAATCCAATGTAAGTGGTCTCAAGATTTTGAAGTCTTGTCAAGTGAAAGATATCGGATGTTGTGATTGTGGTCACAACATTATAACGACCTAATGACAAATGTAACTTCTTCAAATTCCCAAGTTTTGCAATATCCCATAGTCTCATCTCATTAGTACTAGGACGATTCATTTTAAGAGACTCAAGTGAGGGACAACCAAAGAATAAAGTCCCAAACTGCATCGCTTAGAAAATTGACATGAATCAATTCTAGGCTCGAGATTTGGATAGCCATGAAAATATTCCAAAGTAGCCATAGCACAAACATGAAGTACCGGATGTTTCAACTCACCTGCGAGAGTAAAGTTGGGTCGGGAACGAATCGGGTCACCATACCGCTTTGTAATAATCGCTCCTCAACTCCATTGTCACCAAAACAAGAGCCACTCATGAATGTGTTCATAATGAAAGTTGTTTATTCCAATAATTGATCTTGGCTCTACAAAGAAAGACAAACTTTCTTATTGGACCCATGTCGATTTAAGAATCTAGTAACAAGCCTACCATCAAACTCAGATGTTAAATAATAAAAGAAATCCTCATCAAGTATGACATCGGTGATCAAAGTCCACTTAGACCTCCGTTTTCGCTAAACTAGAGGTTCTCACCGCTTCTAACAAAGGCAACCAATTCAAAATGTTAATGATCACTTCATCCGCATGTTGGTAAAACGATCGATCGACATGGTTTTGTTGGAAGTTGGGTTGGTCTTTTCAGCCTCGGAAATGAGGATTTATATTCTTGATTTCGATTTGCGCTTATCTTTTCTGGATAATGCGGTTTTATGTGATTGGCAAAGTTGTTTGTTGGGTGGGTGTATTTGTTCTCGAAATTAAATGCAAACGATCGTGGAAGAAACGGCTAATATCCATACTCACAATTGGTCCTCGGTTCTAGCTTGGGTCAAAAGTGAATGGTCTATAATACCCTCGGTTTGTTGTCCCAATTATGGTCAAGGGACTAATCGGCATTTAATGGGTACTGCTTTGGACCGGTGGCGATGAAAAGTGCGTGGTTCATCCCATCGCGATCCTCCGATACAAGTTTAGGGACCGACGGTGTATTTTAGTCATTACATTGTAGCCCTTGTGGTTTTGAATGTACACATTAGGTCCCTCCTTGGAGTATAAATACCTCCCCTCCCTCTCATTCTCTCATTTCTTCCATTCACTTTCTCTCTCTATAAAAACACACACACTAATTCCAGCCACCACCCTTAGGGTTCCGGCGCCGTCACCGGATTCCGGCCACCTCCATTTGTTACGCCGCCCATCCCATCTTGTAGATCGGGATATTGTGATTCTATTTCCACATAACATGCGTGTTCGAACCTTACAACGCGCCTTAAATCTAAAATATTATATTCAAAAATTTAGGGTATCGTGGTTAAACGTGTTCAAAGGTCTCAAGATTGGTTTGGTCACGAGTAGTACTCGTGAAAGACACCACCACTCTCGGGTTCCTCTCTTTCTCTCTCGGTAAGCCCAACTCGTTTGATGTTTATTTTATTTTTGTTCTTAACCGATTAATATTGTTGTTATTCATTTTAGTTGTGTTTTCGTGGATTTAAAATGAGATAAAAACGATTTAACAAACAAGTTTTTAAAACATATGTGATGAGATTCGTGTGGTTTGGTCACCAATAAATGGTACAGTCCTGGACATTGTGCTATGGACTTTCCTTGTCACTAGATGTCCAATGAGTATAGTTGTTTAATCATTTTTACCGAGTATTAAGGAAAGTCGGTGTTGACTTTTACTTGTTTATTGGGCTCATGTCCAACGCCAATTGGTGGGATATTTGTTATCTTCATTGTTATTTCATGTTATTAGTAGACTTTGGGTCCATTTTATCGATACAAGTCTCGCTTCAAAGATCTTATAAGAGGGGTATATAAAGATACTATTGATATAATGCGGTATTGAGATCCTTGATTAATAGTATTACTTAAATTTTAGATTAGTTTATCTTCATTTAATCGTAATATGTAAGAATTTGGAAATGGTGTTGGTTGGTCCAAGTGTTGTTGAGTCGTGGTCTCGTGGTTGTGTTGTGATAAGGTTTTAAAAGGTACCTTTGAGGGTCGTTTAAGTCCTTATTTGATCACTTTGTATTCGTTATTGCTTAATATCGCTCCTTTTCACTTTTTAGGTCTCGTGAAGGCAAAATGTCGGAATGACACTTATTTGGACGTAAAGGCGAATATATGAAGAAAATGGCCAAAGTCGAAATCGACACCACACCGAATGTACTGGCCGAGCTATTTGCGACGCCGGAGAATTATTGTGACGGTCGAACTCAAAACTCGTTTTCAAGAGCCTAGTTGTGAAAGAGTAGGTCGTCGCCACTCGACGGCCCAGATGCGATCCGCACGACGCCGGGTCAAGAGGACGGCGCCACGGACATAAGGTGACGCCCGCAAGGTTAACGCGCCAAGACGAAACCCTCAATGAGGGTGACGGCGCCACTAAACATAAGGTGACGCCGCAATTGTAATCTTATATATAGAATCCAATTTTTCACTTTGGTGGAGAGTCTTGAGTAAAACCTAAACCGAACCTAAGGTGTCTTGTACAAGATTTTAGGTTTTAACCCTATCTTACACCAAGATAAGTCTTTGCTTCATTAATTCAATTATGTCTTTGATTATTTGTGTGTATGCTTGCATGTTCTCCATGTCCCGCTAATTTATTTGTGTGTTTGCTTAGGAAGTATGAAACTTAATTATTGAATATTGATTGGTTGTTTCTTATCTTAGTTGATTAATGATCTAGTAATGCGATAGGTCATTCGTTGGTAATGCTTGATTCATCTTTGTGAACCCAGTATGATTACCCGAGTGATTGTAGGCTAAAACATCCAAGAGTGCCTTAGTGAGTCTATAATCTCTAAGTGGATTTGTAGACAAGACCCTTTGGTAAGTTCAAAGAGTTAGGGAGAAACGACACCCTACAACTTTAGAAACACAAAGCAACTAGGAATAAGACGTGACACTCAACCATCAATAGAGATAATTAAGGAGTAATACAAACTAAGTAAACACATCTTTAAACTATCATACGAGCACACATTAATTAGACATAGACTCCACAACCTTAGTTTAGATAATTAGATAATAGTAGAGTAATCAGAGAAATACCAACCCCCAAATCCAATACCCGAGATTCGTACTTTCAATTTTCATAAAATATAAAAAGATAAAAAATAATCTTCCTCAACCTTAACCTTAGCGTAGTAACTCCCTACTAGCATTCCTATTCCCCAGAGAACGATATCAATACCCGTGGCTTACCCTAATTACTACACTACAACGATTAGGTTCACCGCCAGGTGTTATAAACTTGCTCAAGAAAAGGAAGTTTTTGACCCGAACGACGCTGTAGCGTTATCAAGTTTTTGGCGCCCGGGAATAGAATAGCTAGTTAGTAGTCCACCTCGCTTAGGTTTCTTTGCTTGATTCCTATCAAGTAAACTTTTTCTCATTTTTAGATTTCTCTTAGTCTATCCCCATTCTTCGTGACCTTTGTTCGTAATTCCATCACTTTTCATCATGGAAGGTGATAACCCACTACCATTCATCAACATACCACCAAATGACCCGCCAAGAGCCCGTACTTTGGTGAATACTCGAGACCAAGCCACCTAGGCTATAGGAACACCATTGAGCTTCCCGACAAGCCCAAACTACGGCCGCGATCCGACACCATGTTGGTGCAAACGGATGTGTATTCCATGGACTTCGTTCAAGATCCAAATCAAGATCCGAGGGATTTCTCAAAATTGTCGATTCCATCGATCTTGATGCTACTACCGAGACCAAGCTACGCTGCCTCTTCCAATTATCTCTACGGGACCAAGCTAGTAATTGGCTTGAGCGACTTCCCACGGCTCCATCTCAAGTTGGGATCGCCTTGCTCAATTTTTCCCACGGGAGAACCACTAAGCTTAGGAATGACATCTTGATGTTCCAACAACGCCAAGGTGAATCTCTACTAAGCATGGACCCGATTCAGGACTTACTTCATAAAGTCCTCATCACGGCATTGATCTTGGCTCCAAGTCCAAATCTTTATGATCATGTCAACTTTCCCACTAAGCGATCCATTGACCAAGCCGCCGGTGGAAAACTTAGTGATCTCACCGCAGAAGAATCATGGGAAATAACAGAGGACCTTGCCTCTATGACAACGAAAGTCGATGACCCCGAGCTGCCCAAACCGCCAAGGCAATCTCCTTGCCTCCTCCCACCGTAGGATGATCGAACTTGAAGATCAGTTAAATTCCTCATGAGTTCCTACGAAAATCCTAAGTCTTCACACCATGTGAACAAAGATCCTCTTCATGTGAGCCGCTTTGTGATCCTCATAACACGCGCACAGCACCCGATCCCCGAACACGCTCGCTGACTACGCATCCTCGCAGATAATGGAACGGGAGGAAGATTCCTACAACACCCGGACCTAGGAATTTCAATGAAACCCGAGAGGCATGGAAAGGAAAGCCCGATTTCACTGGGACAAACCAAAGAATTCACCTCTAATGATTTCTCATGGCCCCACCTAACGGTCTTAACCAACAAAACATCAAGGATGTTGCAAAACCTAGTTACATCCCAAGAAACCCAATAGCTAAGCTTCCTGACCGCTTTAATAATCAACAAGCCGAGATGGATAGGAAAATAGACAACCTTTGAAAGCCATAGCTAATAGTGATAAGAAGGTTAGTGCTATCTCAACTCCCGAGCCTTCGTGCATAGAGATTAAGGATCCAAGCAAGCTAAAGTATGTCCATTCACAATACCATCGCCTTAGTTGAACCCTGATGAAACAAATGACGAAGAGGACTATACACTAGTGGATGAGGAAATACCGAGGAAATAGATGAAGTAGACATTGACTATTTCAACGAATTTCCTACGGACGAAGAACTATCTCGCCACCTCACTTAGTGCGCGACCTCCGCCACATGTATGTTAGGAAAAGTCCTCGAATTAAGTTTGGGAACCCTTGAATCTTAACATACCATGTGTCATAGGACACCTTTTGTGGCAAAAGCTACATTGATCGCAAGTCCCCAATCAACATAATGACTAGCACCTACTACAATTGGATATTGAAGAAGCCTATTCCAACCAGGCAAGACCCCAATGATCCTAATGTTAGTTGCAATTTTCTTGGTAGAGTTAAGGGATTGCCTGCTTATGTAGGTAGTTTCACGCTTCCTACGGACTTCATAATTGTGGATGATATTAGCACGCCATAGACCCTAGCTTGTCCCATGTTATTCTAGGAAAACCTTTCATAGAAAGCACCGGATGACCTATGACCCTCATTAGAGTAGCGGTTCAAGAATAAGACCGATGACATAGCTTACCAAATGCCGCTTAAGATTGAGAAATTTTCATCACTCTCTAATGATGAAAAGGAACTTAAACTATCGGTCTATTATAGGAATGATGAGGATAGGGAGAAAGGTGTTGATTATGTTATGGCTAAGATTTTGGATTCTACAAGGATTGTTCGAGCCTAGGACCTAATACAGACCGAATGGGAGAGGATGAACCTTAGAGAAGCGATTTTAGGGCACTTCTACAACATGGAATTCTATTAGAGGTCACAAGAGAACTGGTGAGAGAAACGTAGAGCATGACTATGAGTCTAGCTACAAGACTCTTAAATAAAGAAAAGCGCCTGGGAGGCAACCCATGCTTAATTGTTTGCTTGTTAGTGTCATATATCTTTTATTAATTGTTTATCCTCATGTTTAAATTTGTAAAATGCTTAATTTTGTTTTTAACTTCGCCTTAATTACATATAAAGGTATTTTACATAAGGGATAAGTGTAGGAGGATTACACACGCTTTCAAAAGAAACGTAAACATGAGAATAACAATTAATTAAAGATATATATGTTTGTTTGTTTGAGTCAAATGCTTGTATCGAGTCATAATGAATGTTTTGCGTAAATTTTTCCGATTCTAAATATGTAAATTTTCCAAATTTTTCCGTAAAATCGCAGCACCGCTTTTTGTCAAGATAACCGACGGCCAGATTGCAACCGACGGCGCAGAAGGAATAAAACATCGATTACTTTTTCTCGCTTTTCGAGCTACTTAAAATTTTTTGAATTTTCTGTGTCTTAATTTTCTTAAAAATTCAGAAACATCCATTCCACAAGCATTATATCCTAGTTTAAATCGAGTCTTATATATATTATTACCACCGATTTTACGTGAAGGTTTCGCTTGTTTTTTCAAGTGTGCAGTGTTTAGTTTGTCGAAGAAGTTACATAAGATTGGAAGGAGCTTTTACGCAATAATTCTTCTTGAAAAGAATTTAACCACCACTTTACACGGATCCTACCGAGCTAATCGTGGAGTATTAGTTTTTCGCTTTTAATTACCTTCTTTTATCATAACTTTGATATTTTGGGAACATTGGGGACAATGTTCAGCTTTTAAGTGTAGGAGGGAAAATAAACGGAACTTTGAAACTATGCTTATCCTTGACTATTTGCTTTGTCCAATTGCACTTTTGTAATAAACCATGAGAAAATGTTGGTTAGGTAATTTTGGCACCAAATTTAAATTTTTTCATGACATATAAGAGTGGGCCATTAGTCTTAACAAAAGCTGCCTCACTGATAGGAAGTTGCATGACTAGCACAAAAACCCTTACCACCCAAATTCCACCCAAATGCGAGGATCGCCTTAGATTAGTAGGAATTAAAGCATTCATCTTTAATGCTTAGAGTGTGAACCGTAGTATATTAGATTCTAGAACTTGTTTTGTGATGCATTCCGAGATCGCAAGTGAGGCTACACTTGTGTAGTTAGGAATAACTAAATGATAAGAGGCATTAGGATAACCCTTGTTTGATAACCGTAATATAATTACTTCTTCCACATCGGTTGAGTAATTCCCCACACCCTTTGCGTTGTACTCATCTTTAGTACACGATACCCTAGTTAACCCCTCGAGCCTATCCTTTCGCGGTTCTCGTGATGTTTCGCTTTTTCCGAATATCAATGAAGAGCATTGTTTACACCCCACCCCAAATATACACCCAAATCGCTTTAGCCACCCCTTATGCACTCACTTTTAGTGCATTATTTGTTATCACCCCAAACCCTTAGTTCAATTATCTAGTTGCTTGCATAAGTTGCTAAGTCGAGTCATATCCTTTGTATACGCTTTGGGATGATTGGGATTCATGGAAAAGTTAAAGTTTATGAAATGACGGAAGGGAACGTTAAATCTGATTCCCTTTGTTACGTAATAATGTACCCCAAGTGTTTTGATCTTGTCAAATCGGGTCAAATTAGTGGTAGAATAATAAAACTCAAGTGTAGGGATGCCTCAGAATCCCTAGTATTTTGATGTTATCTTAGAGGATGGTAGAGTAAAAGTGTATGAAAAAAAAAAAAAAAAATCGAAAAAAAAATAGAAAAGAGAAAAGAAAAAAATAAAAAAAAAAAAAAAAAAAACATACTGCTACCATCCTACATCTATCCTTTAAATTTATGTTTGTTTATTTTCGTTATCTAGAGTTTTAGAGTGTCGAGTCTTGGCTTAGCAACGCCATTCTTCATATGCGCTAACATAAAGATTTTTGACTTACCACCACTAAATAGCCTATCCCACCAAACCCTTATTTCCCACCGAAGCCTAACGTTACAACCCTTTAAAGACCTCTTTGATAGTCTTTCCTAGGTGCTTATGCCAAAGCGATGGAGGTTTGATCTATTCTCAAGCCTATGGTAATCTATGTAGGACCAAGTTAATGAGTGTTTATCTTCCATTTCCTATATTGTTATATTTCATTTATACACCGAGAGATGCGAGTATCCAAACACCCCATGAGGTGCTAGTATGTAATTTTCGTGCTTGTTATGACTTTTATGGGCTTATATGTGTTGTGGACCGCTTTGAATTAATGTCGAATGACCCTTAACTTATAAATTAATTGGCGAAAGCACATTTGCTTGAGGACAAGCAAATAACAAGTGTAGGGATATTTGATAAGGTTTTAAAAGGTACCATTTTGAGGGTCGCTAAGTCCTTATTTGATCACTTTGTATCCGTTATTGCTTAATATCGCCTTTTCACTTTTTAGGTCTCGTGAAGGCAAAATGTCGGAATGACACTTATTTGGACGAAAGGCGCGAATATATGAAGAAAATGGCCAAAGTCGAAATCGACACTCACAACACCGAATGTAGAAGGCGACGGCGTCAGAGCTATTTATACGCCGGAGAATTATTGTGACGGTCGAACTCAAACTCGTGTTTTCAAGAGACGGCCTAGTTGTGAAAGAGTAGGTCGCCGCTACTCGCACGGCCAGATGCGATCCGCACGACGCCGGTCAAGAGGACGGCCACGGACATAAGGTGACGCCGCAAGGTTAACGTGGCCAAGACGAAACCCTAATGAGCGGCGACACGACGGCGCCACTAAACATAAGGTGACGTCGCAATTGTAATCTTATATAGAATCCAATTTTTCGGCCTTTGGTGGAGAGTCTTTGGAGTAAAACCCAAAACCGAACCTAAGGTGTCTTGTACAAGATTTTAGGGTTTTAACCCTATCTTACACCAAGATAAGTCTTTGCTTCATTAATTCAATTATGTCTTTGATTATTTGTGTGTATGCTTGCATGTTCTCCATGTCCCGCTAATTTATTTGTGTGTTTGCTTAGGAAGTATGAAACTTAATTATTGAATATTGATTGGTTGTTTTTATCTTAGTTGATTAATGATCTAGTAATGCGATAGGTCATTCGTTGTGTACTTAATGCTTGATTCATCTTTGTGATTGTAGGCTAAAACATCCCAAGAGTGCCTTAGAGTAGAGTCTATAATCTCTAAGTGGATTTGTAGACAAGACCTTTGGTAAGTTCAAAGAGTTAGGAGAAACGACACCCTACAACTTTAGAAACACAACGAACTAGGAATAAGACGTGACACTCAACCATCAATAGGAGATAATTAAGGAGTAATACAAACTAAGTAAACACATCTTTAAACTATCATACGAGCACACATTAATTAGACATAGACTCCCACAACCTTAGTTTAGATAATTAGATAATAGTAGAGTAATCGAGAAATACCAACCCCAAATCCAATACCCGAGATTCGACCTTTCAATTTTCATAAAATATAAAAGATAAAAATAATCTTCCTCAACCTTAACCTTAGCGTAGTAACTCCCTACTAGCATTCCTATTCCCAGAGAACGATATCAATACCCGTGGCTTACCCTAATTACTACACTACAACGATTAGGTTCACCGCCTAGGTGTTATAAAACTTGCTCAAGAAAAGGAAGTTTTGACTTTGACCCCAACGACGCGTGTAGCGTTATTGTTGTTAATGGGTCGGGTTTGACCCGGATGTTCATTTGGTGTTTGTTTTGTCTTAGTTTATAAATTGGATATTTAATATGAGTTAAATGGGTTACGGGTTCAATAATAGTAAGACTCGATAATTGGTTATAAGTCGTAATTTATTGTTAACATGGAATATTGGGACAAATAAAGTGGCAACCGGTATAAGACAATGAGCTATTTGAAACATGTAACGGACATATTTGGTTTATCGAATCGTTTAATATTGGACTCGAGCGAATAATGAACAAGTTATGTATAAAGTGGCGTGATAAACTTTAAGAACTAATTACGTAATTGATAAATGATATCGGATATTACATATAAATTATAAGATTCAATACAATTTATAAATTGGAAAAACACTTGATAACGAGTAATATTTGTTATAGGTTGAACTTTATTAAACGTTTGAATTAACCGAATACAATATATTAGACTCGGTAATAAGTTTAATATATTTGTTTCGCGATATGCCTAAACATTCCATTTTCCCATTTTAACTAATAACGAGATATATAGTTATATATTGTCAATAAAAATGGTTTTATTTATTATTAACCCTTTATTAACTACGGTAATAACTCGTGTATTATAAATACAAGTTAACATTTATAAAATCATCGGGAAATGTTGTTTTGAGAAGACAATCTAATAAAGTCATAATGATTTGGGAACGTTTGGTAAACGAACGTGTCACTTATAAGATACTACATAGTATACCTTATACGGCGTATTTTATTATAAACTTGTATAATTACGAGTAACGATTGTGAAACCTTTATTAATCAATCGATAAATGGAAACTTATCTTTTATTATGAACATGTACGTTTGGGATTATGGGTAAATTACCGAAACTTACTAATTAACCTATTTATATTACATAAATATTTGTCGTCGTTTCCTAGTCTTTGACTAGCTTGAGTATTGTCAGTATTTCTTGACTTTGTCGATGTCTTTTCCTCTTTGGCCTGCGTTCTAGTTAGTATGTCTCGACTGTGTCGACGTATTCTCTTCTTTTGAGTGAGCTGTACTTCGCGTCTATGTTTCTTACCACCACACGAACCGTTAAAACTAAACCTTTTGAGATATTAATTATAAACTTTTGAAAACGATAATAGACTCTTGAAAGTAACGACATGAATGATCCACGAAAACTATGACACATTACTTTCTATCGACCTCTTTATCGTATGAGCCGTATTTTGAGAGAATAGTATACGCATTAGGTTGCTTCAACTCTATTCTAGCGTACTCGTCGTACTTTCTTCTGGATGACGTGGAGATTAGCTTTAGATGCCAGTCGTGTTAATAGTGTGAATAGTGCATTACTATGGCTAAGGTGAGTTTCATAGCCTCTCTTTTCAAAGTTTTCATAACTACTTTGGGGGAGAATACATGCTGCTTTTAATTAATCATAACTGGATGGGTGAACATTATTTGAGAATGATTGTTGTTTGGTATGTTTGATTTGTGGATTGCGATCTTACGTGTTTATGTGAATAAAAACTATTTCTTGGACCTGCCACTACTCTTTTGAATAGCTAATATGTTGACTATGAAAGGTTAGACGTGTGACAGTTGTTGACTTAGCCTAGGGTAGCATTCCTATGCTATAACGTGATGCCTAGCTAAGAATAGACATCTGTATCCGACTTAAACTAGGGTAGCATTCTTATGCTATAACGCGATGCCTAGCTAAGTATATCCGACCTAGACCAGGGTAGCTTGTGTTCTAGGCCTTGCTATGGCCGTGTTGGCTAGAGTCGCTTGGGCCCCCCGCTGAGATCTCGATTGTGTTATAGATTATTGATTGAATGGATTGTTGATTAGAACGTCTATTATATGTCTGCCTTAGTCGCACATAGTAATTAAACTCTATCAGGTCCACTATTACTTTTGTAACTAAACTCTATGAACTTACCAGCGTAAGCTGACCTGTTTTAGCGTGTGTTCTCAGGTTTAAGGCGATAACTCACTATTGGAAGACGCTTGGCAAATGGCATGGTCATAGGCGACTCTGATGAATAATCGGGACCGCTCTAAACATCTTTTCGGCCTATTTCCACACTATTTTCATATAATGAAAACTTAATGTTTTTGTTAATGAATTATATTCTAAATTAAGGGGATAAAAACCATTCTTTGTACCTTATGTTGTGATACCAAGATAGTAGCACCCAAAGGTTCGTATACTTCCGCTGGACCATATTTTCGAGGTGTTACACAAACCGGGTCATGGGTCATGGGTATGAGCCTTGGGTACCCAACAAGGTACAATGTATCTAGACATTGGGTTATGGGTTATGGATTTGCTCCATGGGTATGGGTCATGGGTCTTGGATAATATCCATCCTATTAAACTATTACAACAAATGAATTATTACAACATTTTATGTAAATGACCAAATGTATATACTTTACACAAAAAGCATGTATCCTTATAATTTTACTTATGATAACTTTATATTTGTTATCAACAAAACACAAAGAGATCGCTAAATATGAATAAACGTTTTTACGGTTTATTTGTATTAACAATCTCCCCCTTTTTGTTGATGACAAAATATAATGTTATGATGAGTAAAACTTAAGATTAGATGTATGTTTTGAAAGCATATGTAAGTTTTACTTCTTCTCCCCCTTTTTGTCGAAACAAAAATCGAACCTAACGAAGACAACATTTGGTCAATTCGCCCTAACCTGTCAGCAAAGATGCCACCACTGGAGAAGTCAGGTGTCCCCTCATAAGTCCAGTTGTTCCTGGTCCCCTAAGCCGAGTCATTAAGTACCGCTACATGCTAGATTTATAATAGTGAGTGCCGGGCGTTAGCAACTTAAACACTCACCCCTAATTCTTAAGTTCATCCAAATGATAGGTGATCAGTTGGTCAAATCACACAAGTAGAAAGGGTCATCGGTTGGTCATATCTTACCTTCCCGTCTCACCACTCACTTAGGGTGGGTTGGTCATATCTCCTAAGCACTAGCCTCACCGCTATTCAAAACTACCAAACAAGGGTAGCTACCAATAAACTATGCATGCATACACTTAGAAATAATTATACGGAAGTAATGTAAACGCAAACAAAATAATTAGGAATCATAACTAGGCCAAGACCAAGAGGTGCTTAGCTCATATTAACCATACAAATCAATTCAATATTCAATGTTATGAAATACATGAATCGAAAGTAAAGAAAAGATAAAAAACTAATGCTTATCGTAGGGGAGTGATTTCTCCCATGGAGACAGCTCCGTATACTCCTCTAGACCTGCCTTTGGCTTCTTCCCACGTTCTTTGGTTGTGGTGTGTGGAATGGGATGATCTGAAATGCTGGAATTCGCGGGGTATTTATAGGCCAATTTGGGTTACGGGGTAACTAATATAATAGTTACGCCGTAATCTTCAATTTCTTCATAATTTGCACTAAATCTGCTGGTTACGGCGTAACCTTATAAGTGGTTACGCCGTATCTTCAATATTACTAGGTTACGCCATAGTTCAAACAAGAGTTACGACGTAGTTATCAGCGGCGTAGAACCTTATTTGACCTAATATGGTTACGTCGTAGTCTTTTGTGAGAGTTACCGTAATCTTCGATGAGTTGGCTTTCGAGTCACGCTTTAGTTACGGCGTAATGTGAGAGATGAGTTACACGTAACTTCTTCAAAGTGAGCATACTATGATAAATCTTTGATAATTCTCCAATTCGCCTCTTTAGCTCCAATGCTCGTAATTTACGAAAGTGGAAAACAAGCGTAATCCATATAAATGATATAAATTACAAGCATTATCGTGGGAAATTGACACTTAATATTCAGGACTATTTGATGTTATCAAGTAACTAGGTTAGCACCCTCTCCTCTATTGATCACAACCCTCGCCTTTATTTGCTTTCATATTTTATTTAATTAGTTAATTCTATATCAAAATCATATTAAAATCTATGACACCTAGACTTAGTTTAAATCACACATAGCTCTTGGGACGACCTCGGTTTTACCGAATACTACACTACACACGACCGGTACACCGCCCGTTAGTGCATTTAGGTAACCATAGGTATAACGAGAATTTATAAATATTAAAACCGGTCAAGAAAACTCGCATCAAGTTTTTAGCGCACTTCGGGAGTTATATTTGGATTTTATTAAGTATTTCATTTATATTTTGTTTTAAATTTTCTCAAATTCTCATGATCTCTTTCTAAGTTTCATGTACCATGGAAGTTGTTAACATTGATGACCTCACTCGAGGAATATTTGGCGTTGACAAGAGAAGAGCAAGGACCGTGGATCATTAGGCCGGCCATCGCCAAGATGCTCAATTCAAAATCAAACCTCAATTTATGAGGAGTTACGTGCAAACCCTTTCTCGGGAAGCATTACCGATGATGCTCACGAGCATGTGGACAACGTGGAATACATTGTCAGCCTATTCAAAATTCCAAGAGTCTTAAACGATTCTGTCATGTTATGTGTGTTCCCTATTTCTCTCACTGGAGCTGCTAACACCTGGCCTCTCCTAAAAAAATATTTCATTCAGAGATACTGTCCTCCATCTAGGATTGCTAAGCAATTAGAAGAAATCCATAACTTCAAACAGGAGGGTGATGAAACATTGTACCAAGCATGGGAAAGGTACAACGAATTATTATACAAGTGCGCTACTCACGACCTCAACAACTATCAAAAGGTGAATGTCTTTTACAAGGGTCTGAACATCTCCTCAAGGCAAATGATCGATTCTCAAGGACCAATACCTGGAATGACTCCAACTATGGCTCTTGAAACTATTCAGAAGATGGCTGACCACTCTCACAAATGGCACAATGAAGGGAGCAATCGAAGTAAGAGTGGAAATGTGGAAGGCCTTGCATCAATAAACAACAAACTAGAAAGTCTTGGAAGAGACATGAAAAAGCTCAAGGAGAATGTGCATTCCATACAAGTTGAACGAAATGAACACAATGGCACTCTCCTACCAAGGAATGCTCATCCAACAAGGAAGTTAAAAGGATTGAAGAAGTGCAATATGGAGGTGGAAGTCCTTCAATGGATACAATGGTAGCAGGGCCGACACCGAGAAAGATCCCTGTGGTTATATACGAGAATCAACAATAATCCTTCTAGACCAAGCCTCAAAGAAATAATGCATAAACATATCGATGAGCCTACAAAGAAAAGTGATAGACTCAAGGAATGGATGGTCAAGGTAAAAGAATACACCAACATGAACTTATGAACCAAGATGCCGCAATTAAAACCTCGAAACCCAAATTGTGAAATTAGCTAAAAATCTTGAAACCAGTAATGACAAAGCCATTGCCTGCAAAGCCATATTTGCACAAGATAAACTAAAGAAAGAAAAGTGCACCTCTTCTGTCACCAATGATCTTTCCGGGATTAACTACCTAAAAGAAGATGATAAATCGGAAGACGACGAGGACCTTCCAAGGCAACTTCATGAGAAGAAACACTATCAGGAAAGTTTTCTTCTTCCATGCACTATCGGTAATCTTAAAATTCCCGCATTAGCTGATTTTGGGGCTGGGGTAAACCTTATTTCTACCTCATTGTTTGATAAAATAAAACTTACCAATTGAAAAGAAACAACAATGATGATTGAAATGGCTGATTCCTCTAAAGTTGTACCTAGGGGAATGGTGAACAATGTTCTCCTTAAAATTGGGAAATTCCTCTTTCCTACTGATTTTGTGGTTATTGACATGGGGAAACGGAGACTTACAACTTAATTGTTGGAAGGCCTTTTCCGCCACTTCGATCACATATAAAGGTCTTTGAAAACAAATTTCTTTAGGAACCGAAAAGAAAGAATCACTTTAGCATGAAGGAACAATTGAATCCAAGATTAGAAATTTCAAATAAAGTTGATGTTGTCAATATTCCGTCGCTCGACCCACCTCGTGTTATAATCTTAGTACTAACAATCGTGGAGAGAATTTTGATAGTTGTGAATAGGAACAAGGAAAGATCATCCCGATTGAGGGTATTAAGGAGGCTCAGATCCTAACAAGCATTAATGCATCCATATAATGACGGAAGATGACAAATCAATGAAAGCATGGCCCTCGTGTAACCCTTTTCGTGAATTTTGTGATGGAAATATAAAGGAGGATGAATGGACGTCCCCTCACGAGATTGAGAGACACGATATAAAATTTGGAAATTTATCCTTCGAAGATTGGTACGAGGTGAGATTTGGAGACTCAGACATCAATACGAGATTAGTAAAACAACTAAAATGCAATTGCGATAACTATCACCTTGTTGATAAAATGACTAATGATGAAAGATCAAACATAAGTGCAACGATTGATCCTATAATGTAAGGTGACGACTACGGAAAGTCATGTTTATCGCTCAATGAGTGGCTCTCATAAAAATTTGGAACATGTAGCATCGTGAACACAATGAGGAAAAAGGTTTTTATCGAATGGATGAATGATTGCCGCCAAGTAATGGAGGAAGTTGGCCTAATCCAAAGGCCACCATAAAGCCCCGAGGCTCTGAGTCTAACTTGAAGACTCATAAATAAAGAAAAAGTGCTCTTTTGGGAGACAACTCGAATTATACCTTTCATTTGTTTTATTTCCATTTCTATTGGGTTTTGTGTTTTTACCCATTTTTGCAGGAAAACGAAAAAGTTGCCGCACCATGCCGAGCGGGAACTCGATCGTCCATATTTACAAAGATAACTCATTTTATGGTTACGCTGTAACATACTTTTTGCAGCAATACTTCAGAGCATTACCAATTACGGCGTAATACCTTGCAATGGTTATGCCGTAGCTACACTTCTGTAGCGTCTGCTAGGTTTTACTTAATTACAGCGTAACTTCTTATGGGAGTTACGACGTAACTACACTCTGTGACACTTCTTTCATTTTAAACACAATAACCTTGTATTAGTTTTTAAATGAACTTTGTGGGTATGTTCCGTGTAAGCCCTCACGAGACTACACTCGTCCACTTGGGACACCAAGTGGTTTAAAAGGCTTGTTGCATACGCTAAATGCAACAGTGATTCCTACGAAAGTGAGTTAGATTTCTTTTTAATTTTTTCTTTTTCTTGTTTAGAATTATTCTTGTCGACTGTGATTTCGTGGATGAAGTTTGCTCGTGGATGCTTATGCGAAGGCACGACTCTTTTCGAGGCCTTCTTTCTTTTGGAGCAATTTCGTGGAAGTTCTCGCCTAATTCTACTTTTCTTCACCTTTATTTAACGCTTAGTACAAAAGGGACTTTGTACATTTCAAGTGGGGGGACGGGAGTTGAATTGTCTCTTGAACTTTATTTTGCCCTCATTTTTCGAGTTTATTTTGAAAAATTAAACCATTTTTAAAATTTTGATATGTTTTCTTAACCTAACTAGAGTAGACCTTAGCCGAGCACATTATAACCCTTGATATTATATGGTGGGATACTGAGATTAGCCTTATCCGTTTCCAAATTTTTATCCCAAATCCACCAAATTATGAGTGTGCCGGTAGCTTGTAAACTTTAGAACTTGGCCTTTACATCATTTCGAGACGATAGACGAGGTATGTTGAGTTAGCTCGATGTATTTGGACTTTTCGGTTTAAGAAGATTATTAGGATTATCACCCAAATAGCTTGCCATAGTGTGTCTATCGATTAGTCACCTCGACTTCGACCCCATGTTAAACCCTTTGTTGCACTCACCTTTAGTGCAAAATACCCTAGATACACCCTTCTGAGCCATTCCTTTCATTTTGTTCACCCAACATATTGTTTCGATACACCATTACACCTTAGCCTACCCTGTAGTCTTTATTTGTAATTAGGAAATCATTATTTGGCTAAGTTCAAGGTTCAAGTGGAAAAGTTCAGAAATCACGCTCTCGTCGATGACATATCCTTAAAGATCATTGAAACCCCCCCCCCCCAAATTCTCATATTGTTCATCTCAAGTGGGGGATGTTATGTTATTATTCAAAAAAATAAAAAATAGTTATTGTTATTCATTTGATTGTAAAGTGCGATGTTATAAGCACTATTGTTATGAGCTTAATATAGATTTAGTATCGAGGAAGCCACCTTGGTCACATTTGAAGAATGAAGTTGGAAGTGTGCCCATCATGACGCCCTCTAATGGCACATCTACCGGTTATATCATGATCCGGTTTCTTGACTTGAAACTTGAACTTTGGGCGTATTTGAAGTGGTGATGACTTAGTTGTAGATTTAGACTATTTGCTTGATTTTATTTTACACCAATTTTATCCCATGTCTTATCCTACCTTTAGTCATGAAGCATATCTAGGTGATGCAGCGAGCAATCTTTGGTGTCTTGGCCATGGATTTGGTCATGTATCATTGATTTTGTCCACTTTGTCGTGACATGTTAGTAATGACAAATCACCCTTAACCTTTTTCGTGTCTACCCATATTGCCTTCGAGAATTGTTTTGTCCTTAACTCTAGTGGTGGAGATTTGTGTAACAGCCAAGCTTATGATATAATACATGCTATGAATGTGCTATGAGTGATCAACCCGAAATTGACACTTAGAATAGTTGAGAGATTTGAGTGTTTTGTTCCCATTTCGTGAGGTGTTCGAATTTTTTATTCTAGCATAATGGATTTGTAAACTTATATTTTCCAGGTAGTGGGAGATATCTTTTTAGGAATCTATCTAATAAGGTCTACTTGAGGGCAAGTAGAGTTCAAGTGGGGGGATATTTGATAACATCAAATAGTCCTGAATATTAAGTGTCAATTTCCCTCGATAATGCTTGTATTTTATATTATTTATATGGATTTACGCTTGTTTTCCTCTATATTTCACTTTCGTGTAAATTACGAGCATTGAAGCTAAAGAGACGCAGATTTGGAGAGATTATTGAAGATATATCATAGTATGCTCATTTTGAAGATGTTACGGCGTAACTCCCTCTCACATTACGCCAGAATCAAGCGTGGCTCGAAAACCAACTCTCATCAAGATTACGGCGTAACTCTCCCAAAGATTACGACGTAACCAACTAGGTCAAATGAGGTTCACACATCGCAAGCTACGCCGTAACTATTGTCTCAATTACGGCTTAACCAAGATTTATTGAAGATATGACGTAACTCCTTCCGGATGTTACGCAAGAACAAAGATTTTCAAAGGCAAAATACGAAGAATTGGATGTTCTGGCGTAACTCTTAACATTAGTTACGCCAGTAACGGATCCGCCTATAAATACCCCTTGAATTCCAAAGATTTCAATCCATCCCATTTCACATAAAACATCAAGTGAACATGAGTAGAAGTCGAAGGCAGATCTAGAGGAGCATCTGAGCTATCTCTATGGAGAAATCCTTCCCATACGATAAGCATTAGCATTTTATCTTTTCTTTACTTTCAATTCATGTATTTCGTAATGTTAAACATTGAGTTGATTGTTTTAGTTAATATGAGTGTTAAGCACCTCCGTGAGAGGTGCTTGCCTAGTTATGATTCCTTAATTATTTTGTTTATGTTTACATTGTTTCAGTATAATTATTTCTAAGTGTATGCATGCATAGTTTGTTGGTAGCTACCCTTGTTTCGGTAGTTGAATGGCGGTAGTGGCTAGTTACTTAGGAGATATGACCAACTGACCCTAAGTAGGTAGACTGAGTGGGAAGGGTAAGATATGACCAACTGACGACCTTTTCTGCTTGTGCGATTTGACCAACTGATCACCTACCATTTGGATGAACTTAAGAAGTTAGGGATGAGTGTTTAAGATGCTAGCGCCCGGGCACTCATTATTATGAATCTTGCATGTAGCGGTACTTAATGACTTGGCTTAGGGGACTAAGAACAACTGGACTTATGATGGGTCACCTAATTTCTCCAGTGGAACCCTTTGCTGATAGGTTAGGACGAACTGAATAGGTTAGGACGAACTGACCAAATGTTGTCCTAGCGACTTTCACCCCACCTGAAGTAATTGGAAGTAATTAGACGTAAACATAACTAGCTAGGATGAGTAACTAGGCTAGCTATATTGATCACAACCCCTTTATTTGCTTTCATATTTTATATAATTAGTTAATTCTATATCAAAATCATATTAAAATATGTGACACCTAGACTTAGCCTTTAGCTCTTGGGACGACCTGCAATACTACACTACACATGATATTTAGTGCATAGGTAACTATAGGTATAATTTATAAATATTAAAACCCGTCAAGAAACATGCATCGTATATAGGCCACATACAAAATGTAAAACTAAGAACAATGTTTGTTCTTGAAAATGACTCAAAGAAAAAAAAATAGATAAGCTAGTAATATCATTCCTTCCATGCTTGCATATGGTTAGATATGGAAGTTTTGGTGAGTGATGATGTTGATGCGATCAAGGATGTGGTTAAGTATGAACCGCATCTCGTCCCTTATTTCCATTGCAAATTCCCTAGTGGATTGACAATGTTCGCAATGTAAATGGTGAGGATATTGTTGGTGGATGGTTTCAGGGTAAGTATGATTTGTGGAAGGAGGAATATGTGATGGACATGTTGGAAAATATGGATCAAAGTCCATGATGTTGGTGAGTGGTGGAATATAAGAACCTAGATGTTCTTGTAAAATAATGGGAGCTAAAGGTGGTGAAGTTGCAAGATATTTGTAAAGTGTATTTGGAGATGTTGGTGGTGTTAAAAAGACTAGTTCTTTGGGGTTTAAGTTGGTAGTTTTGGATGGTTGAAATGGAGTGGGTGGTGGACTAGACACGGGTAGTGGGTTTGGTTTCGGAGTCTTAAGGAGTTGCGATTGGGTGATTTTAGGTAGAGACTCGGTGAGTGAGGGTGGTGATGAGCTTGTGGGAGATGATGGAGGTGCTACAATGGAATCATTTGGTGGTGAATGAGTAGTTGGTGATGGAATTTTTGACAAAGGTTTAGCTAAACAACAAAGCCGGATGCTAATCCGTGATGTCCTTCTAGATTTGGGTGGTGGCACTACCAAGGTGGTAGGATGAAGTTTTGGATTTCTTGAAAGGGATTGTTTTCACTAGGTGGTTCATCAATGTTGGAAGATCTTTGGATGACATAATGATGATTGTTTGTGAGGTTGAGAGTGATGGATATGCAAGCATTGTGGAACCTTATTTATAGAGAAAATAATGCATTGTAATGATTGCTAGAGCCAAAATGTGGACTAAAATCTAATGATTAGATATGAATTTAAGGCATGTGATCATGAGAATACAAGCATTAAGTAACATACTCATTAGGGAAAGAGCTAAAATGATGAAAATATGAAGGTTTATAGCCAAAGTAAGAAAAAATAGAATAAAATTTTTGTCCCCACTTCGTCTGATCCGTTCCCACGGATCCGCCCAACAGTAAAAGCGGGATCCGTGGTACGGTGATCTCAGCGACTCAAAATTTTCTTTTGGAAACATTGGTGCCTATATGCAAACCATTTGGAGTTGCGGTTATCTCGATTCCTAAAAGAGAAAATAAACGAAGAAGTGAAAAAGCATATTATTATGTGAGATAACCCGAGTGGTCCTTAATTCGTTTTTGCATAAATGAATGTACCCGAAAACACATATTAGTTATGTGTTCCCTTTAGCATTCAAAAGACATGAGATGCAATGAAAATAGGTTTTTACTTTGTATTAATAATGAAAAGGTTTGTCCTACACGTGAGAATGTTTTTAGGAAAGTGATACGGGGAGAAGTATACTTTTAGAAAGCATTCCGAAAAGTTTCTTGTATAAAAAGAAAGTTTATATTTAGTTTTGAAAATCCCCATATTGTTTGTGAGTTGCGTGTGAAATAGAGATCCTAGATTCAGAAAAGAAGGTAAGGCTAACATTTACATACCTTGTAGAGTTGAGAAACATATTACGACGATTGTTCCATGAGACCAAGACCAAGACGAAGCAAGTTGAATTGTTCCCGCTTCAACGGTTTGGTGAGGACGTCGGCTATGTTGTCTTTGGATGATACCTTCTCAATATAAATGTTCCCCTTTTGAACATTGTCTCTTAAGAAGTGATGACGGATATCTATATGCTTGGTGCGAGAGTGCAACACCGGATTCTTGCTTAAGTCAATAGCACCTTTGTTGTCGCATAAAATGGCTATGTCACTTAGATGAATGTCATTGTAAAACCCGAAAATCTAAAACCTATATAAAGACTAAAATACCCTTGGAACCAAGAATAATAAAATACGTAAATTACATTATAATAAATTTATGAAATTAAAACCTAATAAATAAAGCTTAACGTGAGGTTCTTTGTTGGCGAAATGTTTCGCTAAGAAGTGCTTTCGTTTGTTTAATGGACTCGTGTCTTTTGTTTTGTTTTGCGCCAAACCGAAGCCCAAGAGGGTGTTTGTTTGTGTTGATGATGCGTCGAAGCCCATTTTGTGTTTGATTGCGACCGTTGGACCCAAGCCAACCCAAACCCAATCACTTTCCTAGTCTAACTCAAATACTACAACTATAAATACATCACATAATCATTAAATTGGAACCCTAGTTTTATTTGTTCTCTTTCTTTTCTTCTTGCTCGCCGAGACTCTCACACACACCTTGGTGTTGATTTTTCTTATTCAAGTGAAGGTATATCGTTTATTCATCTTCCTTTTACTTTGCATGAATATGTCAAGTTATAGAAACCCTAATTTATTTAACTTGTAATTAATAAGGAACGTAACGGATAAGTAATATTGAATCGGGTCATGTATATGTTGAGCTAGGTTAAGCGAAACATGCATAAGGTTGGACCGAGGCATGCATGACTTTCGAATGGGTGTAAAACATTATAACTTGTATACTAAACATGTTTAGATGAAACACATGCTAGCCGAAAACCCTAATTGAACCGAACATGTAAACCGTAATTAATGAGTAAGGGTTAGTAAACATAAACCCTAGTTTTAAAATATTAAAGCGATAAAGTATACTAAACCCTAATAACTTATGGTCACATGAAATCATAAACGCATGATAAAGTGTAAAAGTAAAGAAGTTATTAATTACGACAGGGTAAGTAGTGAGTATTAAGACGTAACACGAAAGTAAATGCATATTAATGAGATATTAAAGAGTAAGAAACCCTAGAACGTAAATGAGAGTATATTAGGGTTTGAGCTAAATATAGTAAGTGTTATTTCATGTGAGTTATAACTTATAAACTATTTTCATATTTAACCTAGACTTTAATAAATGATATAACGAACCCTAATCTACAACATTAATTATAAAATATTTAAGACTTATTAATTCATTAAAGTATGAAGATCATTAAAGTATGAATACTAAATATTAAAAGATCATTTTGAAGATTATGGAATCAGAATAACGTGGACGATCGTTAATGTCTATAGGTTCGTGAAGAGGAGTAAATCGATATTTGCGTTGGAATAAGGCATGTATATTCCGACCTTTCATTAAAGGTTTCTCTTAAATAGGTTTTCCTAAGCCTTTGCTATGAATCCAATCGCTTATCCGAACTCGGTGAAACATCCGATTTTGAACTAATTGATATGAAAACTAATCCGCTTATGACATTCGATTTTGACCTAAGATAGTTTGACACCGAGCCAAATATAACTAGTCATGGGGTTCCATGTTTCGATTGATACTGATATGACTCTAGGCGTAGAGTGATGTTCCTTATGGATACCATAATCCCAATTGTAGGTCGTTGCCTTGTGTGAATATGAATATGATCCGATATAAGTTCGGCTCGTGGTATGACTATAAATATCAAAATATTGCTTTGAAAATGATTAAGATTTTGCTATTGCTCATTCACTTTATTTCATATCCTTCTAGATGAAGCTGAAGTTCTAAGCATTGAAGTCGGGTCTTTGGGATGAGTCTTGAAACCTTAGAGATTTTAGCACTTATTTTATTTGGATATTATGTTTGAAGTTTATTATGCTTCCAGACCTATGTATTGAAGTCATTTGACACTAAACATGACACCATTACTTGATTCCTTTATCCGTCAACTAACACTTGTTTCATCCATAGTGCTTGTTGGCAGCCCGGAGACATATTCACTCGTTGTTGAGATTCCGCTTGCTTCTCGAGAACCAAGATGTTAAACAACATCCCATTAAAGAAGACATGGTCGAACCAATCATGATACCATAATCCCCACTTTAATGATCAAAAATTGTGTTTTAGGGTTAGCACATAGACAAACACTAAACATGATTCACCATCTTCATCGATAATTTGTGTTATGTAAGTTTAGTATCGGATGACATTGGTGTTCTCATGGGTTTTGACTCTTTAAACCAAATTTCTTTAACATTTCTTTTATGTATTTGGATTGATTAAAGAAGATACCATCTTCTAGTTGTTTGATTTGTAGACCAAGAAAGAAACTTAGTTCTCCCATCATACTCATTTCAAACTCATCATGCATGATTTTGAGAAATCATCACACATGTCTTGATAAGTCGATCCGAATATAATATCGCCCACGATATTTGAACAATAATTATATGTGATTCCTTTTCTTTGTGAAAAGTGTATTATCAACTAACCCCATGGTATAGTTGTTTTTTATTAAAATGATTTGAGTCTATCATACCAAGCCTTTGGGGCTTGTTTAAGACCGAAGAGCTTTCTTTAGTTTATACACGTGTGTAGGTTTTTCAAATCGATAAAGCTTGAGGTTGAGCTACATAGACTTCTTCATTAATAAAGCCATTTAGAAAAGCACTTTTAACATCCATTTGAAAAGCTTAAGATCATTAGCACAAGCATAAGCAAGAAGTATTCTTATAGACTCGATAATGCCTAAAATGAACATGTTTTAGTAGCGTTATTGTTGGTTTTGTGCATGATAATCGGCTATATTTACTCATAATTGTTGCAAAAGTGCAAAGATGCGATTGTATGTATATGTAGCCATGTATCACAAATGATGAAGAAATGAAGTTTTATGCACGCTTGAAGAATTCCCAAGGAAGGAAGTCGAGCAAGGAAGCTTTTGGACTCAATGATTGGGAAGCGCAATGATTTCTAAGTATCTACAAAGAAGGAAAGATCAAGTTTCGCATTGGAAATCATCACGAGAACAAAGAAAGAGGCGCAAACCAAGAAAGTCAACAAAGTCAAAGTTGAGGCGCCTAACGGTTCGGTTGGAGCCCGCAACCGATTTGGTTGGGCGATGGTCAAACGCAACCGATCCGGTTGCATCGTAACCTGTTCGGTTGCATGGACTGGAGTTACACAAAAATGCATTTAATGTTGCCTTAACTCCCCATAATCATTGGAGGCCGATCATTCCTTGATATTAACTTGTTGGGAACGTTTTTTGCCAGTTAGTTAAGTCTCTTTGGCCATATATTGAACCTAGACTTAGTATACTAGGTGTGACACAACCCAAAGTGTAATAGTTTACACCAAAACTATTACCAACCATTTTATTCATCCCAAAAGTTTAGTATTCACTGTAAGACGTCTAGGAGGTTGGAGAGAGCAATTATCATCCATTTTTTGGTTATTCGGAGTTATACGGTTAAGCTAGGTGATTGGAGGTGTGTGGTTGCTATAAGCCACGATTTCTAGTTCTTGTAATCGCAAAAGTTTAGGTATTCTATGAACTTTGTTATGGATTTCTATTCTCTTGAGTTATTGGAATTACTTTGTTATTTATTGTGTTTTGTTATTATTATCATGGAGTAGTTTATGAATATACTTGTGTGTTAGGATGTAGGAAATCATACTAGTATTCTCATATGTGATGCATGTATATATGATCTTATTTAAATGAGTTTGTTGGAAAATACTAGTCTTGTTTGATTTGTCGGTAAAGCATGTTTTAAGAAAAGGACCAAAGGATTTCTCTTATGTTTTATTCCAAAAGTTAAGTGACAAACTAGTATGGGGATATGGTGATTGACAACCACCATGTTTACTTATTAAACAAGACTAGAAACATTTTCATCACGAAAGGTCGAAAGATTCGTAGGAACGAGTTTAATAAGAACATTTTACAAACAAATGGATTTTCTAAAGGATAATCATTAGGATAAGGACCGAAAGGATTACCTATATCTTTTTGTTCTTAGAATGATTTTTGCAAACATAAACCATGGTTGGAAATCATTTGCTTATGATTTGTGCATCACATCAAGAGTTTACACCAAGCCTTCATGAACACTACCTATGATTGCTTATAGACTACACACAAGTATATATATTTATTTATATTGAATTTCACTATAACATCATTTTTGGAGGAAGCCTTGACAAGCTTTCTTGTTACTAATCTTTTAAAACAATTTCAAACACAAAATCTCTTGGGACGATCTCGACTTACCCAGCTTTGCTATCGCGAACGAGTATACTTGCTCGTATGTGTTTATAGTATTAGACGGATAAATCGTGTTAATAAATTTTTAAAACTTGCACACGGTAAGCACATCAAGTTTTTGGCGCCGCTGCCGGGGATTTTGGATTTCTAAGTAATTTGATTTTGTTAAGATTCTGTAAAATTGGTAGATTTAAAATTGAATTTCGTAAAGAGTAAAAAAAAAAAAAAAAATTGGTTTAGAGGCTAACCGATCCGATTGCGCCTGCAACCGATCCGGTTAGTGCTCTCGGAAATTTTTTGTCTTTTGATTTTTTATGTTTTTAGTTTATTCAGTGATTTGTGTTATAGTTTATAGATTAATTCTTGTCATTTATGATTTTTATAGATTATATCTTGGGTTGTTTATGCTTTTCTTAGATTTTTAGTTTTTCTCTTATTTTAGTTAATTTTAGTTTTATATACATTGTAGTGAATTGTCTTAATTACAGTAATTAGAAATAGTTAATTTTCAGTTTTTATGGTTTTAGTAGTCTTAATGAGTAGTTTAATAGATTAGTTACTATAGTTTTCATTTAATAACTTAATTAATTTTATAATTAATAAAGATAATGAGTAGTCTCAATTAATTAAGAGTTTAAGTACACTTAATAGTTTTTAATTTTAATTAATTTGCAGGTTTATAATAATAAAAAAAAAACATTTTTTTTGGAAATCAATCCAACCGTTCGGTTGCAACCCGCAATCGGATCGGTTGGACGTTTTGGTTAAGAAGTTTACCACCAACCGAATCGGTTGCCGAATCGGTTGGTGAGCCAACTGATCCGGTTGGAGCTCTCGATAAAATTTTTTCTACTTTTTAAATTTTGAGTTTTAGCTTGTGTTTTCAGTTTTGTTAAGTGTCTTTACTTGCTTAGTATATGTTTCTATAGTTTGCTTTTGTTTTTACTAACTCTAACGCTAATGATTTGGATTTTTGTTTTTGGTGTTGTTTTGTCTTGTTAGATAGTTATTATGGATAGTTTAAGCGGAATTTCTGAGTACCTTCGTAACTTGGATGAGATGTTCAAAGACACCGGGAGTTCGCTGGAGAAGATTGGAAATATCTTAGAAGGGAGTAAGAAGGATTTGGGGATTGAAACGGTTAGTATGGAAGAAACGGGTGAAAACAAAGTTCAACTTCCTAAGAAGGGAAGAGTTGTGGTATTCACACAAGCACCTTTAACGGAGTACGATTCGCCACTCATGAGGTTCAGTACACCTTGTAGTGTAGAAGGGGTGAGTGCTTGGGACGCGCAACTAAACATGGCTTATGGTGAAAATTACATTGTGGAAAAAGTTCTTGATCAAATTGGTCATGTGCGTTTGGATTACGAAGCATACGGAAGAAGAATGGTTAAGAATCTTAAGGTTAACATTCATGGTCACATTTTTTAAACGGATTTTGTTGTCTTGGAAGAAGGGAACGCCGATGAGCCCAATGTATGTTTTGGGCGGGATTTTCTTGTAACAACCAAATGCCAATTAGATTTTGCCTTGGGGGAAATGAGGATCAATATCACCGATTTGGAAGAAGAAAAGGGGGTGAATGAGATGCTTGCGGAGTTATGTGCTAATATGGAAAAGGAAGATGTGGAAGTCGTAAAGATGGGGAAGGCAAATAGGAAGAAAACCTCATCTAACAAATTAACTCCTACCACATCCACCAATAAAACAAATGACACACCTTCACCACCTACTACACCAAACACTTTCAAACCGTTAACCCAAGAACAAAAAGAAGCTATTTTGGAAAACCTTGAACAAAAGTTTCTTGAGCTAAATGAGAAAAAGCCGGTGATTGAGGTAATACAAGATTACTTTCTCTACCGCAAGAAACTAAATGCGGTGATGCTAGCAAGAGCAAGATTGGAGGATAAAGATTTATCGGAGGAGGATAGAGATAGGATTTTGTTTAGAGGTATGCCACGTAAGGAGAAAGATCCAGGGAATTTTGTTTTGCCAATTAACGTGAACGGGACCACACCAGTGTATGCCTTAGCCGATACGGGTTCAAGTGTTAATGTTGTGCCCTATCCATTGTTTAAGACGTTGGGTCTTAGTAAGCCACAACCAAATCATTCAAAACTTACCATGGCGGATAATTACCAAGCAAAAGCGATGGGGGAGGTGAAAAACGTAAGAGTTCAAATTGGTTATCAACCCTATTTGGCTGATTTTCTAGTTCTAGACATTCCGGTGGATAAGAGTTTACCACTTCTACAAGGAAGACCATTCCTACGCACATGTGGTGCAATCATAGACATGGGTAGAGGTACGATGACTATCGATGATGGAATCTTGAAACAAACCTATTATCCCAAACCGAGGGGACCAGTTGTGGAATTCATGAAAGATTTAGAATTAATGGAAGCGGACGAGGACTTGACTTGTTTTGAAGTAGGACGTGATGTCTAAGGAAACCCGATGTATGGACCACTAGCTCCACCATACTTTGATATTGAGGATGAGATGGAACGCGCACTAGCGGTGGAAGCATTTTACAATCCATTCAAAAACATCCTTGTTTACAAGAAGCTAACCGATTTCTTAGGTTCTTTACCGGTTTAACTCAAGAATTTGGAATGGAGACCCGAGGGGTCGGGTATTTACAAGAGACAAAATGGGGATGGAGAATTGCATGTCAAATTTGATATACTATGTCCGGATGGGAGAAGATTTATAAGGAAGTTCAAAACTTATGAAACGCACCGTGAATTGACCGGAAAATTTCTAAGTGAGGAAATCTTAAGGCATGAGTATTTCGAGGAATTCTAAGGAGAAACAAGGCACCATAATAAACAAGCAATTGTTTGCTTGAATTTCATGAACTTCTTTTTAATTTCATGCATTTAGGATTTCTTGTTTTTCATTTCAGTTTTATCTTTATTATGTTGAGGTTATTTGATTAATGCATTATGAGTTTGAGTTTTAGTTTATGAGTATGATGATTTGAGTTTTGAGATTAGATGATTGTTGAAATTTCCAAATGGTGGATGAATGTTGTGTGCATCTTTAATAGGATTTTTGAGTAAACGATTGTTGCTTGGAAGGTAAAATGCCTAAGTAACGAGAAAAATGCAAAATTTGGCAAAATGCAAACCGAAGCGGTTGTGTCCATGACTGAATCGGTTGCATACAAGTATATATACCAAAATTCAATTTTCTAGAAAAACACACACACACACTAATCCTCCAGCTGGGTTTCGCAAAATTCGACCAATAGAAACTATTTGAAGGTTGTATAAGTTGTAGAAGATCATCATGGCACCCAATCAAGTAAGCATCTGCATTCAATTAACTTAATTAAGGTTTAATTAGAGCATTTGATTCAAATTGCAAATTAGGTCACTAATTTGGGGGGTTTTGATAGAATTCGAATTAAGTTGTAATCTTTTAGGATTAAGTGGGTAATTGATAAAGGAATGCATTGCAAAAAGAATTGTAGTGATTGATTCAACATGGAATGAGTATTAGATGATTGAATTTTTGGATTTAATTAGGTTATGCCATTGAATCAAATTAAGTTGCAATTGGTGATTCCTAGTTGGTAGATGATGCGTTCTTAATGAATATTAGATGCCACATTGTTGATTAGAACTAGTAATGAAAGAATTGAGGTATAATTTGTTGAGTTCTAAGCAAATGAATATGTGATTATTAGAGGTTTGGAAAGTGAATTTAGAGTAATTTGAGGATGTAGAAACCATTAGTGATGTTAGAATGCAGTCTTGGAGTGAATTGAACTTAGAAAAATCAAGTGGGAGTTGGATTAGAAGGCAAAGCTTTATACAGGTTGAGGAACCGATCCGGTTGCTCTGAAACCGAATCCGGTTCCACGTTCTGTTGTGGGATTTTTCGAATTTTTGAAGTGGACCTTAGAGGCTTCCATAGACCTTCCCGTTTGTTCTAACACTCTTATATTGACTTATATTTATGTTTTCTACAGCGAATTGTTGTAGGTAGTTCAAGCTCGACACGGGTTCCACTAAACCCGATTGTTACCAAGTTTTGCCAAAGGAACGAAAGGAAGAAAGTCACGTATAGTGTGAAGACGGAAGCAAATGCCAACCTGAAGTTCAAAGATCTCACCAACGAGGAGAAACATGCTTTCTGGGAACGATTGTCAAAATTGAAACATAGGGAATGTTTGGTTCCGAGGGTGATTGATTGGGATTTGTTTGTCGAGTATGAGTGTGAAGAGGAGTTGCGAAAAATGATGTGGACATCTTATGTGTATCCAGCTGATGGGGATTCGTTCGATGATTTGTCATGGGAAAGAGCATTTAGCATAAATGAAGAGGTTTATCGTGAATGGTGTATGGAGTTCTTCTCGACTATGTATTTTGATAGGAAGATCAATGTTCGGAACTTGATGGAAGAAGTTTGTGTATGGTTTAGGCTTTATGGGAGGGATCACGCCTACACTCTGCCAGATTTCGCTGTTGCTCTTGGCTTGTATGAACCAAATGAGGTTAAGCATCGATTGGTTAAAGCTCACTTTTCGAGGCTTAGGAGGTTTGAAAAAGAATACCCTAGTGTGCCCGCTTATTGGAATCGAGTGGGAGATCCTTCTTGTACTAGGAGGAATGCTGCAACCGTTAGGAATCCGTTGATGAGAATACTACACAAGTTGCTAGTGACTGGGCCGTTTCATAGATTTGGAAGCAAGGACAAATGTCAGAAGCCGGACTTGTGGGTTATGATGTTATTGGAGGAATCCAAGTACGAAAATGCGGCTTGGCTAATAGCCGAGTATTTGTCTAGGAGAGCCCCGGGAATCAAAGGTAATAGCAAAATTTGTGGAGGCCATTTTGTGACGAGGTTGGCTAGAAATCTTGGGTATTACAATAGTAGTGAGTTGGCTAAATGTGGAGAGCCAAAGTTTAGTGAGATTTGGAGTGCAAGTGGTTTCGGTAATGCTTTAAATAAGAAATTGAAAACATTAGGAGCATGGATTGAACCGCAACAACCACAACAACAACAACCACCACAAAGAAGAAGGAAATGTGCCAATGGGCAATATACCGATGGGGAACGTGCAAACGGTACGTCTAGTAGTTTTGAATCAGGTTGGGGAGAGTGGAACCAACACTTGAATGAAATTGAGTGTAGGGACATTTGGAGAGACTCGATGATGTTGAGAAACAATTACATCACTGTTTATTCAATGCCTATTTTTCAACACATGGCTCAAGAAGCCAACTACGAGTTGCCACCCTACAACCCACCAAATGTTCCAACATATCATTTCCCCTACATTTCTTATCTTGGACCATATCCGTACCCATATCCTGGTTATGTACCATTTCCTGACCCAGTACCCGCATATGGTAGATTACCCGAGGTTGGTGGATCAAGCTATGATGTTGGAGGATCGTCATCAGGAGTTGGAGGAACGAAGAAGAAGAGGAGAGTTCGTTCGGAACTTGTGGATGAGCACTATGTGTCCGAGAGTGATGATGAGGACGAGGATGATGATGATGAAGAAGGTGATGAGATGAGTGAGGATGACGAATGATCGTGGATCATTCTTGATTCATGGTTTCAAAAACAATGGTTATCACGTGTTAAACAATATTATCTCTATCTCTTAACTATTTCTCTAGGATGATTATCATACTTTGTTTATTTTTTGTATTTTTAGTAGCATTTGGATTGTTTTGTTTTGTTTTGTGTATTGTGTATTGCGTTTTGTTTGCAGGATGGATTTGTCGGAAGCTTATTGATGGTCAAATATTTGAAGTTGGATAACTCACATGCTTGCTTATGACCCAATATCGTGTGCATATTCTATCCAATGGTATCTTTGACTATTTCTTTTTCCCTTTTTCTTTACTTTGAAGTTTATTTTTATTACATTGAGGACAATGCAAAACTTAAGTATGGGGGAGGGAAGAAAATAGGAAAAATGATACCATTTTTAAATTTTTAGTTTTTAGTCTTATTTTTAGATAACTTTTGGATGCAAGTAATTAGCAGGAAATCGCCCTTGATTGTCTAGTTGTTTTCACACATTTTTGGGATATATTAAAAACAACTTGGGTATTTCAATGGTAAAATGAGGTTTTTGAAATTTTTTTGATTTGAACCAAATTACGTTAGTAATTCATTTTGGATTCGATAGCATTTTCTAGCGCGCATTATAGCCTTTTTCCACTTAATTGTGAGGTTTCTTTTTGTATAAAACACATCTTTTGTTTTATATTTGCTATGAGTGTGCCGGTGATTATGTCGATTCTAGAACTTGTACTAGTTATGCATTACGGTTAAAATCACTCTTGAGTGATAAAAATATGTTCAAATGATAAGAGGCATCGTAGGATTTAACCCAAATGGCCTTCCATTTTACATCTAATGATATATTAGCTAACCACATTGGTTAGTTAACCACCTTATATGGACCCATTTGTTAGTGCTCATCTTTAGCGCTAGATACCCTTAGTACACCCTCCGAGCCATTCTTTTCTTTTTGTTAAATCCAGAAAAATACAAAAAGATTTTACACCTTTAAACCTTAGCCAACCCATGTCATGTCTATTGGTTTGTTGCTAGTTATTTGGAATGTTGGATTGTTTTTGATGATTATGAAGAAGCTACACTTTGTCCATAGTCTGTACCATTCTCCAACATTGATGAAGGAGACGTCTTTCTCATTTGTATTTTTTGTGGTGTATGCTTACACTAAGTGTGGGGGAACTTGAAAAAAAAATAGTTATAGCCAATGAGCTATATGAAGAATATTGATTAGCCAATGAGCTAAATTGAGTTATATATATGTTTGGAGATCGATATGTGAAGAGGAGAAGATATAATCATTTTCAGGATTCTGGTTTGGCTAGCAACATGGAGGTTTAGACTTGACTTTATTTTTCTTTTAACACCAATTTCATAAACCATCCCATGCCTTATCCATACCTTTTATAAACCCAAGCCTTAACGATATAACCCGAATAAAAGCCCTCTTTGATGAATTTATTTTCTTTGTTTTGATACTTGTACAAGCTTATGGTAAAAGCATTGATCATGACTAGGCATTGAGTGATTTACATATACCCACCAATATATGAGTGTTGAGTAAATTCTTAAAATCATTCGTGAGGTGTTCTAGTTATGTTATCTAAAGTGTTTGGTTCATTTTAAAAGTTTTTCACATTTTAAAAGCAAATTAATGATTATCTCTTTTGGGATGATTGTTAATTTTTTTGGAACCACGGTATCAAGACCATTGAATTCGATTTTTGCAAATGTTAGACCTACTGAGGCTGAGTAGAACTTAAGTATGGGGAATTTGATAACGCCTAAAATGAACATGTTTTAGTAGCGTTATTGTTGGTTTTGTGCATGATAATCAACTATATTTACTCATAATCATTGCAAAAGTGCAAAAGATGCGATTGTGTATGTATATGTAGCCGTATCACAAATGATGAAGAAATGAAGTTTTCATGCACGTATGGACAATTCCCAAGGAAGGAAGTCGAGCAAGGAAGCTTTTGGACTCAATGATTGGGAAGCGCAATGATTTCTAATTATCTACAACAAGGAAAGATCAAGTTTCGCATTGGAAATCATCAACGAGAACAAAGAAAGAGGCGCAAACCAAGAAAGTCGAAAGTCAAAGCCGAGGCGCCCAACCGCTCGGTTGGAGCCCGCAACCGATTCGGTTGGGCGATGGTCAAAACGCAACCGATCCGGTTGCATCGTAACCGGTTCGGTTGCATGGACTGGAGTTACACAAAAACGCATTTAATGTTGCCTTAACTCCCCATAATCATTGGAGGCCGATCATTTCTTGATATTAACCTGTTGGGAACATTTTTTGCCAGTTAGTTAAGTCTCTTTGGCTATATATTGAACCTAGACTTAGTATACTAGGTGTGACCCAATCCAAAGTGTAATAGTTTACACCAAAACTATTACCAACCATTTTATTCATCCCAAAAGTTTAGTATTCACTTTAAAACGTCCAGGAGGTTGGAGAGAGCAATTCTCATCCATTGTTTTGGTTATTCGGAGTTATACGGTTAAGCTAGGTGATTGGAGGCGTGTGGTTGCTATAAGCCACGATTTCTAGTTCTTGTAATCGCAAAAGTTTAGGTATTCTATGAACTTTGTTATGGATTTCTATTATCTTGAGTTATTGGAATTACTTTGTTATTTCTTGTGTTTTGTTATTATTATCATGGAGTAGTTTATGAATATACTTGTGTGTTAGGATGTAGGAAATCATACTAGTGTTCTCATATGTGATGCATGTATATATGATCTTGTTTAAATGAGTTTGTTGGAAAAATACTAGTCTTGTTTGATTTGTCGGTAAAACATGTTTTAAGAAAAAGGACCGAAAGGATTTCTCTTATGTTTTATTCCAAAAGTTAAGTGACAAACTAGTATGGGGATATGGTGATTGACAACCACCATGTTTACTTATTAAAACAAGACTAGAAACATTTTCATCACGAAGGTCGAAAGATTCAGAGGAACGAGTTTAATAAGAACATTTTACAAGCAAATGGATTTTCTAAAAGATAATCATTAGGATAAGGACCGAACGGATTACCTATATGTTTTTGTTCTTAGAATGATTTTTGCAAACATAAACCATGGTTGGAAATCATTTGCTTATGATTTGTGCATCACATCAAGAGTTTACACCAAGCCTTCATGAACACTACCTATGATTGCTTATAGACTACACACAAGTATATATATTTCTTTATATTGAATTTCACTATAACATCATTTTTGGAGGAAGCCTTGACAAGCTTTCTTGTTACTAATCTTTTAAAACAATTTCAAACACAAAATCTCTTGGGACGATCTCGACTTACCCACCTTTGCTATCGCGAACGAGTATACTTGTTCGTATGTGTTTATAGTATTAGACGGATAAATCGTGTTAATAAATTTTTAAAACTTGCACACGGTAAGCACATCAGACTCTAATCTACCTACGAGAGCATAGGTCTCATCAAATTCTATGCCTTCTTGTTGATTATACCCTTGGGCAACAAGTCTAGCTTTGTTTCTAGACACTACACCGTTTGCATCTACCTTGTTTTTATATACCCATTTAGTTCCGATTATGGTTTGGTTATTAGGTGGAGGGACGAGTGTCCAAACATCGTTAGAAGTAAATTGATTTAACTTTTCTTGCATAGCCATTACCCAACTTTCATCTTTTATGGCTTCTTGCGTATTTTTAGGCTCTATGGTTGAGACAAAACAAAATAAACTACTTTGGTTTTGGACTTAAGATCTTAAGGTTCTTTCATTTAACTTTTCTATAACCTTTTTTACGGGATGATCTTTAGACTATTTAATATTGATGATTTCATTGTTAAATGGTTCATCTTCTTTATTTATATTTTCCTTGATTTCTATGGCTTCACTTTCGATTATCTCGTCATCGACAAGAGGTTAGGTAGGTTTAGGTGGACTTTCATCAAATCTTACGTTGAAGGATTCTTCAACCTTCATTGTTTCTTTATTAAGTATAACATAAACTTTACTATTAGGAGAGTAACCTAAGAAGACACCTTCGGTTGATTTAGGATCAAATTTAGTTAGGTAATCTTTAGTGTTAAGTAAGAAACATTTACTACCAAAGACTCTGTTAATACAAATATCGTCATTAAACGTTATTTATATTTTTGATCTTTGCCTAAGTTTTGTTAACGACAAAAGTAAATTTAATTTATAAAAGCTTAAAGCTTGTCAAGTTTATTAGATATTAAAACAAGCTTTCTCAAACAATATATTCATCATTCAAGCATTTACATTTATGATTAGTAACATCTTGATATGACTCTAATCATTATGTATGATAGTAGTTTGTAGAATGTGTTAGGTTCTTAAAACCAAACACTACTTAAGCATTTGCATATTTCTATAAATAGTAATACAACATTTGACATCATGTATTACATCATGGAAATCATTAGAAGATTCCATTAGATATTTTGTGAAGATTTGTACTCTTCATATCTTGCACAATCTCACTTAGATAGAGTTGACTTTAGGCAAGATTTGATATCTTGATTTGTCCGACCGCGGTACTAAAATGGTACACGGGCGGAACCTTTAAGGGTCCGCCGTCCGTGGACGCCTCCTGTCCAATTGGCTATAAATAGCAATGCCAAGCCAAGTAGTTTCTCATCCCTTTCCAACATACTCTCATACATATCTTCTCTCTAACCTTTCTAATTCAGTTTCATATCATATTAGTGATCTCTTTTGTAGCAAAGAAGATCAAGTCTTATTCAAGCTTCAACGAAGTTGGAAGTCTTGTTTGTTTAGTGTTGTATGATCTAGTGTTGATCCATACTTCATTGTTGTATCAAACCATCATAATCTTGTAGTGTGAGTGGTTAGTATTTTAGTCCTCAAAATACATTGTGTGTGGGAGTAGTTGTACCCTTGGAAAGAACTCGACATCTAGCTTAGTGTTGGAAATAGTGTAAGTTAAGTGTAAAGGTTTTCTCCCACGGTGAAAGGAGCTTGTTGACTAGTGAAGTTAAACTCTCGAGTGTGAGACTCGGGGAGTGGAGTAGGCAAGGAAAAAGAGTCCTTGTAGGCCGAACCACTATAAACAACGTGTTGTGGTTTGATCATTTCTTTCCTTATTTACTTATTACATATTGCTTGCATATTTCATTAACATACTTAAGATCAATATCAATTGATCTTTCAATAAGTTTCAAACAAAGTTTTTAATCGGTAAACTATTCAACCCCCTTCTAGTTTTCTACAATTGGTATCGAGCCTCGTTGCTCAAGAATTTCTAAAATAACTTGTATTTTATAAACTTGAAACGATCCATGGATTCGAAAACTTTAAAGAAGGGCAATCTATGCAAAGACCACCACTCTTTGAAACCAATGGATTTATCTATTGGAAAAACCGTTTTGAAACATATGTAAAATCAAAAGATATAGATCTTTGGTTTATTATTGTTAAAGGAGATTTTAGTTCTACAACAAAGGATATTTCCGTTGATGAACAAAAGAAATTAGTTGCTAAAAATAATGAAGCTAAAATGATGCTTTATAATGCTTTACCTCAGATATTTGGGAATCTTTAATTGTTACACATCAAGGTAATTCACAAGTCAAGGATAACAAAATTGATCTTCTTGTTCAACAATATGAACAATTTGTTATCCTCAAGATGAAACCATTGATTGTGGCTTTGCTCGTTTAACACTATCATTACATCACTTAAAGCACTTGATGAATCTTTTCGTAGTAAGAACTTTGTCGAAATTTCTTAGAGCACTCCATCCCAAATGGAGAGATAAAGTGACCGCTATTGAAGAATCAAAAGATCTCAATAATGTCACTAGACGAGCTAATTGGCAACCTCAAAGTTCACGAAATGGTAATGGAGAAAGATTCGGAGATCATCAAAGGAAGAAAGGAGAAGATCAAATCCGTTGTTCTTAAAGCAAAGGCGGAATCAGCGATGATGGTGAATCTTGTTCGATAGTGAAGATGAGGAGTATGCCATGGCCGTTAGAGATTTCAAGAAGTTCTTTAGAAAAGAGGAAAGTTTGTAAGACAACCTCGAGAAGAAAAGAAGCCATTCGAAAAGATCGGGATGATAAGAAGATTAAAGGTGAAAGAAAGTGTTTTAGATGTGGTGATGCAAGTCATCTCATAGGAGAATGTCCCAAGCCACCTAAAAGCAAAACTCAACGAGCTTTTGTAAGTGGTGCTTGGAGTGATAGTGAAGACGATGAAGAATCAAGCAAGGAAGAGATCGCTCTAATGGCACATGAGTCAAATGAGGTACTTTCCGACTCTTCTTATTCTTCTATAGATGATGACACCTTGCAAAACAATATAATCAATTGTGTGAGCTAAGTCTAAAATCATAACTAAAAATAAATTTCTAAAACCAAAAGGAGTTTTTGGAAAATGAGGTATATGAGTTAAAAGAAAAGCAAAACGTCTTGAAAAGGAAAAGCAAATGACGATGATTGTAAATCATGTCAAGAGCTTAATCTTGAAATAGAAAAACTAAAGCTCACACAAGAAGTTTTAATAGAAAATAATTCTAAGTTTAAAAGGTTTAACAAAACATCGCTCTTGCCGATGAAATAGTTAAAATCCATAAAACACCGGAGACATGAATGGGCTAGGTTTTAATGAAGTATTAATTCCAAAGAGTCAAAACAAAACGGCCTAAAAGGACGAACATTACATCAAAATTGTCTGAAGATAACACGGACGAGACGGAACCAAAATAAGGGTTCCGTCCACAGTAAAATGGTACCACGGGTACTTCAAAGAGTAAGTAATGTTCATAATACTGACCGTCATGAATTTGTTAAAGTAACAAAGAAAACCAATGATAATGTTAAACTAAAACCAGCCATTATATCGAGTAGGACTTGTTAAAAATGAATTTAGATCAAAACTACTCAACAACGATATAAAACTTCTTTGCCAAACGCCCTTTCCTAAGAGCAACCACAACGTTCAACCTAACTACCAACACAACGGTTGGAATCAAAACTTTCCTAGACCATATCAAACTCCAGTTACATGCCATGGAACCCTTACCCATCATTTCCATACATGAATCAAATAAATGGTATGTTTAACCCAAACGGACCCATGAGATATTGGGGACCAAATGTTTGAGTTATTTGCTTCTTAGGTATGCTTGAAAGTTGGATTGGAACCTGATGAATGGATAAAAGATAGTGGATGCTCACGACACATGACGGGCAACAAAAGTCTCTTCTCATCATACCAAGATTATGACGGAGGTAATGTCACTTTCGGTAGCAATCTCAAAAGCAAAATCATTGGCAAAGGTACGATTGCTCATAACTCTCTAACTATTGAAAATGTTGCTCATGTGGATAGGTTAGGATTTAATCTACTTAGTATTAGCCAACTATGTGATAAAAAGTATAAAGTACTATTTGATGAAAATGGTAGTAAAATACTAAAAGATGGTATCACCATAGCTAAAGGAGTTAGGAAAAATAACATATACGTCATGAAAATAGATAAAACATATAATGACAAACTTTGCTTAACAACATTAGACGATAGCTCATCTCTTTGGCATAGACGCTTAGGTCACGCTTAATATGAGACTTATACAAAACCTATCTTCAAAAGAGTTGGTTAGGAATTTACCAAAACTAAAATATGACCAACACTTTTGCGACGCTTGCAAAATTGGTAAACAAACACATAGTAGTCACAAATCTAAAAATATGGTGTCCACATCTAAGTGTCTAGAATTATTACATATGGACTTGTTTGGACCATCCGCTATAAGAAGCTATGGAGGCAACTTATACACTTTGGTCATAGTAGATGATTACTCAAGGTTTACTTGGACGTTATTTTAAAAACCAAAATGAAGCTTTTGATAAATTTGAAATACTTAGCAAGAAAATTCAAAATCTTCTAGGTGTCAAATTGTGTCGATCCGAACGGATCATGGTCGTGAATTTGACAACGAAACTCAATTTGGAAACTTTTGTGATACAAATGGTATAACACATAACTTTTCCGCTCCACGAACACCTCAATCAAATGGAGTAGTAGAACGTAAAATAGAACAATTCAAGAAATGAGTAGAACAATGCTTAATGAACAAAACATTCCTCAAAAGTTTTGGTGTAACTTGCTGACACTTCTACATATATTTTAAATAGAGTCCTAATACGTCCTTTCCTAAACAAAACACCATATGAACTTTATAAAGGTAAAAGCCAACATTAGGATATTTTAAAGTCTTTGGTTGTAAATGTTTTATTCTTAATACTAAGGATTATCTCACCAAGTTTGACCCAAAGTCTTATGAAGGTGTATTTCTTGGTTACTCTCAAACTAGTAAAGCTTACATTGTCCTAAATAAAGAAACAATGATAGTCGAGGAATCGTTGAACATAACATTTGACGAAGTCCACCTCCTCTAAGACATCACCTTTGGTAGATGATGACTTAGTTGAAAGTCAAATAATTGAAAGTCAAATTAATAATAACAAGGAAGATGAACCATTAAATAAGGAAATTGTCAACATAAAAGAATCTAAAAGTCATCCATTAGAAAAGGTCATAGGAAAACTTAATCAAAGAACCTTAAGATCACAAGCTCAAAATCAAAGTAATCATTTTTGTTTTGTATCCACCATTGAACCAAAACCATAAATGAAGCAATAAAAGATGAATCATGGGTAATTGCCATGCAAGAAGAATTAAACCAATTAGTTAGAAATGATGTTTGGAAACTAGTTCCAAAACCCAAAGATCAAACTATAATTGGAACAAAATGGGTCTTTCAAACAAAATGGACGAAAATGGTGTAGTATCTAGAAACAAAGCTAGGCTTGTTGCACAAGGTTATAATCAACAAGAAGGAATTGACTATGATGAAACTTATGCACCGGTAGCTAGACTTGAATCTATTAGAATATTACTTGCTTATGCATGTGCTTATGATTTTAAATTATTTCAAATGGATGTTAAAAGTGCTTTCCTTAATGGGTTTATTAACGAAGAAGTGTATGTTGCTCAACCTCCCGGTTTACCGACTTTGAGAAACCACATCATGTCTTCAAACTCAAGAAAGCATTATACGCCTTAAACAAGCACCTAAAGCTTGGTACGACCGTCTTAAGACTTTTCTTATTGATAACAAATATACTATGGGATTAGTAGATAATACTCTTTTTACTAAGAAAAAGGAATCGCAAATTATTATTGTTCAAATATACGTTGATGACATTATATTCGGATCAACTTGTCAAGAGCTATGTGATGATTTCTCTAAAATCATGCATGACGAGTTTGAAATGAGTATGATGGGTGAGTTAAACTTCTTTCTAGGACTTCAAATCAAACAACTGGATGATGGTATTTTCTTTAACCAATCTAAATATATAAAAGACATGCTTAAGAAATTTGGTCTTGAAGATTCCAAACCAACTAAAACACCCATGTCCTCGGACACTAAACTCACCAAGGACGAAGAAGGTGAATCCGTAGATAACACTAAATATAGAGGAATGATTGGTAGCCTACTCTATCTTACGGCTAGTAGACCCGACATTATGTTTAGTGTTTGTCTATGTGCTCGCTTTCAAGAAAACCCAAAGGCATCACACTTAGAAGCATTAAAAAGGATTTTAGATATATTAAGGAACAACGTGTTTAGGATTATGGTATCCCAAAGGAACGGGTATAGAAACCATAGTGTATGCCGACTCGGATCATGCCGGTGATTATGTCGATAGAAAAGTACAAGTGGTATTTGCACTTTTGTTGGACATTGTCTCACCTCATGGTTTGCAAAGAAGCGAACGGCTTTAGCCATCTCTACCATCAAGCGAATACGTCTCAACCGAAAAGCATGTCAACAAGCTCTTTGGATGAAGCAAGCTCTCGAGACTACTAATTCATCTCAACGACATTGTGATACTTTGCGACAACAAAGGAGCCATCGATCTCAAGAAGAATCCCGCTCAACATGCTCGCATAAAGCACATTGAAATCCGTCATCACTTTCTTCGCGACAATGTTCAAAAAGGAAACATTTCAATCGAGAAAGTATCCTCCCAAGACAACATTGCCGACATCTTTACTAAACCTCTTAAACGAGAACCTTTAATCTTCTTAGACTTGGTTTAGGTTAATGGAACCAAACATGTAGGTTAAACATAGCCTAAAACATTAGAATAGTCAAACCAAAACAATTTTGCCTTATATACTCATCGTAGCTACGGCACCAAACGACAACACGGACGGAACCAAATATTTGGTGTCGTCTCGTCCGTGGTGTCTCTGTACAAAACAATATATACATAACATCCTCTTCCTCACAACCCACTTTACCAAAACGTGTAAAACTTAAACCAAGCTCATTATTGTCATCTTCCCACTCACTAATCATCGAAGATAACATCATTGTAAGTATCCTAACTACATTTCATCTCTTAATTCTGAGTCTAGGATTCTTATTTATGCACAAACTATCACAAATCATTACATGGGGTTTTATGTATGCTTTTATACCAAATATGAATTCAATTGGCAAATTGCATAACTAGTCATTGAAATTAGGTACTACATTATCATATTGCATAAACAAATCATGTTTCCCACTAATTGATAGATAATAAATATAAGGCCTTATTCAAACAACCAAACACCCCATGTCAAAAGTTTTGAAAAGCTTCTCACTGTAGGAAAACATATTTCATTGCTAATACAAATAGAAACGTTAGAATTTTCATCACTTGCATGCTCTTGAATACTAAAGGTATTGCATAACTAATATGCACTCCGGGTATATTCAAATGTAGCCACATTGAATTAGGAGCATTTGGGTTATCTCATGGTATTTGCCAAACACCCCACTAAAATCATTTTGTGCATAAAATGAGTCGAGATAACCGCAACTCCAAATTGTTTTCATATAGGCACACTGATAAGGTTTTAAAAGGTACCTTTTTGAGGGGTCATTTAAGCCCTTATTCGATCACTTTTGTATCCGTTATTGCTTAATATCGTTCCTTTTCACTTTTTAGGTCTCTTGAAGGCAAAATGCTGGAATGATGCTTATTTGGACGAAAAGGCGCGAATATACAAAGAAAATGGCCAAAGTCGAATCGAGACACTCAAAGTCTTTGAAACATAAGGCGACGGCGCCATCTGATATCCGCGACGCCGTCGGTAAGGCATTTTATGACGGCTCGAGGCTAAATTGCATGTTTTCAAGGGACGACGTCAGTTCTAAAGGAATAGCCGTCGCTACTCAGACGGCCTAGATGCGCAAGACGGCGCCGAGTCAAGGGACGTCCACATATCATAAGGTGACGCCGTCGAAAGGTTTACGTGGCCAAGACGAAACCCTAACGACGGCGACACGACGGCCATTTAAACATAAGGTGACGCGTCGCAGATGTAATCTTATATATAGAATCCGAATTTTTCGCTTTGGTGTGTAGTCTTTTGGAGTAAAACCTAAAACCAACCAAGGCTTTCTTGTGCGGTTTTAGGTTCTAAACCCTATTATACATCAAGATAAGTATTTACTTCATTAATTTAATTATGTCTTTGATTATTTGTGTGTATGCTTGCATGTTCTCCATGTCCAAGCTAATTTATTTGTGTGTTTGCTTAGGGAATATGAAACTTAATTATTGAATATTGATTGGTTGATACTTATCTTAGTTGACTAATGATCTAGAGTGCGCTAGATTATTCGTTGTGTACTTAATGCTTGACATTTCTTTGTGAACTTTAGAATATAATTATCTAGGTAATTGTAGGATAAAGTATTCAAGGACAACCGTAGAGTAGGCGCCTATAAATCACTAGAGGATTTGTAAACAAGACCCTTTGGTAATTTCAAAGAGTTAGGAAATAAGCACGCCCTATAGCCTTAGAATCACAACGCAACTAGGAATAAGGACGTGACAAATCAACCATCAATAGGAGATAATTAAGGAGTAGTAAAACCTAAGTAAACACATCTTTAAACTATCATACGAGTACACATCAATTAGACATAGACTATCACAACCTTAGCTTAGATAATTAGATAATAGTAGAGTAATCGTAGCAATACCAACCCCCAAATCCAATACCCGAGATTCGTACCTTTCCAATTTCTAAAAAAACATAAAAGATAAAAATAATCTTCCTCAACCTCAACCTTAGCGTAGTAACTTCTCACTAGCATTCCTATTCCCCAGAGAACGATATCAATACCCGTGGCTTACCCTAATTACTACACTACAACGATTAGGTTCATCGCCTGGGTGTTATAAAACTTGCTCAAGAAAGGAAGTTTCCTTGACCCCGAACGACGCGTGTAGCGTTATCAAGTTTTTGGCGCCATCACGGGAATAGAATAGCTAGTTAGTAGTCCACCTCGCTTAGGTTTCCTTACTTGATTCCTATCAAGTAACTTTTTCTCATTTTAACTTCCTCGTAGTCTATCCCCTTCTTTGTGCCTTTGTTCGTAAAACTTTTCCATTGACTCTTCCGCTCACCATCATGGAGAACGCGAATCCACCAAAACTTTCACCCAATCAACAAAATCCACTACATAATCTACCTTTTCCACTCCAAAATGAGATCCCGAGGTTCCAAAGAACATCATGATGAATCCTTTCCGAGGCTTGGACTCGCATTAAATATTTATTGCAAAAGTCCTTTATCATGGTATTGACTTCTGCTTCCACTACAATTCTTTTACACTCGTATCGCCTACCTAAACCCAAAGGAGACTTGACTATGTAACGGATGGGGATATTTGGGGACGTGGTGCTCGATTGCATGGGAAACCTTTGAGATTCACGCCCAATTTAGAAGTGGAACATGGGACCCAAAACGAATTTTAGACCTATTTTCAATTTGGAAACTTGGTCGGAAAGGTTGTTTAGGAAGGAGATGATTAGAGTTGAGGTACCAAGGTGCATGTCATGGTTAGGCGCTACCACAATACAAAATGAATACATAGGTGATCTTGATAAGATGGAGGATGAGTAGAAAATCCAACCCCATCGGATAACCCACAAGTCTTACCATCACTGAGGAACACACATCGCCTATAACTTACCCTAAGAAGTAGAAGAGACTATAGGAACCCCAATTAGAGAACCTTTGGACCAAACGCCATTAGAGAATGTAGGTTTAGATGCTTGTTGTCATGACTCTCTCTTAGTCCTAGGGAAGTTCCATATTTTGATGAACCGAGCCTCACTTAAAAACCTTACCCAATTTTCCGTCTTTAGATGTGAATCTTGGAATTGAATTAGGCCCCAATCCACCCATCAAAATAGATAGTCCGGGTAGTTGCTTGATAAAGGTGGTAGATTCTAGGCCATGTAGAGTGAAGCCGATATAGAGTAACCCATGACCTTACACACTTATATCACCCATTCATGGTTGATAACAAGAAACACTATGGGTTTAAACCGGTTTATTAGGTCAAGATGGATCCTTAACTATGAATCTTTTGAAGTTGGTAGAAAATGATCCATTCTTAGGAGAGATTTGATCTCTCGCTACACCAATAGACTTAGGTAAGGTTGTAATGAATAGAGCACACTTCTTTGAGCATATAAATCACCCATCATCCTCTCCTCACGTAGCAAATTTCCACCCTAAGGGTGTGTATTGCTACTATCACCCGCACTTGAACTTAAGTGTAGGAAAACTTCCTCTTTATATGTTAAATAAGGGTAGAGTCGGGGCTCGTGACTCGAACAAAACAAGCGCTTCTTGGGAGGCAACCCATGTGTATTTGTTTTTCATTTTCATTTGTGTCATATATCTTTTATTAATTGTTTGTCCTCATGTTTGAATTTGTAAAATGCTTTATTTTGTTTTTAACCTCGCCTTAATTACATATAAAGGTATTTTACATAAAGGATAAGTGTAGGAGGATTACACACGTTTTCATAAGAAACGTGAACATGAGAATAACAATTAACTAAAAGATATATATGTTTGTTTGTTCGAGTCAAATGCTTGTATCGAGTCATAATGGATGTTTTTGCGTAAGTTTTCCAGATTCTAAAGATGTAAATTTTCCAATTTTTTTTCCGAAAATCGCAGACCGCTTTTGTCAGATAACCGACGGCGTCAGATTGCAACTCGACGACGTCGAGGAAGGAATAAAAACTTGACTTACTTTTTCTCGTTTTCGAGCTACTTGTAAAATTTTGGAATTTTCCAGATCTTAACTTTCAAAACAAATTCGTAAACATCCATTCCACAAGCATTATATCCTAGTTTAAATCGAGTCTTATGTATATTATTACCGCCGATTTTACGCGAAGGTTTCGTTTGTTTTCTTCTAGTGTGCGGGTTTAGTTTGTCAGAAGAAGTTACACAAGTTTGGAAGGAGCCTTTCACGCAAAAACTCTTCTTGGAAAAGATTTAACCACCACTTTTACGGATCCTACCGAGCTAATCGGGAGTATTAGTTTCTTTCGCTTTGAATTACCTTCATTATCATAACTTTGATACTTTCGGGAACATTGGGGACAATGTTCGGTTTAATGTAGGGAGGAAAATAAAACGGAACTTTGAAACTATGCTTATCCTTGACTATTTGCTTTGTCCAAGTGTATTTGTGTAATAAACCATGAGAAAATGTAGGTTAGGGTAATTTTAGCCAAATTTAAAATTTTTTCATGACGTATAAGAGTGGGCCATTAGTCTTAACAAAAGCGCCTCATGGATAGGAAGTTGCATGACTAGCACAAAACCCTTACCACCTAAATTCCACCCAAAATGTGAGGATCGCCTTAGATTAGTAGGAATTAAAGCATTCATCTTAATGCTTAGAGTGTGAACCGTAGTATATTAGATTCTAGAACTTGTTTTGTGATGCATTCCGAGATCGCTAGTGAGACTACACTTGTGTAGTTAGGAATAACTAAATGATAAGAGGCATTAGGATAAACCCTTGTTTGATACCGTAACATAATTACTTCTTCCATATCGGTTGAGTAATTCCCCACACCCTTTGCGTTGTACTCATCTTTAGTACACGATACCCCTAGTTAACCCCTCGAGCCTATCCTTTTCGCGGTTCTCGTGATGTTTGGTTTTTCCGAATATCAATGAAGAGCATTGTTTACACCCCACCCCAAATATACACCCAAATCGCTTTAGCCTACCTTTATTGCACTCACTTTTAGTGCAATTTATGTTATCACCCAAAACCCTTAGTTCAATTATCCGGTTGCTTGCATGAGTTGCTAAGTCGAGTCATATCCTTTGTATACAGATTTTGGGATGATTGGGATTCATGGGAAAAGTTAAAGTTTATGAAACATAGGAAAGAGAAACTCAAATTTCCTTTGTTTGCATAATAATGTACTCCAAGTGTTTTGATCTTTTCAATTCGGGTCAAATTAGTGTTAGAGTAATAAAAACTCAAGTGTAGGGATGTGTCTATAAATCCCTATCATTTTGATGTACCGTAGAGGATGGTAGAGTAAAAGTGTATGCAAAAAAAAAAAAAAAAAAAAAAAAAAAAAATCGAAAAAAAATAGAAAAAAAAAAAAAAAAAAAAAAGAAAAAAAAAAAAAAAAAACCATACGGGCTACCATCCTACATCTATCTTTTAAATTATGTTTGTTTATTTTCGTTGCCTAGAGTTTTAGAGTGTCGAGTCTTGGCTTAGCAACGCCATTCTTCAGATACTTGCAACATAGAGATTTTGACTATCCACCACTATATAGCCTATCCCACCAAACCCTTATTTCCTACCGTAAGCCTAACATTACAACCCTTTAAAAGACCTCTTTGATAGTCTTTCCTAGGTGCTTACGCCAAAGCGATTTGAGGTTTGATCTATTCTCAAGCCTATGGTAATCTATGTACTAGGACCGTTAATGAGTGTTTATCTTCCATTTCCGATTTGTTATATTTCATATATACACCCGAGAGATGTGAGTATCCAAACACCCCATGTGAGGTGCTAGTATGTAATTCCGTGCTGTTATGACTTTTATGGGCTTATATGTGTTGTGGACCGCTTTGAATGGATGCTTCATGACCCCTAACTTATAAATTAATTGGTTAAAAGCACATTTGCTTGAGGACAAGCAAATACCAAGTGTAGGGATATTTGATAAGGTTTTAAAAGGTACCTTTTGAGGGTCATTTAAGCCCTTATTCGATCACTTTTGTATCCGTTATTGCTTAATATCGTTCCTTTTCACTTTTAGGTCTCTTGAAGGCAAAATGTTGGAATGATGCTTATTTGGACGAAAAGGCGAATATACAAAGAAAATGGCCAAAGTCGAATCGAGACACTCAAAGTCTTTGAAACATAAGGCGGCGGCATCGCTGCATATCTGCGACGCGTCGGTAAGGCATTTTGACGGCTCGAGGCTAAATTGCATGTTTTCGCGGACGACGTCCAGTTCTAAAGGAATAGGCCGCCGCTACTCAGACGGCCTAGATGCGCCAAGACGGCGTCGCCGAGTCAAGGGACGGCGTCATAAATATAAGGTGACGCGTCGAAAGGTTTACGTGGCCAAGACGAAACCCTAATGACGGCGACACGACGGCGCCACTAAACATAAGGTGACGCCGTCAGATGTAATCTTATATATAGAATCCAAATTTTCGGTTTTGGTGTGTAGTCTTTTGGAGTAAAACCTAAAACCGAACCAAGGCTTTCTTGTGCGAGATTTTAGGTTCTAAACCCTATTATACATCAAGATAAGTATTTACTTCATTAATTTAATTATGTCTTTGATTATTTGTGTGTATGCTTGCATGTTCTCCATGTCCGGCTAATTTATTTGTGTGTTTGCTTAGGAATATGAAACTTAATTATTGAATATTGATTGGTTGATACTTATCTTAGTTGACTAATGATCTAGAGTGCGCTAGATTATTCGTTGTGTACTTAATGCTTGACATTTCTTTGTGAACTTTAGAATATAATTATCTAGGTAATTGTAGGATAAAGTATTCAAGGACAACCAGAGTAGGCGCCTATAAATCACTAGAGGATTTGTAAACAAGACCCTTTGGTAATTTCAAAGAGTTAGGAAATAAGCACGCCCTATAGCCTTAGAATCACAACGCAACTAGGAATAAGGACGTGACAAATCAACCATCAATAGGAGATAATTAAGAGTAGTAAAACCTAAGTAAACACATCTTTAAACTATCATACGAGTACACATCAATTAGACATAGACTATCACAACCTTAGCTTAGATAATTAGATAATAGTAGAGTAATCGGTAGCAATACCAACCCCCAAATCCAATACCCGAGATTCGTACCTTTCCAATTTCTAAAAAACATAAAAGATAAAAATAATCTTCCTCAACCTCAACCTTAGCGTAGTAACTTCTCACTAGCATTCCTATTCCCCAGAGAACGATATCAATACCGTGGCTTACCCTAATTACTACACTACAACGATTAGGTTCACCGCCTAGGGTGTTATAAAACTTGCTCAAGAAAAGGAAGTTTCCTTGACCCCGAACGACGCGTGTAGCGTTATCACACACACTAGAATCAAAAGCGTTAAAATTTATTTTCAATTTCTTAACATATTAAATCTTGTCCTTAGAATAACCCGCTTTTTGTTTGACCATGGTAATTTTAAATTTTATTTAACAAATGATAGTACTTTTAAATTTATTTAATAAAGATAGTACTTTTACATAAATCATAGTTTTCCTAAAACAAATATAGTAAAAGCACCACATGACATACAAGTGATCGATCATTAAAAAGTAGTTATTGGTTTTATTCATTTTTAATGGAATATTTTGGGTATAGAGTCTGTACGAGTGAAGGGAATGGATTTGGTACTATGCGTATGCTTATACATGTTGTATCATCCATTTTGAAGATGGGTTGTTAGTTAATAGAAGTGCTTGAAATTTCGCTGCTCGTCAAACGGTGGTCATGTGTAATTGCACCACTTTCACTCTTCTAAAGACGATTCGTTAATAAGTGATATTGTCTTTTGGACATTAATTCAATTAACGGGCAATATTTGGCTAATAAATTACTAGTGTGTAAATTGTCGCTATTCAATAAGAAACAGACGATTTTCTTCCATAAAAACCCAGTGAAAAAGCCCAGTTTTTCTACTAGTGAACACTCACCTATGAGCAAAAAGTATATTATACATCGTGATAATCCTTTTTCATAATCTTTTGGCACCCATAAAAATGCACATATCTGTTCTTTTTGTTTCAAATAGCTTTACACATGCAGCAGCCCTTTGAGGATTTTGTATATACAATATGTGGTTTAATTACACAAACAACGAATACAATATATTCCATTAAAAAAGAATGAATCCAATAACATTTGTTTTGATAATCGATCAGTTGTATGCCATGTGGTGCTTTGAGTTTGATTTTTTTTTGTAAAAAATATGGTTTATGGAAAAGTACTACATTTTGTTAAATAAATTTGAAAGTACTATGTTTTGTTAAATAAATTTTAAAAAACTATGGTCACATAAAACTCCCTTAACTACATTCCCAAACACCACAAAACCAAAGGACTTACCAAGGAACAAGTAGAAATATTTAAGAGTCTAGAATCGAGGTATTTCCATGAGGGTAGAACCATTCACTCATCCTTCCTTGAAAATACCAATCTTCGTGAAGAACTAGCCGCCATTCAATTTGATTGCCTTCTTGACATCGATGAACCAATTTGTCCTAGGTTTGTGTTAGAATTCTATGCTAGTGTGACCGGCTTTAGTGATGAAGACGATGATGAATTCGCCTTAGGTTTAGAATCAACCAAAATGACTACACCATCACCTTAAGCAACTTTGCTCAAGTGTTAGGAATTCCCAACCGAGGAACTTGTGTCTACACGGATAAGTGGTCACTCATGGCTCTTGATACAATCAATGACCGCTCTCTTCCCTACATAACCCGTTTGGCCGATAAGGATGTCATCCGTGAACATCTTTTAACCCAAAAGTGATACAACCCGAGTTACCCGAAGGGAAAAGAGGTAAACCGAGATCCATATGGAATGGAGCTAAATGAACTTAAGCCCGAATTTAAGAAATGGGAGGAACTACTTAGAGCCAACGTCATTAGCACCATAGGAAATAGGGATCACTTAAACGCATGCCTATGTCACATGCTCTACAACTTATCCACCGACAACCATTCAACTTAGCCTACTACATAGCTAGAAGAATGATTGATATTCCAACTCAAGGATCGGTTGCTCTTCCATACGGGATGCTTCTCACCCGCCTCTATAGAAACTTCGCCCAATTCCACCAACCCCAAAAGGGATGCACCTTCACTATGAACTCATCCTCACATCTTTGTACCTTTGAGTGATGCTCGAGTTGCTAAGACTAAAGGCAAGAGAGCTAAACCTCCAACTCCTTCATCATCATCATCAAATAGCTCCGAGGATGGTCTTCCAAGCTCTCATCTTCCACCTCAAGAGTATTACGCATCTCTTCCCGAGATTGAGAATGAATCGCAATTCAAACAAACTAAGGGTATGTTCAAGTGCCTTGGTAGGATGATGAACAAGATTTACAAGAAGTTGGACAAATAAGGGTACTTTAAGGAGTGTTTGGAACAATGCATTATCGTTAATGTTTGATACTATTTAGTTGCTTTTATTATGTAGGATGATAATATAACTTGAAAAAATGGTGTATGCTAACAATCTCATGCGGGGATAGCACAAGTATGCTATCAATTTTACCCATTTTCACTATATTGTGAAAATCAATAAGCCTTGCTCAAAATCTATGCTCCACTATGTTTACATATGTGTTATTTACTTTTCCTAACTAGAAATGTTTAGTATAACAAGTTTTGAGAAAATTTGTGTTTCGAAATTTCCCGACACCTAAAAACGAACTCGTCCATATTTCACCTCCACGGATCGAGACGGCACCATAATTTTGGTACCGCCTTTATGTAGTTTGGTACCGCCATACCATGACAAGGGACCAGAGGGCACCCTTTTAGGGTACCGTCGTGTATGATTTTGGTGTTGTGGATCCTCCGTAATTTTCTCAATTTCGACTCTTTCGTGATTCCAAATTATCTTCCATCACTTATAAATCAATCTTAACTAGTTTATACTTGTTATTAGAACTAGTATTATTCACTAAGGATATAAGAAATCCATTTCCACCAAAATTCAAAAATTTGAAAATCCACCCAAGGAGCCCTTTGGCATAAAGGAAGGAACCAAATTTTGGTACCTTCAAACCGTGGGTAATCAATATTAGGAAATTCCACCACTAGAACACATTTATTGCATATCTTTTCTTCTTCACTCCATCTTCTTTGTATGGATTGACTTGGGTGATATGACTAGCATTCAACCCACTTCCAAATCATTAGGAACCTCATCTCTTCAATGGTTCAACATCAAATCAAACCATTTCTCAACAATTTCTTACCTCTATAAATTGAAAGGCTTTACCATGATCATCCTCACACCTTCTTCATTCTCACTACTATCTAGCAAATCAAAACCCAAGTTAAAATGACTAAATCATCACCAAAACCTTGCAAGAAAACCGCTAGAATGAGCGTAAGGCCTTGTTGTTTTGTTCATCTTAGCTCATCATCCGAATCTTCACCACGCACCATCTCATCTCCCATTAGAGATGATACACATCTTACCTTAGCTACACCCACTTCATCACACATTGTGATCACCACTCCACCACCAACAAAAACACCTACTTCACCTCCACCGGCACCCATCCAAACATCCAAAACACCTCACCACCTTCACCAAGGTCTCCCACTCACTCCCATGGAGTTATTTTCAACCCACCAACATCACCAAATCCTTTCCTAGAGGACTTGGAGGACTTGCCTCTAGGCCAAGTCATCCACCACCATTGCCATCTTTTGGCACAATTGAGCGAATCGCTCATGAGTCACCTCGGTCATCCATTGACCCAAACGCCCATTAGGGCCAAGACCTCTCTTTTCCACCCATTCACAAGGACATTCATGGTCCTTTATACGGGATCATCCACTTCCATCATCAATGTCCCTCATATTGAGGACATTCCGAGTGCATGTGGATGACAATCCCACTAGAGAGAGATTCAAGCCGAACTCCACAACCTCCACCAATTCAAAGGCATGGTGGATTCTCACTTAAGTGAGACAATGCAAATGCAAAGTGCTTTGCTTGCATCCATCATGACCACTCCAAACATCCCCAACACCACCAACACATCCACCATTCCACCACCACAACCTCCCTAAACTTTCTACCCTCCAAGGCATGGTTACTCAACTTGTGAGCAACGGGTCAAACTGTGAACGGACCGGGATTATGGTCCATGACTTCCACGAAGAAATGAGGTTCATCCTCAACCACATTCTTGAGCGCCTCAACGCTCTTTCCCATCCACCATCACTTTAGGATGGTTTTAGAATAGTCTTTCTTTTATTTGCTTTCTTAGGATAATTTTATTTTCTTGTACTAGAAACACATCATTGTGTTCTCTTTTCATGATCTTTACTCATGAAAAATTTTAACTAATGAATGTTGTTTATTATATTGTTGGTGTCATTACATAGTGTTTGGAAATGCTTGTGAATGATCATTATTACTAACAATTTTTGTAGCTTTATTTTCACAATCCATGTATCTTCCCATTAAAGCACCCAATTTAGGGGAGCTTTGAACAAGGGAGATAATAGCTCGGCTCATTACATTCCGATAGCCTCTTTTTTTGTTGAGACAAAAGGGAGAAAATATAGAACTTTGAAATTACTTATAGTTGACTTTTCCGAAAAGTCAATCGCATACATTTGACTTTCTAAAAGTCAAACAGAACCCTCATTGATAATACTTGACTTTTCTTAAAAGTCAACCGCATACTTTGACTTTCTAAAAAGTCAACATCATGCATCAACTAGTGAATTCTTTGACTTTCATAAAAGTCAAATTTCATACACTTGTATTATCATTTCCTTTTCAAGTTCTAAAACTAATATTTTTATAACTCTTGTACAAACTTTGTTCCTTTTATAAAAATAAAATTTATATTTTGTCCTCAACAAAAGGGAGATTGTTAATACAAATATCGTCATTAAACGTTATTTATATTTTTGATCTTTGCCTAAGTTTTGTTAACGACAAAAGTAAATTTAATTTATAAAAGCTTAAAGCTTGTCAAGTTTATTAGATATTAAAACAAGCTTTCTCAAACAATATATTCATCATTCAAGCATTTACATTTATGATTAGTAACATCTTGATATGACTCTAATCATTATGTATGATAGTAGTTTGTAGAATGTGTTAGGTTCTTAAACCAAACACTACTTAAGCATTTGCATATTTCTATAAATAGTAATACAACATTTGACATCATGTATTACATCATGGAAATCATTAGAAGATTCCATTAGATATTTTATGAAGATTTGTACTCTTCATATCTTGCACAATCTCACTTAGATAGAGTTGACTTTAGGCAAGATTTGATATCTTGATCGTCGACCGGCATGGTACCAAAATGGTACAGGCGGAACCCTTTTAAGGGTCCACCGTCCGTGGACGCCCTCGTCCAATTTGGCTATAAATAGCAATGCCAAGCCAAGTAGTTTCTCATCCCTTTCCAACATACTCTCATACATATCTTTCTCTAACCTTTCTAATTCGGTTTCATATCATATTAGTGATCTCTTTGTAGCAAAGAAGATCAAGTCTTATTCAAGCTTCAACGAGAAGTTGGAAGTCTTGTTTGTTTAGTGTTGTATGATCTAGTGTTGATCCATACTTCATTCTTGTATCAAACCATCATAATCTTGTGAGTGTGAGTGGTTAGTATTTTAGTCCTCAAAATACATTGTGTGTGGGAGTAGTTGTACCCTTGGAAAGAACTCGACATCTAGCTTAGTGTCGGAAATAGTGTGCGAAGTGTAAAGGTTTTCTCCACGGTGAAAGGAGCTTGTTGACTAGTGAAGTTAAACTCGAGTGTGAGACTCGGGAGTGGAGTAGGCAAGGAAAAAGAGTCCTTGTAGGCGAACCACTATAAACAACGTGTTGTGGTTTGATCATTTCTTTCCTTATTTACTTATTACATATTGCTTGCATATTTCATTAACATACTTAAGATCAATATCAATTGATCTTTCAATAAGTTTCAAAACAAAGTTTTTAATCGGTAAACTATTCAACCCCTTCTAGTTTTCTGAGACTCTAAAGTGTTCTAACGAGGCTTTTTGCCTCAAGTAACTCGTATGGAGTTTTACCTAAGAATGGTGTAATTAGGACACGGTTAAGTGTGTAGGTTGATGTGTCGACGACATTGCACCAAAATTTTCGTGAATAGATTGCTCATTAATCTTGGTGCGACTCATTTCTTGTAGGGTTCTATTTTCCTTTCAACTACCCCATTTGATGTGGAGTGCGAGGAGCGAGAAATTGTGAGTAATACCATTAGCATCACAAAAGCTCCAAATTGCACTTCATTATCAAATTTCATACCATGATCCGCTCTAATTGACACTATAGGACTTCCTAGTTGTTTTGGATTTTCTTACTCAATATTTCAAAGTGATCGAACGTCTCAGTTTTATTCTTTAGAAATTTAGTCCATGTGTACCTAGAGTAATCATCCACTATAACCAAAGTATAGAAGTTACCTCCATAACTTTGAATAGCGGATGAACCAAATAAATTCATATGAAGTAGTTCTAGACACTTAGTAGTAGAAACCATATTTTTAGCTTTATGACTAGCATGGACTTGCTTTCCTACGTTAGAAGCATCACAAAAATGATGTTTGTATTTTAATTTTGGTAGATCTCTTACTAGTTCTTTAGATGATAGCGATTGAAGAAGTTGCATATTGGCATGACCCAATCTTCGATGCCATAAGGTCGAAGTATCATCCATAGAAGTAAGAAAAAGTTTGTCTCTTGGTTCATTACCGATTTTAATGACATAGACTTCATGTTTTCTAATGCCTCTTCCTATAGTAATACCGTTTTTCAATATTTACTATCGGTTTCACTAAAAAGTACATTGCACTTTTTATCACATATTTGTCCTATACTTAAAAGGTTGAAGTTTAGGTTTTCTACGTGACATACATCGTTAATGGTTAAAGATTTTTAAGAAATTGTACCTTTACCGATGATTTTCTCTGCTATTACCAAATACCACATTTCCTCCATTGAAAAATTCGTATGTGGAAAACAAGTCTTTGTTACCGGGTCATGCGCTCTGCACCCACTATCCTTGATCCATTCATCCGGATCTAGGTCGACCTTTAAGCACCCTAAGAAAACAATTAACTCAAAAGTTTGGCCCCATTTGTTCATGGTTCCATTAGTGTTATACATTTCATTCATGTTAGACATATATGGAAAAAGGTGAGAAAGCATTCCACGGTGTAAAGTTTTGAAATGGAAAACCGTTTTGTACATTAGGATTCCATCCCATTTGATGGTTATTACTTCTCGGATAAACATTATTTGGTCTTCTTATAAATGTGTTTGGTTTAGAAAATGATGGACCTTTGTTTTTCATAAAACTTTGATTTTGTTTTAGTGGAGGTGGTTGTTTGACATTTCTAACAGTAACGTGGGTTGGTTTCTTCTTGTTAACAATAACAAAGTCGGTTCTAGATGATGTAGCTACATTATTTCTAATTGTTTCGGTATGCACCCACGGATCCTCGGATTTGTACTAGACGGTTCCTTTTTCAAGGGATCCGTGGGATCCGTGACTACAATAGCTTGTTTTCAATTGTGTTAGGAATTAGAAATTCCGGTAGTAAAGAGTCGGTCACCTCAAGTATATGTAATCGTTAGAAAGCTCGTAGTCATAGTTCATTTAAGTTAAGTAGTATTTAGTTAAGTAACACCGTGGAGGACAGACGGTCTTTACCCACCGTATGCACGATCCATGCCCCAAAGTGTGGCGTTTATGTAAGACTATAAATACTCTACCTCCCAAGGTAGAGAGTTGGAGCTCATAATAATATCTTTCACTTTCTCTCACTAAGTTCCTAAACCTCTAACTTTCTCTCTAGAATATCACCTTATACGCCACCTTATGCTTATGGTTTGATGTGTATGTGAAAAGTTATATCTTACAATTGGTATCAAGAGCCATGGTTAGATCATATCTTGCACATCTTTGGATTTATAGTGGTTTTAGGTGGTTTTGAGTTTGAAAAAGTTTAGTGGTTTTGCATCATTGGTTGATTTCTTGTGTTAAAGTTTGAATTTTGTTGGTACTTTTGTGTTTAGAATCATCAAAAGTGTTTAGGTTTTCATTTGGTAAGCTTGAATCATCTTGGTTGGGTTGTTTTTGGATTGAAAAGTGATGTTTATATGGTTTTTCAAGCTAGCGACTTAGTTCACGGAATATTTTCTTGGTAGCGACTTGCTTCACATTTTTGTAGCGACTTACAGTGTTGAAGGTAGCGAGTTAGATCTAGCGAGTTAAAGTACAAGTAGTGGATTCTCCACTACGGGTAGCGACTTGTGGTAGCGACTTGGTCCAGAGCGAGTTGCTCTTTAGCGACTTGCATATCTAGCGACTTGAGTAGCAATGTCGCCAAAATTTGGTTAGCGACTTGGTCTCAGAGCGAGTTACTACTTAGCGACTTGCTTTTCATTAGCGACTTTGGTTTCTAGCGACTTGGTTTTCTAGCGAATTAATTGGTAGCGACTTAGTGCATTTGTCTCTAGCGACTTAGTGCATTATCATCTAGCGACTTAAGTGATTGTTTACGGTTTCTCTTGATTTAGTAAAATCCGTGAAAGAATCTATTTCCGGTTTAATCATAGAGTTATAAAATCTCGTATAATCTGTTAACATGTCTACCAACGTCCCTACCGTCATCTCCCATCATGCCGAGGATGTACAAGCGGTGGCTCGGATACTCGCCCACCCATGCTTGACAGAATCGACTACGATTCTTGGGCTCAACGAATCAGATTGTATTGCCTTGGAAAGGAAAATGGTGTCAACATTCTCAAATCCATTGATGAAGGACCATATCGAGTTGAGACGACTAGAGACATACTTGATACTAATGAAGATGGTACTCTGCTACGGAATGGACGGACCTAAGATGTATGATGAGCTTGATGATAAGGAGAAAAGAGATTCGATGCGATATCGGGGCTTCAAACATTGTTCTTCAAGGTCTTCCTAAAGACATCTACAAGTCGATCAATCATAACACCGATGCAAAGGCGGTTTGGGATAATGTAAAGATGCTTCTCTCGGGTTCGTAATTAACCATGGAAGATGAGAATCACAACTCTATGATAATTTGAGCACTTCAAGATGAAACCGATGAGAATGTCTATGAGTACTATGTGAGATTTCATAAGTTAGTTAATGACATGAGGAACATCGAATGACTATGCCTAACATTGATTGAATTCAAAATTTGTGAACAACATGAACTCGAATGGCACAAGTTTGTTACATTGTGAAGCTTACTAAAGGATTGAAGAACACAAACTATGAGCAACTCTATGCCTTCCTCCTTCGTAATGAGAGACATGCTATGTTTGAAAAATTGATTCTCAATCGGTTCAAAACTAACCCGGAGAGACAAGCTCTGCCTAATGATTCAACCGCTTCTACTCAAACATCGGAATCACAACCAAAGCTTCACAAGTCATACCCTTGGGTAATGGTAATCACAAACTCATTCCCGATCCTATGTACAAACAAGGCGATCTTCGATGCACACGGGAAGCTTCATTAATCAACTAGCTCTTCCGATTAGCCAAAACATGAATTCTCCCACAAACCAACAACAACCTCGTAACGAGATCTAACCCACACAATCAAGCTCATGTTAAAGATGGAAGGATCGTGGTGCAACCAGTTCAGGAAAGACAAGATGATCGGGGAAGGGGTGGTCTTTGGTAGAGGATATGTGGGCAATCGAATCGAGGAAGGAATGGTAACCAAGGTCAAGCTAAGCCGATCAAATGCTATAAGCGTGGTGGTGAGGGACACATTGCAAGGAACCGCACATCTCTAAAGCGTCCACGAATCGATTACTTCGAGAGATAAGATGTTCCGGCACAAGCTCAGACAATGGTGCTGCGTTGGATGAAGAGAATTCTTTGTTTCTTCTTCGAGGTAATGCCAAGACCTATGATGCGATGTGGATGAGCAACCTATTCGGGAGATAGGTCACAATCATCGAACGCCTTTCAAGTCGCCGACCGTGATGCATACGACTGATGTAGATGATGGACCCACTCGCACACACAATCTTTATGGCTAGCATCTCTCCAATGGTCTCTCCCAAGATCTCTTCTTCACCACAAGTGGCCCATCCAAGGACAAACTCATCTCGAGGTATTAAAACTATACGATGATGTCGATGTGCAGCAGATGCATGACAAAGTACAATCAACTGAAACTATTGAATCAAATGTTGAAAATATGGGTAATAACAATATTGTCCCATACGATCAATACGTGAAACAAAGTGAAAGTGAAGTTGTACCAAGTGATGCATCTTCTGCATCAACAATGACTATGTCTTTGATGAATACACCGCATGTGCTCTGATGATTCCATAATTTACGAACTAAATGCCTATAAGGAACGTGTTGCTATTTATGAACAACGTGCAAAATTTGAGTTGACCACTCGTGAGCAGGAAATGGATGACCAAGTATGTACATGAATTAGAAAAAGTAAGTTTAGAAGAAGTATTGAAACAAGAATTACATTCCTTGCAAGAAAACTTTCTAAAACAAAGCCTAAGCAAAAACAAGAACTTCAAGAAAATGTGAAAATGCTTAAGCAAGAATTTAATGCAAAGGAATCAAAACTCTTGAGAGATTTTTCTAATCAAAACTTTGAAAAACAAACTTGAAAACAAGTTGTACATACAAGGAAACACCATTCAGATCGCTCACATGATCACAAAACATCGTGTCTTAAGCGATAAGCATAGCATTCCCCTGTTGAGGAACCAAATCCAGAGGTAATTAAAAGGCTAGAAATGCTCATAAGGTGCTTTATGATGGTAATGAAGTCCTTAAGCCTAGGCGTAAACCTAGTTGCGTTGAGTGCACCGAGGAAGATAAGATATTAAATGAAATCACTAGGAAAAGATGAATAAGAAACAAAATGATCCCAAATGCAAAGAGAAAACATAATCATCTCTCCTCATGATTACAAGAAGGAAAACTGGATTTCCTTGAACAAGTTTAAGCCTCGAGACTTTGTTGACTCCGAACAAGTCTTTGGAATACACCAATGCATCTTGTTCCTAGAACAATTGCCACTAAAAGCAAGACATTAATTAGCCAATACGTTATATTTCAACTATTTGTTGATTTTGAGAAAACTTGCAAGAAAAGGATCACACCCACTGGTATAATCAAGGAGAAAGAGGTTTTGAACAAATGAAAGAATGTTATTTAATCGAGGTCATGCCTTCTTTAAACTTCTAAAAGATCACTTGAGAGTCTTAAAAGGGGTAGAAACCGACATTAAGGGTATGGAAAAGGAATTTGATGCAATGGTTGTTGAAGTTAGTGACTATGAGCGCACTAAAATATAATGAGATTGAGAGAAAGAACCACATACATTAAATGAGAATCTTATTCTCGAATGTGTTGCTCAAGATGTCTTTTCACCGCTTCAAATTGCTCTATTAATGCTTCCAAATTTCATGAACTATCTGTGGCCCGAAAGTCTCCCATGATCGTGTCATTGAGCTTGAAAAACTAATTCTAAACTAAATGAGAAAATTGAACCTGGATGATCATGACAATTTGGTTAAACATTTTTCTAAACTAGAAGTTGAGTATTTTAATCTACAACTAAAATATCAACATCTCAAAGAAAATGTCAAAACTTCAAATATCAAGACATCTTCGGATGCTCCGAGTTTGATGCGCTTTTCAAATTAACAAACGAGATGAACAGATTCAAGCTCGGTGTAACACGATCGAAAGTTGAAAGCCCAAATCTCTCAATTAAAGGGTCAACGAACAATATGACAGGCTCCCAAATGCCTCCTCCTTTAGATTCTCGAATTCTCAAACGTTTCATCTTCAAAACCTAGTAAATGCTTTACAAAAGGAAAACGAAAGTTTTCTAGAAGAAAATGAAAAGGTTAAACGTCATTTCAATGAGTTATTTGAATCAATTAAAGTCACTCAGAACAAAAACAACGAACAAATAGCTTCATTGCAAAAGGAAATTGAGAATCAAGAGTCGGTAAAAGGAAAATGCCAATGATCAATGGGAGAATGGTGTATCTAAGGCTCACACGGTAATAAATATGCTTTATCCGTGACATATGTCCCCTCATCTCGAGGAACAACAAACTTGCCATTCAAACATATTTCTCATCCCTTAAGGATTGCTTAGAATGCCTGCGTGAGATTGTTGAAGAGGATAAGCTAGAGAAACCTCATGATAATGCAATTGGACATGCATGCTTATATGCCAAACGATCTCAAGAAATCTTAGAATGTTTGATCACAATATGCCCAAAGACGACCCTGTTAATAAGTGATATTGTCTTTTGGACATTAATTCAATTAACGGGCAATATTTGGCTAATAAATTACTAGTGTGTAAATTGTCGCTATTCAATAAGAAAACGGACGATTTTCTTCCATAAAAAACCCAGTGAAAAAGCCCAGTTTTTCTACTAGTGAACACTCACCTATGAGCAAAAAGTATATTATACATCGTGATAATCCTTTTTCATAATCTTTGGCACCCATAAAATGCACATATCATGTTTTTTTGTTTCAAATAGCTTTACACATGCAAGACCCTTTGAGGATTTTGTATATACAATATGTGGTTTAATTACACAAACAACGAATACAATATATTCCATTAAAAAAGAATGAATCCAATAACATTTGTTTTGATAATCGATCAGTTGTATGCCATGTGGTGCTTTGAGTTTGATTTTTTTTTGTAAAAAATATGGTTTATGGAAAAGTACTACATTTTGTTAAATAAATTTGAAAGTACTATGTTTTGTTAAATAAATTTTAAAAAAACTATGGTCACATAAAAAACTCCCCTTAACTACATTCCCAAACACCACAAAACCAAAGGACTTACCAAGGAACAAGTAGAAATATTTAAGAGTCTAGAATCAAGGTATTTCCATGAGGGTAGAACCATTCACTCATCCTTCCTTGAAAATACCAATCTTCGTGAAGAACTAGCTGCCATTCAATTTGATTGCCTTCTTGACATCGATGAACCAATTTGTCCTAGGTTTGTGTTAGAATTCTATGCTAGTGTGACCGGCTTTAGTGATGAAGACGATGATAAATTCTGTCTTAGGTTTAGAATCAACCAAAATGACTACACCATCACCTTAAGCAACTTTGCTCAAGTGTTAGGAATTCCCAACCGAGGAACTTGTGTCTACACGGATAAGTGGTCACTCATGGCTCTTGATACAATCAATGACCGCTCTCTTCCCTACATAACCCGTTTGGCCGATAAGGATGTCATCCGTGAACATCTTTTTAACCCAAAAAGTGATACAACCCGAGTTACCCGAAAGGGAAAAGAGGTAAACCGAGATCCATATGGAATGGAGCTAAATGAACTTAAGCCCGAATTTAAGAAATGGGAGGAACTACTTAGAGCCAACGTCATTAGCACCATAGGAAATAGGGATCACTTAAACGCATGCCTATGTCACATGCTCTACAACTTATCCACCCGACAACCATTCAACTTAGCCTACTACATAGCTAGAAGAATGATTGATATTCCAACTCAAGGATCGGTTGCTTTCTTCCATACGGGATGCTTCTCACCCGTCTCTATAGAAACTTCGCCCAATTCCACCAACCCCAAAGGGATGCACTCACTATGAACTCATCCTCACATCTTTGTACCTTTGAGTGATGCTCGAGTTGCTAAGACTAAAGGCAAGAGAGCTAAACCTCCAACTCCTTCATCATCATCATCAAATAGCTCAGGATGGTCTTCCAAGCTCTCATCTTCCACCTCAAGAGTATTACGCATCTCTTCCCGAGATTGAGAATGAATCGTGAAGTCAAACAAACTAAGGGAATGTTCAAGTGCCTTGGTAGGATGATGAACAAGATTTACAAGAAGTTGGACAAATAAGGGTACTTTAAGGAGTGTTTGGAACAATGCATTATCGTTAATGTTTGATACTATTTAGTTGCTTTTATTATGTAGGATGATAATATAACTTGAAAAATGGTGTATGCTAACAATCTCATGCGGGGGATAGCACAAGTATGCTATCAATTTTACCCATTTTCACTATATTGTGAAAATCAATAAGCCTTGCTCAAAATCTATGCTCCACTATGTTTACATATGTGTTATTTACTTTTCCTAACTAGAAATGTTTAGTATAACAAGTTTTGAGAAAATTTCGTGTTTTGGAAATTTTATGACACCTAAAAACGAACTCATCCATATTTCAACTCCACGGATCGACGGCACCATAATTTTGGTACCGCCCTTTATGTAGTTGGTACCATACCAGACAGAGGACTGACGGCACCCTTTTAGGTACCGTCCGGTGTATGATTTTGGTGTTGTGGATCCTCCGTAATTTTCGAATTTCGACTCTTTCGTGATTCCAAATTATCTTCCATCACTTATAAATCAATCTTAACTAGTTTATATCATTATTAGAACTAGTATTATTCACTAAGGGATATAAGAAATCCATTTCCACCAAAATTCAAAATTTGAAAAATCCACCCAAGGAGCCCTTTGGCATAAAGGAAGGAACCAAATTTTGGTACCTTCAATCCGTGGGTAATCTGAATATTAGGAAATTCCACTCACTCAGAACACATTTATTGCATATCTTTTCTTCTTCACTCCATCTTCTTTGTATGGATTGACTTGGGTGATATGACTAGCATTCAACCCACTTCCAAATCATTAGGAACCTCATCTCTTCAATGGTTCAACATCAAATCAAACCATTTCTCAACAATTTCTTACCTCTATAAATTGAAAGGCTTTACCATGATCATCCTCACACCTTCTTCATTCTCACTACTATCTAGCAAATCAAAACCCAAGTTAAAAATGACTAAATCATCACCAAAACCTTGCAAGAAAACCGCTAGAATGAGCGTAAGGCCTTGTTGTTTTGTTCATCTTAGCTCATCATCCGAATCTTCACCACGCACCATCTCATCTCCCATTAGAGATGATACACATCTTACCTTAGCTACACCCACTTCATCACACATTGTGATCACCACTCCACCACCAACAAAACACCTACTTCACCTCCACCGCACCCATCCAAACATCCAAACACACCTCACCACCTTCACCAAGGTCTCCCACTCACTCCCATGGAGTTATTTTCAACTCCACCAACATCACCAAATCCTTTCCTAGAGGACTTGGAGGACTTGCCTCTAGGCCAAGTCATCCACCACCATTGCCATCTTTTGGCACAATTGAGTTAATCGCTCATGAGTCACCTCGTCATCCATTGACCCAAACGCCCCATTAGGGCCAAGACCTCTCCTTTTCCACCCCATTCACAAGGACATTCATGGTCCTTTATACGGGATCATCCACTTCCATCATCAATGTCCCTCATATGAGGACATTCAGGAGTGCATGTGGGATGACAATCCCACTAGAGAGGAGATTCAAGCCGAACTCCACAACCTCCACCAATTAAAGGCATGGTGGATTCTCACTAAGTGAGACAATGCAAATGCAAAGTGCTTTGCTTGCATCCATCATGACCACTCCAAACATCCCCAACACCACCAACACATCCACCATTCCACCACCACAACCTCCCAAACTTTCTACCCTCCAAGGCATGGTTACTCAACTTGTGAGCAAGCGGGTCAAACCGTGGAACGGACCCGGATTATGGTCCATGACTTCCACGAAGAAATGAGGTTCATCCTCAACCACATTCTTGAGCGTCTCAACGCTTTTTCCCATCCACCATCACTTTAGGATGGTTTTAGAATAGTCTTTCTTTTATTTGCTTTCTTAGGATAATTTTATTTTCTTGTACTAGAAACACATCATTGTGTTCTCTTTTCATGATCTTTACTCATGAAAAATTTTAACTAATGAATGTTGTTTATTATATTGTTGGTGTCATTACATAGTGTTTGGAAATGCTTGTGAATGATCATTATTACTAACAATTTTTGTAGCTTTATTTTCACAATCCATGTATCTTCCCATTAAAGCACCCAATTTAGGGGAGCTTTGAACAAGGGAGATAATAGCTCGAACTCATTACATTCCAAGATAGCCTCTTTTTGTTGAGACAAAAGGGAGAAAATATAGAACTTTGAATTACTTATAGTTGACTTTTCCAAAAGTCAATCGCATACATTTGACTTTCTAAAAGTCAAACAGAACCCTCATTGATAATACTTGACTTTTCTTAAAAGTCAATCGCATACTTTGACTTTCTAAAAAGTCAACATCATGCATCAACTAGTGAATTCTTTGACTTTCATAAAAGTCAAATTTCATACACTTGTATTATCATTTCCTTTTCAAGTTCTAAAACTAATATTTTATAACTCTTGTACAAACTTTGTTCCTTTTATAAAATAAAATTTATATTTTGTCCTCAACAAAAAGGGAGATTGTTAATACAAATATCGTCATTAAACGTTATTTATATTTTGATCTTTGCCTAAGTTTTGTTAACGACAAAAGTAAATTTAATTTATAAAAGCTTAAAGCTTGTCAAGTTTATTAGATATTAAAACAAGCTTTCTCAAACAATATATTCATCATTCAAGCATTTACATTTATGATTAGTAACATCTTGATATGACTCTAATCATTATGTATGATAGTAGTTTGTAGAATGTGTTAGGTTCTTAAAACCAAACACTACTTAAGCATTGCATATTTCTATAAATAGTAATACAACATTTGACATCATGTATTACATCATGGAAATCATTAGAAGATTCCATTAGATATTTTATGAAGATTTGTACTCTTCATATCTTGCACAATCTCACTTAGATAGAGTTGACTTTAGGCAAGATTTGATATCTTATTTGTCAGACCGGCGGTACCAAAATGGTACACAGCGGAACCCTTTAAGGGTCCGTCCGTGGAGCGCCTCGTCAATTTGGCTATAAATAGCAATGCCAAGCCAAGTAGTTTCTCATCCCTTTCCAACATACTCATACATATCTTCTCTCTAACCTTTCTAATTCAGTTTCATATCATATTAGTGATCTCTTTGTAGCAAAGAAGATCAAGTCTTATTCAAGCTTCAACGAGAAGTTGGAAGTCTTGTTTGTTTAGTGTTGTATGATCTAGTGTTGATCCATACTTCATTCTTGTATCAAACCATCATAATCTTGTGAGTGTGGTGGTTAGTATTTTAGTCCTCAAAATACATTGTGTGTGGGAGTAGTTGTACCCTTGGAAAGAACTCGACATCTAGCTTAGTGTCGGAAATAGTGTGAAGTGTAAAGGTTTTCTCCGCGGTGAAAGGAGCTTGTTGACTAGTGAAGTTAAACTCTCGAGTGTGAGACTCGGGAGTGGAGTAGGCAGGAAAAAGAGTCCTTGTAGGTCGAACCACTATAAACAACGTGTTGTGGTTTGATCATTTCTTTCCTTATTTACTTATTACATATTGCTTGCATATTTCATTAACATACTTAAGATCAATATCAATTGATCTTTCAATAAGTTTCAAAACAAAGTTTTTAATCGGTAAACTATTCAACCCCCTTCTAGTTTCTCTGAGACTCTAAAGTGTTCTAACGTAGGCTTTTTGCCTCAAGTAACTCGTATGGAGTTTTACCTAAGAATGGTGTAATTATTTCCCAAAAAAAGGGGGGCCCCCCCCCCCCCCAAACCCCTTTTTTTTTTAAAAACCCGGTTCCCCAAGGGAAAGGGCCCCCCTTTTTTAATTAAAAAAATTTTCCCCCCCCTTTTTAAAATTTTGGGGGCCCTAAAAAAAAAAAAAAAACCCCCCCCCCTTTGGGGGTTTTTTCCCCCCTTTAACCTTTTGGTAAAATTTTTTAAAAAAATTCGGTTTTTAAGGGATTTTGGGCCTTTTAAGGGGCCCCCAAAAAAAAAATAAAACCCTTTTTTTTTGGGGAAAAATTTAATTTTAAAAAAGGGAAAAAAAAAAAAAAAAATTAAAAAGGGGGGCCCAAATTTTTTTTCCCCCAAATTTTTTTGAAAAAAAGTTCCCCTTTTTTTAAAAAAAAATTTTTTTTTTGGGGTTTTTAAAAAGTTTTAAAAAAAAAAAAAAGGGGGGTTTTTTTATTTAAAAAATTTTTTTTTTTTTTTTTGGGGTTTAAAAAAAAAAAATTTTTTTGGGGGGCCCCAAATTTTTTCCCTTTTTTCCCTTTTTCCCCTTTTTAAAAAAATTTAATTTTTTCCAAAAAAAAAAAATTTTTTTCCCCCTTTTTAAAAAATTTTTAAAAACCCCCCGGGGGGGGGGGGAAAAAAAAAAAAAAAACCTTTTCCATTTTTTTCCCCTCCAAAAAAAATTTTTTTCCCCCTTTTTTAAAAAAAATTTTTCCCCCCTTTTGGGGGGTTTTTTTTTTTTTTTTTTAAATTTTTTTTAAAATTTAACCCCTTTTGAAACCCTTTTTTTTTTTTTTTTTTAAAAAAATTTTTTTTTTGGAAAAAATTTTTTTAAAATTTTTTCCCCACCCCAAAAAAAAAAAAATTTCCAACCCCCAAACCCCCCCCCAAAAAACCCAAATTTTGGTTTTTTTTTTAAAAAAACCCCTCCTTGGAAAAGGGGCCAATTTTCCCCCCCCTTTTTTGGGAAAAGGGGGTTTTTCCCCCCCCCCCCAAGGCCCCAACCCCCTTTTTCCCCATTCAAACAAAATTTTTTTAAAAACCCTTCCCTTTAAAATTTAAATTTTTCCCCCCAAAAACCCCTTTTTCAAAAAAAAAAAAGGGGGCCCCAAAAAACAAAAAAAAAAAAAAAAAACCCCCTTTTTTTTTTAAAGGGGTTTTTTCCCAACCCCAAAACCCCCGGGGTTTTAAACCCTTTTTTCCCCCCCCTTTCCCGGTTCCCCCCCCCCCAAAAAATTTTTAAAAAAAAAAAAACCCCCTTTAAACCTTTTTTTTTTTTCCCCCCTTTTTTTTTTTTTAAAAACCAAAAATTTTTTTGGGTTGGAAAAAAATTTTTTTTTTTCCCCCCAATTTTTTTTAAAAAGGGGGTTTGAAAAGGGTTCCCCCCAAAAACCCCCTTTTTTAAAAAAAAAATTTTTTTTTTAAAAAAAATTCCCTTTTTTAAAAAATTCCAAACCCTTTATAATTTCCCCCGGGGGGGTTTTTAATTTTTCCCAAAAAAAAACCCCCTTTTAATTTTTTTTTAAAAAAAATTTAAACCAAAATTTTTTTTTAAAAAAATTTTTTTTAAAAAAAAAAAAAATTTAAAAAAATTTTAAATTTTTTTTTTTTTTTTAAAAAAAAAAAAAAATTTTTTTAAACCTTTTTTTTTAAAAAAAAAAAACCCCCAAAAACCCTTTTTTGGGGTTTTTTTTTAAAATTTAAAAAAGGGGGTTTGGGTTTTAAAAACCCTTTTTTTAATTTTCTTTTAAAATTAAAAATTTTTTTTAAAAAAAAATTTTTTTTTTTTTTTGAAATTTTTTAAAAAAATTTTTAAAATTTTTTGGTTTAAAATTTTTTGGGGGCCCCTTTTTAAATTTTGTTTAAAAACCCCAAAAAAATTTTTTGGTTTTTTTTCCCCAATTTTTTCCCTTAAAAAATTTTTTTTTAAAAAATTTTTAACCAAAGGGGGGAAAATTTTTTGGGGTTTAAAGGGAAAATTTTTTTTTAAAAAAAAAATTTTTGGGGTTTTTTTTTCCTTTTAAAAAAGGGGGGTTTTAATTTGGAAAATTTCCAAAAAAAAACCCAATTAAAATTTTTTTTAAAAAAAACCCCTTTTTAAAAATTCCCCCGGGGGGAAAAAAAAAGGGGAAAAAAAAATTTTTTTAATTTTTTTTTTTTAAATTTTTTGGTTTTTTTTTTAAATTTAAAAAAAAATTTTTTAAATTTTTCCCCAAAAAAAGGGGAAAATTTTTTTTTTTTAAATTTTTTTTTTTTTGGTTTTTAAAAAAAAATTTAATTTTAAAAATTTTAAAAAGGGGGAAAAATTTTTAAAAAATTTTAAAAAACCCTTTTTTGGGTTTTTTTTTTAATTTGGGTTAGTTTTTAAAACCCAAAAATCCCTTTTATTAATTTTTTAAAATTTTTTTTAAAAAAATTTTTTTGGTTTTCTTTTTTTTAAAAGGGAAAAATTTTTTCTTTGAAAACCATGGGGAAAAAAAAAAATTAATTTTTTTTGAAAAAACCCAATAAATTTAAAAAAAAAAATTTTTTTTTTTAGGTTTTTTAAAGTTTTAAAAATTTCACCGGGTTTTTAAAAATTTGGGGGGAAAAAAATTTTTGGGGTTTGGGCCCCCCCCCAAAATTTTTTTTGGGCCAAAGGGTTTTTCCAAACCTTTTTCCCAACCTCTTTAATAAATTTCCTTTTTTTTTTGGTTTCAAAAAAAATTTTTTTTTTTTTTAAAAAAATTAAAAGTTTAATTTTTTTTTTTTGGTTTTTTTTTTTTTAAATTATTTTTTTTACCAAATTCCTTTTTTAAAAAAAAAAAAAGGGGTGTTTTTTTTAAAAAAAAAAAATTTTTTGGGGGTTTGGGGTTTTTTTTTAAATAAGGGGAAAAGGTTTTTTTTTGGGGAAAATTTTTTTTTTTAAAAGGGGTTTTTGGGGGTGGGTTTGGGAAAAAAAATTTTTTTAAAAACCCAAAAAATTTTTTTTTTTTTTTTTTTTTTTTTTTTAAAATTTTTTTTTTTAAAAAAAAATTTTCTTTTTAAAAATTTCTTTTTTAAAAGGGTTTTTAAAAAGGGTTTTTTTAAAAAAAACCCCTTGTTTTTTTGGGAAAAAATTTTAAAAATTTTGCCCGGGAAAATTTTCCTTTAAAATTTTTTTTAAGGGGGGGGGGGTTTTTCCCCCCCAAAATTTTGGGGTTTTAAACCATTAAAACCTTTTGGGAAAACCCTTTAAATTTTTCCTTTTTTTCAAAAACCCCCTTTTTTTTAAAACCCCCTTTTTTTTTTGGATTAAAAATTTTAAAATTTTTTCCCCAAATTTTTTTCCCCGGATTTTTTTTGGGTTTTAAAAAATTTTTTTTATTTTTTTTTTTTTAAATTTGAAATTTTTTTTTTTTTTAAAAAAAGTTTTTTTTTTTAAAATTTTTTTTTTAAAAAAAATTTTTTTTTTTTGGGGGGAAAAAAATTTTTTGGAAAAACCCCTTTTGGGGGGGAAAAACCTTTTTTAAATTTTAAAAAAGGGGGATTTTTTTTTTTTTTTTTTTTTTTTTTTTTCCCCCTTTTTTTTTAAAAGGGGTTTTTTTTTAATTTTTCCCCTTTTTTTTTTGGGGAAAATTTTTGGGAAAAATTTTTTTTGGTTTTTTTTTTTTTTTAAAAAATTTAAAATTTTTCCTTTTTTTTCCTTATAAAAATTTTTAAATTTTAATTCCCCTTTTTCCAAAAAACCCTTTTTTAATTTCCCCTTTTTTTTTTGGGGGGGGGTTTTTGGCCCAAAAAAAGGTTAAAATTTTAAAAATTTGGAAAATTCCTTTTTTTTTCCAAAAAAATTTTTCCCCAAAAAAAATTTTTTTGGGGAAAAAAATTTTTTGGGGGGGGTTTTTTCAATTTTCCCATTAAAATTTTCAAAAAAAGGGGGGAAAAAAAATTTTTTAAAAAAGGGGGTTTTTTTTTGGTTTTAAATTTCCAAAATTTTTGGAATATTGGGGGAAAAAAAGTTTTGGGGAAAAATTTTAAATTAAAAGGTTTTAAAAAAAAATTTTTTCCAAATTTTTTTTTTTTAAAAAAAAAAAGGCTTTTTTTAAAAATTTTTTTTAAAAAAAATGGGGGGAAAAAAAAAAATTTTTTTTTTTTAAAGGGGTTTTTAATTTTGGGTTTTTTTTTTTGTTAAAAAAAAAAAAAAAATTTTTTTAAAATTTTTCCCCCCCCAAAACCAAATTTCCCCCCGGGTTTTTTAAAAAAGGGGGGAAACCGGGAAAAAAGGGGGGGGTTTTTTTTGGGGGGGAAAAAAAAAACGGGATTAAAGCGCTTAACGAAATCAATGAAGATCTGAGGAGTATAGTGTTCCCGGGTCGTTATGTCCCAATGAGCTATGCAATGGATCAATCAACGCCTAGTGATCGAGAATTTGAACTAAAAAGGCTATTTGAGATTATTATGACTACGTAAATGTCAAACAAATACAAAGGCTTAAATGCAAATGAGAGGAAATTAAAAGATAAAACCTATTAAATAAACGCTATCACTATAATTAAAATGATGTTTTTGTTTTTATGTTTTACGAAACTGAAATTAAAATCTACGCGACGTAAAAATTAAAAAGTGAAACTAAATCAATATTAACCCTAAAAATATGAAAATGATGTTTTTACAATCCTAATGATAAAAGAAAATTATTAGAAAAAGAAAATTATTTTTATGACTAGTTATCTAATTAAAAACTATTTTTAATTATTAAATAATTACCTAAAACACAAGAAATTAGGAAATAAAGCTAGAAAAATAAAATTATGAATTAGAAAAGTCTAAAATAACAAACTAGAATTTTCAAAACTATTTTTGTAATTTTCTGATTATTTTTCTATTTTCTACAAATTTAATTCTATTTTAATCTAATTTAAATTATGAAAAATACCAAATAAAAGGAGAAAAATAAGGAAAAATCTTTTTTATGCTTTTTCTATTTATCTTAAACTAAGAAAAGTGAAAAATTATTTTTTGGAACTTTTTCTCAATTATTTGCTATTAAAGTTAATTAAAAAGTGCCTAAAATCTATTTTAAATCTAGAAAAATAGCAAATAAAGACCAAAAATTATGAAAACTTCAGGAAAATTCTAAAATGAGATTATGAATCTATGAAAATTGAAAATCAACAGGCTATGTGTAGAATATAAAAGCTATAGTGCAAATGCTACTAGAATAAGCTACTAAGATAAGCTAACAAGCTAATAAGCCAACCAATCAAGAATGAAGCTATCTTATACTAGAATAAGCTAATTACTCTGAAAGTACCTACTCCTAACAAGCCTAAAGCTCGGAACCTAGGAATAAGCAACCGCTTATATTAACAAACAGTGGTTCAGTCCACCTGTTTGAGCTTATGCACAAGCTCAATCACTAAGCTAGATCAAAACTACTTATGCGCCTTAACAACCACCGCAAGCTATGATTGTGCCAAATCTCAAGTCCTAACTCACGAATTGAAGCCTATGCAACAGATGTAATCACACGATTCACATTCAAGTGTGAACAGTATGAATGGAAGCTAAAGTACTAGCTTATGAAGCTCAAGATGATTGAACCAATTGAAACAAAAAGTATTTATCGATCCGCATCATTGAAATGTGATTATCCAAAGTCTCAAACTCTAAAACTCAAGAATGAATTAGAAATTTGGTTCACAAGTTTTGATGAAAAGCTGTTTAGCAACTTTAATGATTTTGACTTTTGAAAATACTCATGAACTTTGACCAAACTCGCTTTAATCCAAACTATTGAACAGTTATGAAGTTTAAACACTAATTATGATTACTAAAACTAGATCTAGCAATTTGTCGATATGCAAGTTATGATACCTACTGCTTTTTTATGTAGCAACCACAAGATCGATACACTATGATTTTGACTATTAGAACTAAACCGCAATCAACAAAGACCTCAAATAACTTCCAATAACCTATTTAAGCTAGAATCAACTACTAAACACTACATCGCTATCCTCTAACACGGTTAAATTCAATTGAACCAAACACTAGTTTAACTACTATTTAATGAAGCAATCAATGATTATGACTAAATCAAGCAAAATAAACACCAAGAACAGATCCAACAAGAATAATTAACACTAATGCAGATTCAAACACGATTAAATGATCAAAGCAGATTATGAAACTTACAAGGTGCCTTAGCCACTATGGCTTGCCAAGAGAAGAAACAAAGATCTCTATCCTAACAACCCTAATCTAGTTTAATCCACTCAAATCTCAACTCATTTTCACCCGGATCAATTACTAATTCAAATTTAATCAAACACTCCGCAACTTTGACTTTCGTTGACCAAATTCCAAAACCGCTGATACTTAAATTTAAGCTTACACAAAGCCATATTGTTTATATGAACTTGTTTGAGTGGAGCAATAAGCTATTGGAAGCTTTTATATGAGAACTTGAAATTGAAATGCTGCAAGATGAACATGTAAACATGAAATGGTACTTTAACTTGAATTAATACTTGAACATAGTTTGAATATCAAATCACTTAATTTGTTACTACTACACTTGAAATTACAACCGAAAAGCTATTTAAGACATAAGAAGCTTAAAATGACATACATATTTTTAAAACTAACTAACTACTCCTACTCTTGCTTCATCCTTCCTCTTTTATAGCTCAAATGATTCTCTCTCCTCTTCTGAATGTTTCCCACTTCTGTTGATAGCCATTGGATGGCTTGAGATCAATTTTGGCCATTGATCTGTTTTGGCGGGAAAATGATATCAAGCAATTGAGACAGGGACAAGGTGTAATTAATGTGATGGTTTGGTAGGTGAGGTGGGGGGAGACAAAGGGTGTAGTAGGGTGGCTATGGAAGGTGGCTGGAGGAGGGGGGAGCAGACAGGTTTGTCGGGAAGACAGTACTAGGGGCGGGTTTGTTTAGTTTTGAAACGTGGGTTTGGGTTGTCGGGTTGTGGGTTAGGACCGGGTAAAATGGTTTGGGCAGGAAATTATGTTGGGCTTGGGTATTAAAAGACTAGGATCCGTTTGGTTTGTTTGAAATAATAACACCAAGGACCATATTTGTAAAACTTCAAAACCAAGGACCAATCATGTAACTTATGAAGAGTAGTCAAAGGGTTGTTTTGCCAACTTTACTAATCCAAGGGTCAATTTTGACACTTTTGAAATTCCAAGGACTAGTTTTGACCAATTTAAAAGCTCGGGGACCAAAAGCGTAATTTTCTCAAAACTTTTAGATTTTCCACCAAAGGACTAAATATGACAATTTATGATTTTAAAAGACCTTTGGTGACTTTTCTTTTGAAATTTTGGCTCGGGGACTATTTTGACAATTTTATAAACTTGGGGACTAAAGCGCAACTTTTGCAAATTTGATATGTTTTCATCGATTTTGATATTTTGCATTTAAAACACATAAAACACGATTTGTGATATTTTGATCATTTTGATGTGTTTCGAGAGTGTTTTCGGATGATTTTGCGAGTTTATTTTGTACAAAATGATGAGTATTTACACACTCATCAATCCCCACATGAGATATTGCTAGTCCCTAGCAATGATTTGAGAAAACATAATGGATTTTAATCTCTTTACCAAAAGCCATTACTTACGGAGTAGCCAAATGTTTGATTCAAGTAAGAACCATGGTACACCGATAACCATGTGATTTTGAGCAAACCACCGACTTCCAACGGATTTGATTTGTCTTTACCGAAGCCGCCCATACGGACTAGCCAACTCTTAGATAAATTATCAATATTATCTTTGGTGGTGATTACCAATTATGGTTTTCCATCGCCTTTACCACAAGCCATAATCTTGCGGGCTAGCCAACTCTTCACTTTTAGGATATGGTGAGTTGAGAACCATACAATTTTGGGCAAATTGCAAGCCATATAAGCGGATTTGAGATATCTTTACCAAGAGCCGTTTGCTCTGGATTAGCCAATCCTTTTGTTTATTAGACATGGCGGATGATAACCGAATGAGTGAGTGTAAAACACTTACTCTAAAAAATTTTGGCCAAAAGCGGGAATTGGTATAATTATATAATAAAATTCGTGAGAATTCCCCACACTTAGAAATGAATATTGCCCTCAATATTCAAAGTACCGCGGTTATGCCGAAACAAAGAACGTAAAAGGAAATACTACGGCCATTATTTTAAAAGATTTTTTTTTTTTTTTTTTTTTTAACATGTGGGCATCACCCCACACTAGGTGGTAGAAAGGGGTAAGAAGTCGAAATATGGGTGAAAACCCATATGGTGTGTGCTATTGTTTTTGATTTCAGTCGCTAGCTTGACTCGACCCAATTCATTGGTTCATGGGAAGCAAAGTGGAAGAAACAATCTCCATCGGACTTTCATTCAAGGATGTTTGGACAAACATTTGAAGCACGCGAAAGTTCCACACCGATGAGATATACATAGAACCGCTCAAAATGATAAGTGAAAATGCGGGATCAAAGATAATGTCTTCATTCCGAAGGAGTGAAGAACAGGAGAAATCACGGATAGGTGAAGAAGAGATAGAAAATCATGATAAACATCATGACTAACTCATCTTCATCTATAGGAGGATCCATAATTTCGGGATTATGAATCTCATCATTTAAGCTTATGTGATCAAGACAAATCTCGGAGTGTCTAGATCAAAGTAGAATTTATCATACTCCGCGGAGATATGATATGAGTGAGTTCACGGAGAACTCCTCAAAGTGAATGAATCATATTCGAATTGATATGAGTGAGTTCTTTGGCGAACTCCTCCACCGTAAATGATTCAAAATCGGGAGAGAATTATGAGAATGAGAAGTGGTACGCCACTAATCTTCTCTCCCATAGTATCAAAGCAGAAGGCTTTCATTTCCGGAATCGAATCATCGGAAAGAATGTCACTATCCTTAATGGGGATAGGAGATGAAATAGGTTTTCTTTGAAAGCCTCGATTTTAGAAATGAGAAGGCGACATTCAATAATGTTGCTCGAAGAGCTTCATCTTTGATTTCGATGTCGATAACTTCATCATTCTCTTCTTAAGCTAACAAGCTCGGAAGGTGAATCTTCCACATAAATGATGTCTCCATAAGATAACGAATCATCATCATCGAATCGGAGGACATCTCAACATGATCATTTTGGAAGACAAGAGGAGGAGGATATCACACATGATCAAGAGTTCCTGTGACTCTCACGGGATTGGGACAAGGTCCTCAACACTAGACTTTATGAATTCGTCCGATTCCTTTTCGAGAGCAATTGTCGAGATGCTCGTCCCCATAATAAGAGAGTGAGTGTGAATCTCGGGTGTGATAGCGAGTTGTTTGAGATGGAATCTCAGCTTTGGAATATCAACCGATCGAGGGGTTGAGAAATATTACTTTTAAAAGGATAAAACCCTCCTCGTCATCGTCATAAAGTCTTGCCTTGAGAAATTGGGAGCGTCTTAGAGCCGCTTGCTCTAGGATTAATGATTCTTCCCTAGACTTGCGAGCCTCTCGTTCTTGACAAGCAATTCTCCTATGGTCTTTTCACCACTCACTTGATTCTTAAAGTTACTAATCATATCCTCAAGTGTTTTCATTGCGGTTTCAAGATCACAGGAGTTTTCATGAGACAACGGCTCGATGGAGTTTGAACCGTATGGTCTTGTGGAGGTTGGAAATTTTCAAACATGTGAGAGTCATGATTGTAACAAGGAAATGGATTCCTGTTTGACAATCGAGTGAAATGGGGACCTCCACAGTACTCACAACAATAAAGCTGTTGAGTTTGGACAGTGAATCATATGGATTTTGGTCATATCCAAAGTTACGAGCATCATTGGAAAAGCTGTTCATAGACAAACGTGTTTCGGATTGACACTCAAATCCTTGGTGAGGACCTCCACAAAATTCACAGCAGTATGTTGATTGTATGAAGATAAGTCGGTGGGGTGGGTAATTGGAAAAGTTTGAGAGTCGTTAAATGAGTTCGGATTAGGATCATAATCAAATGAATTCCTTGAACCACAAAACAAACAACTCCGTTATGAATATCATTACCACATTGTACACACGTACACCAACGATGGGGTGAACCATAAAGAGGCTCACCACAACCGACACAAGGAATAAGCGATTGCATTTGAGAGTTATAAGAGGAATCGGTTTATCCAAAGAATCAACAAAACCAACATGGTGATCGAATGACTATCAAGTCTCGAAGAACATTCGGAAAAATCGGGAGGTGGGACAAGTGGTGTGCTCGAGAGCTAGCAATTTCCACCACTCCGTTATGGTCTCGGTTCGGTTCTTGAGAAGCGTGAAGATTAGGCAAGTCATTCTTGCTAATCACCGGTGTTTGAACGGGTTCATCGTAATCAATTCTAATTCTCGACCTTTTTCATCGGCTTGAGTTTGTTCGATTAGATTACGGGCTCTATCTTCAAAGAAAGTGTCCTCGTAATCCTCGGTGGGTGCTTGGGAAGCTCAGATGTTTGAACCGGTTTGTCAAGATTAGAATGTATTTCGGGTTGTGGCGGGTGGTGAAATAACTTTGAAAAGAATTTATGATGGATAATTACGCGAATTGCAAAATTCGCGAACTAGAGCCTCCACACGCTCACACATTTTACGAGGATGAAGTTGACATAAGAATTAAACATATAGAGTATTAAGAAGAGAATCAAATGGTTGAGAGGATACGAAGAATAGAATTAAGCGGTAAAGAGGGTAAGAGAAATAGAATCAACGAATAAGAGGAATGAGAAGAATATTTTTGTTTTTGGATAAGAAAATATAAACATATACAGATGGATGGTATGAACAAAAGTGAATATCCAAATCACTAATCTACTTGAGCGTAAGATTATCGGCATGACTCCCGTGATAAAAATTTGATCTCTGCTGAAACCGTCGAGTCTAAATCACACAAACGGTCACTTATGAATGACCGGTAGTAATGGACTTAAAACAGCAAAAGCAACGAAATGCAATGAAGATCCGAGGGTATAGAGTTCCCGGGTCGTTATGTCCCAGTGAGCTATGCAATGGATCAATCAACGTCTAGTAGTCGGGCGATTTGAGCGAAAAAATAGATTTGAGATTATTATGACTACGGAAAAGGACATACAACTACAAGGGCTAAAATGCAAATGAGAGGAAATTAAAAAGATAAAATCTATTAAATAGCGCTATCACTAAAATTAAAATGATGTTTTTTTTTTTTATGTTTCTGGCAGGAAATTAAAATCTACAGACGTACAAATTAAAAAGTGAAACTAAATCAATATTAACCCTAAAAATATGAAAATGATGTTTTTACAATCCTAATGATAAAAGAAAATTATTAGAAAAAGAAAATTATTTTTATGACTAGTTATCTAATTAAAAACTATTTTTAATTATTAAATAATTACCTAAAACACAAGAAATTAGGAAATAAAGCTAGAAAAATAAAATTATGAATTAGAAAAGTCTAAAATAACAAACTAGAATTTTCAAAACTATTTTTGTAATTTTCAGATTATTTTTCTATTTTCTACAAATTTAATTCTATTTTAATCTAATTTAAATTATGAAAAATACCAAATAAAAGGAGAAAAATAAGGAAAAATCTTTTTATGCTTTTCTATTTATCTTAAACTAAGAAAAGTAAAAAATTATTTTTGGAACTTTTCTCAATTATTTGCTATTAAAGTTAATTAAAAGTGCCTAAAATCTATTTTAAATCTAGAAAAATAGCAAATAAAGACCAAAAATTATGAAAACTTGGGAAAATTCTAAAATGAGATTATGAATCTATGAAAATTGAAAAATCAACAGGCTATGTGTAGAATATAAAAGCTATAGTGCAAATGCTACTAGAATAAGCTACTAAGATAAGCTAACAAGCTAATAAGCCAACCAATCAGTGAAGCTATCTTATACTAGAATAAGCTAATTACTACTGAAAGTACCTACTCCTAACAAGCCTAAAGCTCAGAACCTAGGAATAAGCAAACTGCTTATATTAACCAAACAGTGGTTCAGGTCCATTTGTTTGAGCTTATCTGTAAGCTCAATCACTAAGCTAGATCAAAAACTACTTATGCGGTCTTAACAACAACACAGCAAGCTATGATTGTGCCAAATCTCAAGTCCTAACTCACGGGTGAAGCCTATGCAGCGGATACCGTCTGCTGATTCACTTGAAGTGTGAGCAGGCGGATGGAAGCTAAAGTACTAGCATATATGAAGCTCAAGATGATTGAACCGGTTGAAACAAAAAGTATTTATCGAGATCCGAGACGATTTAAATGTGATTATCCAAAGTCTCAAACTCTAAAACTCGGATAATGAATTAGAAATTTGGTTCACAAGTTTTGATGAAAAGCTGTTTTAGCAACTTTATGATTTTGACTTTTGAAAATACTCATGAACTTTGACCAAACTCGGTTTTAATCCAAACTATTGAGCAAGGTTATGAAGTTTAAACACTAATTATGATTACTAAAAACTAGATCTAGCAATATTAAGGCGATATACAAGTTATGATACCTCTTGTTTTTTCGAAGCAACCACAAGATCAGATACACTATGATTTTGACTATTAGAACTAAACTGCAATCAACAAAGACCTCAAATAACTTCCAATAACCTATTTAAGCTAGAATCAACTACTAAACACTACACTGCTATCCTCTAACACAGTAAATTCAGTTGAACCAAACACTAGTTTAACTACTATTTAATGAAGCAATCAACAGATTATGACTAAATCAAGCAAAATAAACACCAGTAACAGATCCAACAGTAACAATTAACACTAATGCACAGATTCAAACACAGATTAAATGATCAAAACAGATTATGAAACTTACAAGGTGCCTTAGCCACTATGGCTTGCCAAGAGAAGAAACAAAGATCTCTATCCTAACAACCCCTAATCTAGTTTAATCCATTTCAAATCTCGACTCATTTTCACCGGATCAATTACTAATTCAGTTAATCAAACACTCCTGCAACTTTGACTTTCGTTGACCAAATTCCAAAACTACTTGATACTTAAATTTAAGCTTACACAAAGCCATATTAAGCTTATATGAACTTGTTTGAGTGGAGCAATAAGCTATTGGAAGCTTTTATATGAGAACTTGAAATTGAAATGTGCTGCAGTGAACATGTAAACATGAAATGGTACTTTAACTTGAATTAATACTTGAACATAGTTTGAATACACTGAAATCACTTAATTTGTTACTACTACACTTGAAATTACACTGAAAAGCTATTTAAGACATAAGAAGCTTAAAAATGACATACATATTTTTAAAACTAACTAACTTCTCCCTACTCTTGCTTCATCCTTCCTCTTTATAGCTCAAATGATTCTCTCCTCTTACAGATGTTTCCCATACATTGATAGCCATTGGATGGCTTGAGATCAATTTTGGCCATTGATCCATTTTGGCGGAAAATGATATCAAGCAATTGAAGCGAGGGACAAGGTGTAATTAATGTGATGGTTTGGTAGGTGAGGTGGGGAGACAAAGGGGTGTAGTAGGGGTGGCTACGGTAGGTGGGCTGGAGGAGGGAGGCGAGCGGGTTTGTCGGGAAGGCAGTACTAGGGGCGGGTTTGTTTAGTTTTGAAAGCGTGGGTTTGGGTTGTCGGGTTGTAGGTTAGGACCGGTAAAATGGTTTGGGCCAAAGGTATGTTGGGCTTGGGTATTAGTAGACTAGGATCCGTTTGGTTTATTTGAAATAATGACACCAAGGACCATATTTGCAATTTCACAAAACCTAGGGACCAATCATGTAAATTATGAAAAGTAGTCAAAGGGTTGGTTTGCCAACCTTAAATAAACCAAGGGCCAAACTTATCATTCTCAAATAATTAAAGGACCATATTTGACTATTTTCTAAAATTTAAAGGATTAAACATGACAATTTTCAAGTTTAAGGACCAAAGTTGTAATTTTGCAAATTTTACATTTCAAAGGACTTGTTTTGACAACTTTTGATTTTCCATGGACCTTAAATGACATTTTCTTTGAAATTTTGATTTACCGGGGTTGTTTTGACAATTTTTGAAACTTGGGGGACTAAAGCGCCAATTTTGCAAATTTGATACGTTTTTCATCGATTTTGATAGTTTTGCATTTAAAACACATAAAACAACGATTTGTGATATTTTGATCATTTTGATGTGTTTAAGGTGTTTTCGGATGATTTTGCAGGTTTATTTTATACAAAAATGATGAGTATTTAGACACTCATCAATCCCCCGCTTGAGATATTGCTAGTCCCTAGCAATGATTTGAGAAAACATAATGGATTTTAATCTCTTTACAAAAAGCCATTACTACGGAGTAGCCGAATGTTTCAGTTCAAGTAAGAACCATGGTACACGATAACCGTGTGATTTGAGCAAACCACCGACTTCAGTTTGATTTGTCTTTACAGGCCGTACCCCACGGACTAGCCAACTCTTAGATAAATTATCAATATTATCTTTGGTGAGTCGATTACCAATTATGGTTTTCCAGCGCCTTTACCACAACCATAATCTTGCGGACTAGCCAACTCTTCCTTTTTTAGGATATGGTGAGTTGAAAACCATACAATTTGGGCAAATTGCAAGCCATATAAGCGGATTTGAGATATCTTTACCAAGAGCCGTTTGCTCTGGATTAGCTAATCCTTTTGTCTATACGACATGGTGGATCGATAAGCAAATGAGTAAGTGTAAATCACTTACTCCAAAAAATTTGGCCAAAAGCAGGGGTGGTATAATTATATGATAAAATTATTGAGAATTCCCCACACTTAAATGAATATTGCCCTCAATATTCAAAGTCAGCAGTTATGCGAAACAAAAGAAGCGTAAAAGGAAATACTCACGGATATTATTTAAAGGATTTTTTTTTTTTTATAACATGTGGGCATCACCCCACACTTAGGTGGTAGAAAGGGGTAAGAAGTCGAAAATATGTGTGAAAACCCATATGGTGTGTCTATTGTTGTTTTGATTTCAAGTCGCTAGCTTGACTCGACCCAATTCATTGGTTCATGGGAAGCAAAGTGGAAGAAACAATCTCCATCGGACTTTCATTCAAGATGTTTGGACAAACATTTGAAGCACGTGAAAGTTCCACACCGATGAGATATACATAGAACCGGCTCAAGATAATGGTACATGAAAATCTGGGATCAAAGATAATGTCTTCATTCCCGAAGGAGTGAAGAGCGAGAGGGATCACGGGATAGGTGAAGAAGAGATAGAAAATCATGATAAACATCATGACTAACTCATCTTCATCTATAGGAGGATCCATAATTTCGAGATATGAATCTCGTCATTTAAGCTTATGTGATCAAGACAATTCTGGGAGTGTCTAGATCAAAGTAGAATTATCATACTCAGCGGAGATATGATATGAGTGAGTTCATCGGAGAACTCCATGAAGGTGAATGAATCATATTCGAGAATTGATATGAGTGAGTTCAACCGTGAACTCCTCCGTGAATGATTCATAATCGGGGAGAGAGTTATGAGAATGAGAAGTGAATGCACGCCACTAATCTTCTCTCCCGTAGTATCAAAAGCAGGCTTTCATTTCGGAATCGAATCATCGGAAAGAATGTCACTATCCTTAATGGGGATAGGAGATGAAATAGGTTTCTCTTTGAAAGCCTCAATTTTAGAAATGAGAAAGTGACATTGATGTGTTGCTCGAAGAGCTTCATCTTTGAATTCGGTGTCGATAACTTCATCATTTTCTTCTTCTAAGCTAATAAGCTCGGAAGGTGAATCTTCCATATAAATGATGTCTCCACAAGATAGCAGAATCATCATCATCGAGAATGGGAGACCATCTCAACATGATCTGTTTGGAAGACAAGAGGGAGGAGGATATCACACACGTGATCAAGAATTCCACTGACTCTCTTGGGATTGGGACAAGGTCCTCAACACTAGACTTTATGAATTCGTCCGATTCCTTTTCGAGAACAGTGTCGAGATGCTCGTCCCCCATAATAAGAGAGTGAGTGAGAATCTAAGGTGTGATAGCGAGTTGTTTGAGATGGAATCTCAGCTGCTTTGGAATATCAACCGGAAGAGGGATTGAGAAATATTACTTTTAAAGGATAAAAACCCTCCTCGTCATCGTCGTAAAGTCTTGCCTTGAGAAGCTGGGAGCGTCTTAGTTGCTTGCTCTAAGATAAATAATTCTTCCCTAGACTTATGAGCTTCTGATTCTTGACCAGCAATTCTCCTATGGTCTTTTCACCACTCACTTGATTCTTAAAATTACTCATCATATCCTCCAGTGTTTTCATTGCGGTTTCAAGATCACGGGAGTTTTCATGAGACAACGGCTCGGATGGAGTTTGAACCAGTATAATCTTTGTGGAGGTTGGAAATTTTCAAATATGTAGAGTCATGATTGTTACAAGGAACCGGGTTCCTGTTTGACAATCGAGTGAAATGGGGACCTCCACAGTCTCGCTGTGATAAAGCTGTTGAGTTCAGACGGTGAACTATATGGATATTGGTCATAACCAAAACTACGAGCATCATTTGGAAAATTGTTCATAGACAAACGTGTTTCGGATTGACACTCAAATCCTTGGTGAGGACCTCCACAATATTCACACGGTAGATATGTTGATTATTTGAAGATAAGTTGGTGGTGGGGGTGGGAAATTGGAAAAGTTTGAGGTCGTTAAATGAGTTCGATTAGGATCATAATCAAATGAATTCCTCGAACCACAAAATAAACAACTCCCATTATGAATATCATTACCACATTGTACACACGTACACCAGCGGGGTGTGAACCATAAAGAGGCTCACCACAACAGGCACAAGGAATAAGCGATTGCATTTGATAGTTATAAGAAGGAATCGGTTTATTCGAAGAATCAACAAAACCAACATGGTGATCGGGATGACTATCAAGTCTCGAAGAACATTCGAGAAGATCGGGAGGTGGGACAAGTGGTGTGCTCGAGAGCTAGCAATTTCCACCACTTCCGTTATGGTCTCTGGTTACGGTTCTTGAGAAAGCGTGAAGATTAGGCAAGTCATTCTTGCTAGTCACCGGTGTTTGAACAGGTTCATCGTAATCAATTCTAATTCTCGACCTTTTTCCTCGGCTTGAGTTTGTTCGATTAGATTCGGGCTCTATCTTCAAAGAAAGTGTCCTCGTAATCCTCGGTGGGTGCTTGGGGTAGCTCCGATGTTTGAGGCCTGGTTTGTCAAGATTAGAATGTATTTCGGGTTGTGGCGGGGTGGTCAAATAACTTTGAAAAATTTATGATGGATAATTCGCACAATTTGCAAAATTAACGAACTAGGCCCTCCACACCGCTCACACACATTTCGTGATGAAGTTGACGATTGTCGACATAAGAATCAAACATATAGAGGATTAAGAAGAGAATCAAATGGTTGAGAGGATACGAAGAATAGAATTAAGCGGTAAAAGAGGGTAAGAGAAATAGAATCAACGAATAAGAGGAATGAGAAGAATATTTTTGTGTTTTGGATAAGAAAATATAAACATATCTGAGATGGATGGTATGAACAAAGAGTGAATATCCAAATCACTAATCTGCTAGGCGTAAGATTATCAGGCTGACTCCCAGGGTGGCGCCAAAAATTTGATGCATGGCAAAAGCGATTCAGTCTAAATCACACAAACCATATGCGCATGAATGACGGAGCGTATGACAACTTAAAAAGCTTAAGCGCAAATGCAATGAAGATCCCGGGGTATAGAGTCTCCCAGGTGGTTATGTCCGGCGAGCTATACAATGGATCAATCAACGATCTAGTGATCGAGCGATTTGAGCAGAAAATAGCTATTTGGAATTATTATGACTACGGAAAAAGGACATAAACTACAAGGGCTAAAATGCAAATGAGAGGAAATTAAAAGATAAAATCTATTAAATAAACGCTATCACTAAAATTAAAATGATGTTTTTGTTTTTATGTTTCTGGCTGAAATTAAAATCTCGCGACGTCAAATTAAAAAGTGAAACTAAATCAATATTAACCCTAAAAATATGAAAATGATGTTTTACAATCCTAATGATAAAAGAGAATTATTAGAAAAAGAAAATTATTTTTATGAATGGTTATCTAATTAAAACTATTTTTAATTATTAAATAATTACCTAAAACACAAGAAATTAGGAAATAAAGCTAGAAAAATAAAATTATGAATTAGAAAAGTCTAAAATAACAAACTAGAATTTTCAAAACTATTTTTGTAATTTTCTGATTATTTTTCTATTTTCTACAAATTTAATTCTATTTTAATCTAATTTAAATTATGAAAAATACCAAATAAAAGGAGAAAAATAAGGAAAAATATTTTTTATGCTTTTTCTATTTATCTTAAACTAAGAAAAGTGAAAAATTATTTTTTGGAACTTTTTCTCGATTATTTGCTATTAAAGTTAATTAAAAAGTGCCTAAAATCTATTTTAAATCTAGAAAAATAGCAAATAAAGACCAAAAATTATGAAAACTTCAGGAAAATTCTAAAATGAGATTATGAATCTATGAAAATTGAAAAATCAACAGGCTATGTGTAGAATATAAAAGCTATAGTGCAAATGCTACTAGATAAAATTTCTTAGATAAGCTAACATGCTAATAAGCCAACCAATCGATGTGAAGCTATATTATACTAGAATAAGCTAATTACTCCGAAAGTACCTACTCCTAACAAGCCTAAAGCTCAGAACCTAGGAATAAGCAAAGTACATATAATTACCAAACGATGGTTCGGGTCCACCTGTTTGAGCTTATCTAAGCTCAATCACTAAAGCTAGATCAAAACTACTTATGCGTCTTAACAACCACACGGCAAGCTATGATTGTGCCAAATCTCAAGTCCTAACTCACGTAATGAAGCCTATACAGCAGATGCAAATCTGCTGATTCATGTGAAGTGTGAGCAGGAGAGATAAACTAAAATACTAAGCTTATATGAAGCTCAAGATGATTGAACCGGTTGAAACAAAAAGTATTTATCGAGATCAGGACCGGTTGAAATGTGATTATCCAAAGTCTCAAACTCTAAAACTCGGTAATGAATTAGAAATTTGGTTCTAGTTTTGATGAAAAAGCTATTTTAGCAACTTTAATGATTTTGACTTTTGAAAATACTCATGAACTTTGACCAAACTCGGTTTTAATCCGAACTATTGAACAGGGTTATGAAGTTTAAACACTAATTATGATTACTAAAACTAGATCTAGCAATATTAAGCTGATATGCAGGTTATGATACCCTCTTGTTTTTGATGAGAAACAACCACAAGATCGAGATACACTATGATTTTGACTATTAGAACTAAGCTGCAATCAGCAAAGACCTCAAATAACTTCCAATAACCTATTTAAGCTGGAATCAACTACTAAACACTACACTACTATCCTCTAACACGGTGAATTGATTTGGACCAAACACTAGTTTAACTACTATTTAATGAAGCAATCAACAGATTATGACTAAATCAAGCGAAAATAAACACCGATATGAAGATCCAACGGTAACAATTAACACTAATGCACGATTCAAACACAGTTAAATGATCAAAAGCAGTTATATGAAACTTACAAGGTTGCCTTAGCTGCTATGGCTCGCCAAGAGAGAAGAAACAAAGATCTCTATCCTAACAACCCCTAATCTAGTTTAATCCATTTCGAATCTCGACTCATTTTCACCCGGATCAATTACTAATTCAATTTAATCAAACCTCACACCAACTTTGACTTTCGTTGACCAAATTCCAAAGCCTTGATACTTAAATTTAAGCACACAAAGCCATATTAAGCTTATATGAACTTGTTTGAGTGGAGCAATAAGCTATTGGAAGCTTTTATATGAGAACTTGAAATTGAAATGCAGCGGTGAACATGTAAACATGAAATGGTACTTTAACTTGAATTAATACTTGAACATAGTTTGAATACCACTGAAATCCCTTAATTTGTTACTACTACACTTGAAATTACCTCGAAAAGCTATTTAAGACATAAAGAAGCTTAAAATGACATACATATTTTTAAAACTAACTAACTACTCCCTACTCTTGCTTCACATCCTTCCTCTTTTATAGCTCGAATGATTCTCTCTCCTCTACGAATGTTTCCCACTTCATTGATAGCCGTTGGATGGCTTGAGATCAATTACAGCCATTGATACATTTTGGCGGAAAATGATATCAAGCAGGTGGGCCGGAGGACAAGGTGTAATTAATGTGATGGTTTGGTAGGTGAGGTGGGGAGACAAAGGGTGTAGTAGGGGTGGCTATGGTAGGTGGGTGGAGGAGGAGGGCAGACGGGTTTGTCGGGAAGGCAGGCTACTAGGGGCGGGTTTATTTAGTTTTGAAGCGTGGGTTTGGGTTGTCGGGTTGTGGGTTAGGGCGGAGTAAAATGGTTTGGGCCGAGGAAATTATGTTGAGGCTTGGGTATTAGTAGACTAGGATCAGATTTGGTTTATTTGAAATAATGACACCAAGGACCATATTTGCAATTTCACAAAACCTAGGGACCAATCATGTAAATTATGAAGAAAGTAGTCAAAGGGTTGGTTTTGCCAACCTTAAATAAACCAAGGGCCAAACTTATCATTCTCAAATAATTCCAAGGACCATATTTGACTATTTTCTAAAATTTAAAGGATTAAACATGACAATTTTCAAGTTTAAGGACCAAAGTTGTAATTTTGCAAATTTTACATTTCAAAGGACTTGTTTTGACAACTTTTGAATCCCATGGACCTTAAATGACATTTTCTTTTAAATTTTGATTTACAGGATTTATTTTTGACAATTTTATAAACTTGGGGACTAAAGCGCCAATTTGCCAGAATTTGATATAATATTTCATCGGAGGTTTTTGATAGTTTTGCATTTAAAACACATAAAACAACGATTTGTGACATTTTGATCATTTTGATGTGTTTAAGGTGTTTCAGAGGATGTGATTTGCAGTTTATTTTATACAAAATGATGAGTATTTACACACTCATCAATATTTTCACATTCCATGCTCGATTCTATAAACATTTATCTGCGAAAACCAAATGCTCGAAAATAACTCGATCTCTATTTTCGATAATCATACGGACTTATTTGTCAAAATCTCTATCTCAATCAACAACCTATGTCATTGATTGAGGGGAGAATGATTTCAATTAAATTAAAAAGTTATTTGGCATTAAATTGTTTTCAAAAGATATACATGCATGTTTTATCAATGGAGTTTAAAGTCTTAAAATCCGATCCTTATCGCTCAAAAGCTTTCACAATCAAGTCACAATTCTCCTTAAAAGCTTTCAAATTCAATTTAAATCTATAAGAGATCACAAATCTCAAATGTTTTGATAATTGTGATCGGGGAGAATATGTGATTTAAATTGGATTTAAAGCGATATTAAGGTAAATGGTTTCACATGAATGTACATCTTGTCCTTCCCACGTGTGACAAACGATTTCAAATTTTCAATGCACATGTTGAGGGAGCATCTATCTTAAACCTTTGATTTGAAAGCGTGTTCATTTATCCCATGTGCGAGTTCCTCTAGTATGTGCAAAACTCTTTTCAAACCTCGAGGCACATATGGAGGGGAGCAAATTTATGAAAACCTCATCCTTCCGGAAATGCTATAACAAAAGCATAAGAATCGACATACATTTGAAAAAATAAAACTAACTACTCCTCTTTGTTGCTTCCTTTTGCCTTTTATACACCCAAGAGGTTTCTCTCACTTCTTTCTTCAAATCCAAAGAACAATTTTGACCCTTGGATCATTAGGGATCATTTTGGCCATTCATTGTTTTGGCGGAAAGCTTGTTTCTGATATTAGAGACAGGGAATGGAGTAATTAATGTGGTTTGAGAGGTAGGTGAGGAGGGGGGAGACAAGGTGAGGTGATAGGGAGCAAAGTTGTTGGTGGTGGAGGAGGGGTTGCAGGCTACTTTGTCGGGGAAGACAAGTATAGGGGCGGGTTTTATTATTTTAAATAGTGGGGTCTGGGTTGGATTGGTCAAGGTTTTGGACCGGCTAAGTGATTGGGCCGGGGTGTTAAGGATTGGGCTTGGGATATTATCTTAGGTCCGTTTGGTTTGTAGAGATATTAATCTGAGGACCAAATATGTAAAACTCAAAAGCGAGGGACCAAATATGTAACTTATGAAGAGTAGTCAAAGGGTTAGACTTGCAAGTTTAAATAATCCAAGGGCTATTTTGAACATTTTGAAATTCCAAGGATTACTTTTGACTAATTTGAAAGTCCGAGGACTAAAGCGTAATTTTCTCAAAACTTTTAGATTTCCCACCAAAGGACTAAAAATGATAATTTATGATTTTAAAAAGACCTTTGGTGACTTTTCTTTGAAATTTTGGCTCGGGGGCTATTTTGACAATTTTACAAACTTGGGGACTAAAGCGCAATTTTGCAAATTTGATATGTTTTTCATCGATTTTGATATTTTTGCATTTAAAACACATAAAACACGATTTGTGATATTTTGATCATTTTGATGTGTTTGAGTGTTTCGGATAATTGCGGTTTATTTTGTACAAAAATGATGAGTATTTACACACTCATCATGGAACTATATTTTGTGAGGTCCGAATATCGGTTAGCGGACATCTTCACCAAAGCTCTTCCAAGAGAACGTTTTGAGTTCATTCTTCCACGTCTTGGTTTGAAAAGCCTTCAACGAAACTCTCAAACGTCTTGAGGAGGAAGACGAGGAGTAAAGGTCTATCTTCATCTATCTCTTGTAAACATTTAAAAAAAAAAAAAAAAAAAAATTATAAAACTTTCAAAATCCATAAAAATCGAAAATTGAAAAATCTTCAAAAAAAAAAAAATGTGTTGTCAATTTGTCATGATTTTCTCGGTTCGATAATATCTACGGTCTTTGTCTTTGTCATTCAAAGAATGACACGGGACTTTAGATGTTGTTGAATTCTTAAAAAAAAAAAAAAAAAAAAAAAAATTTTGGGAGAAGAGAAATGGTTTATTGTCATTTTGAGACAATAACCCGATTTTAAAAGAAAGAACGAGCCATGTCTTATCAATATTTTCACATTCCATGCTCGATTCTATAAACATTTATCTTGAAAACCAAATGCTCGAAAAATAACTCGATCTCTATTTTCGATAATCATACGGACTTATTTGTCAAAATCTCTATCTCTCAATCAACAACCTATGTCATTGATTGAGGGAGAATGATTTCAATTAAATTAAAAGTTATTTGGCATTAAATTGTTTTCAAAAGATATACATGCATGTTTTATCAATGGAGTTTAAAGTCTTAAAATCCGATCCTTATCAGTTCAAAAGCTTTCACAATCAAGTCACAATTCTCCTTAAAGCTTTCAAATTCAATTTAAATCTATAAGAGATCACAAATCTCAAATGTTTTGATAATTGTGATCGGGGAGAATGTGTGATTTAAATTGGATTTAAAGCGATATTAAGGTAAATGGTTTCACATGAATGTACATCTTGTCCTTCCACATGTGACAAACGATTTCAAATTTTCAATGCACATGTTGAGGGAGCATCTATCTTAAACCTTTGATTTGAAAGCGTGTTCATTTATCCCGATGTGCGAGTTCCTCAGTATGTGCAAAACTCTTTTCAAACCTCGAGGCACATATGGAGGGGAGCAAATTATGAAAACCTCATCCTTCCTGAAATGCTATACCCACTTGATACGTTGAGGAAGTGATGTTGATATCTTTAGAAAATGGTAATCAAAAGAAGTTAATTCTTTCTCTTGCCTCCGTGTGCAAAACATTTTCTAATACTTGATGCACATGTTGAGGGAGTTCTCGTTCTAAAATATCAAAACAATTCGGTACAAAAGCTTTGATAATATATCACAAGTATCGAATTGATTTTCAAATAGTTTTCAATTGGATCCAATGGCGGATGAACAATACCAAATTGACCTACCAACTTTACTTTATGTACGGTGATACAAGGATGATAAGGTTAGGTATTGGTTCCCATGATCCGCTTGACAGGAGGGATCTACCGAGGACAATCCACTAGTTAGTGTAGAAGTCCTTAGGTATGATGATAAAAGGAGAAAAATGAGATAAAGGAAGAGTGCGGACTAAGGCCGAGCTAATCTTGGAATAAACCCAACAAGGTTCTAGCTATGAAGTCTCGGTAAGCTTGAAGGGGTGAAGAATTAAAAGAATTGAATGAGAAAGGGTGAAAACAAATAGCCCTCCATTTAGTCAACCTTAGAGGCGTAAACCGGGTTCAATTCATATACTCTTGATGGTAACGTCGGTATTGAAGACAAGGCGTCATGGACCCGGTGGACTTTGCACTTCAACTTTCCAAACCACTCAAGTTCCTCTTAAAGGGCTTGTTTCATTCTCACGGGAACCGACATTATCTATCGACTTTCTCTTAGAGATGGTTGATATTGAAGAAGGAGACCTCTCCCTAGTCTCCGTCATAGGATCCAAATATGCACAAATTGAGTCTAGAGCCACGAGATCATCAATAAATCTCATTAGGACACTTTCAATGAAGACTCTGTTTCACCCAATGTGGAAAGAGATTATATCTAGAGTCCCACGCATTATCCTTGTGGTATTGCGGAACATCCAGTGATGTGTTTACATATTCACAATGAAGATGGAAAGCCTACAGAGCCAACATCAAACAAGCTCACGGTAGGTGGCATGTGAGATCTATTATATAGATCAACCATGTGACAACCGAACGAAACAATGGGCGATTCAATCTCTTGAATCAATCTGGTTCGGAGTTATGGATTGACGGATACCTTTGAAAAAACTGTCTTTGTGCTTAAAACTCTTTTCTTTAGCACATTGTTTGTGTACTCATTTTCAAACCAAAAGGTATTTTTATGATTGATAATTGATTTTCAATAAAACCTTGATGTATTGCAAAAACAATTTCTATTGAGCAATACACGATTGTTTTCAAATCTCTTTTCATCAATCGGTGGACTTAAAATTTTGGTTCACTCACTCCGTGTTGTCTTCTTTGAGATGTTCGGTTTGAGAACAGCTAGAGCAGTGCGAAACCACATCAAGGAGATTCTTAGGAATCCTACCGATCACGAGCGGTACTTGTCTTGATCAGCGGGAACCGTGGGCCGTGTACCTCAATTCAACGAAGTGATCAAAGACACTTTCGTGCGATTTGTTACTAAGCTTGTTGTATGCAGTCGCTGACATTTGCGGTGATCGAATGGGCGTTCAATCACGACCGCATGCTCACTTAACACATTCATCTCAAAAGAAATCATGATTAGTGCATCAATGACTCGATATTTTCCTCCATGCTTACACTTCTGGCTGCGCCAATATCATGAATCAACTAAAGCTTCCGCTACTCGATGAGAAGATTTCATGATCCGAATGTGAGCATGTCGGTCCCAAAGTCACAACATCACAAAATACCAACACCACAAAGGATGTGTCGAGATTGTTGATAGTGATGATCTCCAAAGATGGCTCAAATTATTATCACGTGGATCGGAAAAGACCTCCACTTGAAGTAACCAAACATGCAATGTGAAGAATCAATGACTACGAGCTTAGGAGCAAGGACTACATCAAGAATACAAGATCAATTGTTAATGTAATATCTATTTGTATTCTATGTAATTTTGGTACATGATTGAGGTGACCTCCTTAGGGGAGATTGTTAGGAATTAGAAATTCCGGTAGTAAAGTCGGTCACCTCAAGTATATGTAATCGTTAGAAAGCTCGTAGTCATAGTTCATTTAAGTTAAGTAGTATTTAGTTAAATAACACCGTGGAGGACGGACGGTCTTTACCCACTGTATGCACGATCCATGCCCAAAGTGTGGCGTTTATGTAAGACTATAAATACTCTACCTCCCAGGTAGAGAGTTGGAGCTCATAATAATATCTTTCACTTTCTCTCACTAAGTTCCCTAAACCTCTAACTTTCTCTCTAGAATATCACCTTATACGCCACCTTATGCTTATGGTTTGATGTGTATGTGAAAAGTTATATCTTACAAATTGCTTTAACGAATTGTGTTTCTTTAATTTCGCTAGTTTATGCATTAAGTTCCTGAATACCTAAACCCTTTTGATTATTTCCGTTTTAACACTATCAAGTATTATATCAAGAGTATTAGTACTCATTCTAGCAATCTTGGAATCAAGATTATCAACTAACGTTTGAAGTTGAACACAAAGCTCACATTCACCATCAACTTTCTTCCCTTTTCTAAGCGTTTTAATTTATCTTTAACTCAATCACTTCCTTTTCTAAGCGTTCATTTTGTTTTCAAAATCTTATTTTGTTAATTACTTTTAGACTAATTTTGCAAAGTTTATCATATTCATGATGCAATGATTCATCATCTAATGATGAGCTACTATAATAGAGAGATTCGGGACATACATCGTTTGAGTCATTTGCCATAAGACAAATTTCTTTGTTATCCTCCTCACTCATTCCCCACGAACCACTTACGAAAGCCTTTTGTTCATCACGTTTGAGACACTTACTAATGAAGTGATTAGGGTCCCCACATTTAAAACATGTGCGTTCGTCCCTTGTTTTCTTGTCGTCTTTGCCTTTCCGGAACCCCTTCTTGTCGTCATATGGTTACTTGACATATCTTCCTTTCTTTCTAAAGAACTTCTTGAAATCCCTTACCGCCATGGCGTATTCTTCGTCATCACTCTCCGAATAAGAGGTTTCTTCATCGCTTGATACCTTCTTGGCTTTTAAGGCAAGAGATTTGTACTTCTCTTTCTTTTCTTTTGAGGCTTTGGAGTCTTTAGCGAGGACAAGCTCATAGACCTTTAGATTGCCTATGAGTTCGTCAAGAGTGAGGATTGACAAGTCTTTGGATTCTTCGATGGCCGCAGGGACGGAACCAGGGTGGGTCCCGGGGGTTCCCAGGACATCCATGGAATTTTACAGCGTAGTGTTAATTTTTGTACAAACCCTCGATTTTTCGTAAATGGACCTGGTCCCAAAAAATTATGTTCAATTTTGCATAATTTTTAAGTAAATGCACTGCCAATTGTGTCTGGTTCCGTCCACGGATGGCCGTCACCTTTGATCTCCACTTAGATGGAAGCGCCTTAGATATCTCGACATGATTACGACTAGAAAAGACTCATCAAGTGCTTGTAATGAAGTAATGATAGTATTAAAGTTAGCAAAGAATTATCTATAATATCCTCATCCGATATTGAAAATTGTTCATATTGTTGAACAAATAAATCTATTTTGTTATTTTTAACTTGTTGATTTCCTTGTTGAGTTACAACTCAAGAATTCCAAATTTCTTTAGAGGTTTTAAGCATAGAAATTCTTTCAAATTCCTTTTGGGTAAAGCATTATATAAAACCATTTTTGCTTCACTATTTTTGGAAAGCTTTTTCTTTTGATCGTCGGTGAGACGTTCACGAGGGATGTTTATTTCGTTGCCGGTTTTATCATCTTTTGTAGTGGCTTGAAAGTCACCTTCAAAAATGATGTACCAAAGATCAATATCTTTTGACTTCACATAAGTTTCAAATATTTCCAATAAATAAAACCATTAGTTTCAAGTAGTGGAGGTCGTTGCGTAGATTGCCCTTCTTTATAATTTTCAAAACTCATTGTGATCAAAAAGTTTTTAAAATACAATTTACTTTACAACTTTTGTAAACCTAGCTCTTGATGCCATTTGTGGAAAACTAGAAAGGGGTTGAATAGTTTTGCCGATTTTAAGTTTAGTTTAAAAACTTTAGATTAGATATTATGTGAATTTGTATGGATGGATAGAAAGTATAAAGCAATAAGTAATGTAAGTAATGAAAGCAAGTAAAGTAAATGATAGAAAGTAGTGACACAAGTGATTTATAGTGGTTCGGCTACAAGGACACCTTCCTTGCCCTACTCCACTCCCCGAGTCTCCTACTCGAGAGTTCAAGCACTATGTCAACAAGCTCCTTCAACACAGAGGAGAAGCCTCACAACGTCGCTTACACTTTTTCCGGTACAAAGCTAAATACCGAGTCCTTAACACAGCGGACCAAACCAACACAACTATAACACAACAACTATGTGAATTATGAAATACAAGATCTTGCTACAGAAATCTTGCGGAGGAACAAATCAATCAAGGACCCCTTGCTTGGATGACTTGTAGTATCTCGTGATCTCGCCTTTGAGAAGGACCTATATGAGAATCACAACAAAAGAAAGAAGAACTACTAGATAGATCAAGAGATCTGAGATTAGAAGAGAGAAGTAATATATGAGAGAGTTTGTAAGAAGAGGGGTGAGTAACAATGAAGAAATGACTCACTATTTATAGGAAAAATCTCTCTGTAGCCGGTTCCCACGGATCCTCACTGGGATCCGTCCGGTCTAATCAAGAGATCCCAAGCGGGTTATACCAGTCCGGATTTTGGGTTGCAAACCGGGTCATGGGTCATGGGTATGAGCCTTGGGTACCCAACAAGGTACAATGTATCTAGACATTGGGTCATGGGTCTTGGGTTATGGGTTATGGATTTGATCCATGGGTATGGGTCTTGAATAATATCCATCCTATTGAATAATATCCATCCGGTTTCCACGGATCCCTCACTTGGGGGATCCGTCCAGTGCAATCCAAGAGATCCGGCAAACTGGGTTATACCAGTCCGGATTTTGGGTTGCAAACCGGGTCATGGGTCATGGGTATGAGCCTTGGGTACCCAACAAGGTACAATGTATCTAGACATTGGGTCATGGGTGTTGGGTTATGGGTTATGGATTTGCTCCATGGGTATGGGTCATGGGTCTTGAATAATATCCATCCTATTAAACTATTACAACAAATGAATTATTACAACATTTTATGTAAATGACCAAATGTATATACTTTACAAAAATAACATGTATCCTTATAATTTTACTTATGATAACTTTATATTTGTTATCAACAAAACACAGAGATCACTAAATATGAATAAACGTTTTTACGGTTTATTTGTATTAACAGTATGGGTTATGGACTTTGGTTCTTACCCAACAAGATTCATTGTACCTAGTCAATGGATCATCAGTCTTGGGTCATGGGTTATGGACTTTGATTTTTACCCATTATTTACCCATTATAGGTTATACAAAGTACATATACATTTTTATAAAATGTAAGTAAACAATATTACTTATAAGTGTTTTATAAAAAATGGCTTTGGTTTATATAACTTATTTAACTAAACATGTTTTGATAGTTTTATATGTTTAGTAAAAGCGTGTTAGTAAACTATTGGCTCAAAGCTTTTACGTATTTTATTTATTTCATTAAAATGATTTTACGTTTGTTATCGACAAAACATTAGAAGATAGCAAAATATAAATAAACGTTTTTATGGTTTATTTGTATTAATGATTTTAGTTCATTTGAACCATAGAGAAACAAAGGGTGGCGTGTAAGCTTAAGGTACTTGTACCTAGGGTTATATCATGTTGTACTTGTAGTTTAGGAAGGTAAGTGACTTATTTAGAGTCCTTGGTTAGGTTTAGTTAAATTTAGTTAGGTTTAGTTTAAAGAAAATAATAGTTTTTGAATCCATGCTTTAAATACTTGTACCACAAGCTTTAGGGAGTTGTACCTTGGACTTATAGGTTGTAAGAAAATCTAATTTAAAGTTTGTGCATTATAGTCTTGTAATGTGTGCTTTAAAGAAGGTACACTGAGGTTTATAATATAGTTTATATTAATATTAATGTTTCTATACATTAGGGACTTGTACATGTGCATGAAAGACTTGTACATTTCTATTTTCATAAAAATCATGCACATATTAATTAGGGCTTGTGATGTTATTTACATAAGATCATAGGTTTGTATATTAGGGTTTGGAACGGAAATAAGGTAAAGTTAGATTTTCGTGCTTTTAAAGCTTGTACATTAGCTTTGGACTGTTGTACTTTAGGGTTTATGATTTAGTTACTTATAATCATAGTTATAATAAATTAAGGTTTCATGAAAACTCTAATAAATGGCAAAGCGTTTTGAGCGTTTAATAATCGTCACGTTAACTAAATAGCGTAAAGTGGTAAATAAAAGTTGAAAACTTTTATACTTGACATATAAGGATGTTTATGTGAAATAAACATAAGGCATGTTGGTGTCGGTGACTACGTTTATTAAGAATGTGAGTTACGTTACACTAGTTGGTTGTTGTGACGGATTAGCGATAACGTTTAAAAAATTGACACGTAAAATGGATAAGTATTCTTTCGTTAGAATATTATATACAATTGTTACAACTTTCTTCTAAATTATCAAGCTAGAAGAAATTCCGTTGTCGAAGTATTTTCAAGCTTATCCAAGCTAGAGAGATATTGAGTAAGCCTTTATCTTTGAAGAAGTTATTCCATGAAGTTCGATAAACCCTTGAATCTTAAAGTTTGATAGACCTTTGAAACCGAATGTTCGATAAACCCTTGAAGATGAAAGTTTGATAAACCATAATTAACAAAGTTCGATAGACCCTAGTTGGACAAATTCGATAAACCCTTTTTAACACTTTTTCGACCACCTTTTTCCAACCACTTTTTGACTACAAAAAATCCACTAAATAAGTTCAAAATAAGCAGTTTGGACCTTAAATTTGACTGATAAGACAAAATAAGCTCAGATCTGGTATTTTGCACTTTGAAAGCTTGTATTTGGACCAATAAGCTCAAAATAAGCAGTTTTAGACAAATAACCTGTTGTTTAGACTATGAATAAGCACTAAATCAAAACGTAAAAAAAAAAAAAAACAACAGTTTAGACCTAAAAGTTTGCTTTTGGACCAAATAAGCTTAAAATACGCACGAAATAAGCAAAAAAAAAGAAGCTACGGATAAACAGAAAATAAGCTAAAAAACGAGACTTTAAAACACAAAAACTTCTAAATCATTTTCTAGCTCTTGATACCAATTGTTGGTCACCACTTTTATATCATCTTCACACACATAAGATGTTTAGAGAGAGAAACAATGATATGTTTAGAGAGAGAAACAATGATATTCTAGAGAGAGAAAGAACTAGAGAGAAAATAAAGAGAATTTCTCTATTTTATTTTGAATCACCACCTCTCAAATGAGAGGTTACAACATTATATAGTCATACATAACATAAGAATAAGGAAGTGTGTCGTGTTTACCTATCTTACTAATTCGACATTCACCTCAATACTAAGACTAAACTAGACGACACACTTATACCATTACACAGACAATATTTTTACGATTCTAACAAGCTTTTACACAACCATATTACAAGACTCATTAATCTCCATGTTCGTCACTTTAAGCGGTTCCCAACAATCTCCCTCTAAGGGACGATCATTGAGATCTCTCTTATGATAATCACTTTAAGCGTTTCCAAAAGGGACCAAGCAAAAGCGCTGAAGAATAAAGGGGCGTCGTTATCGGCAAGTGTAGGATTTTTGAATGAGGAGGAGTTGGCTAGGTTGATGGTCAGCGAATATACATTTGCTAATGAGACTTTAAAAAACAGAAAGATATAGACCATGGAAGCGTTTGTAGAGCTCAAGCGAGAAGAATTGAGACTTAAAGAAATGGAGCAACGTTTAGAAGACGAAGCTTTATATTTCCAGCAGTTGCATAACTTGACTCGGAAGAACGCGGAGAGGTCGAGATGCAAAGGAGGATGATAAAGGCGAGATGGAATTTTCATTTTAGTTTCGTGTTTTATTATCTATGTAACTTTTATGTTTTAATCTCAAATGCGGTTTCGTTTTTAATTTATGTAATGTTTTATGAATTTAATAATTAAAAGTTTTAGTTTTAAATAAATAAAAATGTGTTGAAAGGTGAAAGCAATGTGAGATGGTTGTGACTTAGGAGTGAAAAGTGGTGATGGTGAAAGAGATAGAAAAGGCGATGTGTGAGATGGAAAATAAATGGTCATTGTTAATAGCAACGTACTTTTCGGTGGCGGTCATCTTATGGGTAGATTGGAACAAAAAATGAAAGTACGTTACATTAAGTGGGACAAAAAATAGTAAGCGTACTAGATCGGTACATTTGAAAAAGTACGCTGCTATTGTACGTCAACCCTAACTTTAATAATAGATTATTGAGGCTAAAGAGAAAAAAAGAAAGGGTTAAAAAGCAAATATAGGAAAGATGGTCTCTATAAATCTATATATAAAGCGATCGGTCCCAATTTTGAAACTAGTTTGGAAGCATGGAGATACAGAGGAACGTGTAAGCAATTTGATCTTTTTGTTTATTTGATAATAAGTTGTTATTATTACATGCAAACTAAATGGTCATTGTTAATAATGGTGAACGAACAGGGAGCCGTCCGATTTCGACAATACGCCTATGTATGTTATTCCTAAGACTAGGGCTCACATCGAATATGAAGAGCGTGTTAGGGAACTACTAGCCCAGAATCAAACCCATGAACATATATATGAGGGTGTAAGTTTTTTTTTTTTAATCATTTTAAGCTTCTTTTTTATTAGCTCATCATCAATACCAAAACAATCAGGTGTTTTTTTTGCAAACCAATCTCAGCGCTATTTCTTTTTCTGCTATAAGTTTTTTGGAGAGAAATGTTTTTAAGTTTTATGTTTTCTCTTACAATAACTTTACAAATAGCTTGAATATTATATTTGAGTAACTTAAAGCAAATTGACTGAAAATATCAAGCTAATTTAATTTGTATAAAAACTATAGATTACTGGCCCGATGTTACCGCAAAATAGATGTGGTAGTTGGTAATGTTATTAATTGTTACCATCGATTTTCTAAGCCTTACTTTGCTTGCTCAGATCCATAAAGACCTTTCCCACCTTGGAAGCAAGACGTATGAAAATTCAAAGAAATTAAATAAGCTCGTTAGGCAAGCAATTGATCTCAAGAACCATTTGAAGACACACATGGATAACAACAACCCGGATTCCAAAAAGTTATTGCGTACTCTTCAAAAAGACATTCGCATTGTTACTAGCTACCAAAAGGACATCGGCGATCTGCCTTTTGACTGGGTAAGGTATGTGTTTCATGCCCTTTATATCTAAAACATTTTACATATGTCATTTGTCTGTGATTCGCTTTGTTATTTTGGTGAGTAGGAAGCGTTTTCTCCCATCAAAATTCAGGGGTTGGAAGCTTTCGTATCCGGATGTAAGAGTATCCATATACTTTGCTATGTTTTCCATCAGCATTGTCGCTTTAAAAGAAAAATATCCTGATACCATAACTTATGAATGCATTTCAGGTGGAACCATGGATATTTCTCGTCGGTACAAAACCAAAAATGAAATATGATCCGGTACATACATACCCTCATCTATTCAGTGCCACGTTTCGTTTTTCATTTATTTAGATGGTTACAGTTTCTTGAATTTGGTTAGTTTTAGACATTTGCCCTGAAAATTGTTGTCCCTTCTTTTGTATGGTTACAGTTCGGTCCTCGATATGGTTAAGAAATTCATTCAAACTAAGTGTGAAATCAATGATCAGATTTTTAAATTTGACCTCTATATGATCAGAGTTTCAACTTTGTAAATAAGAAATAGATTACGATATTAAGAGACGACAAACATGTTATTGACTGCTTAAATAAATGAAAGCTCTAGAAGTCATTGTTATTGTTTGTTTCATTTGTCACTAGACATTGCAAGCACAAGGATATTATATGCTTTTTGAATGTCTGATTTCCTTCCTCCTAATGACAATATATACCCCATCTTATCTGATGTTTATCTGATAATTTTTATCAGTTGGACGACGATGATTGCGAGACTGTGGATGGAAGTAAGACTGTGGAGGGACCTCTAAAGGACCCACTGTGTTCTAGACTTTGTATTTCCAATCTGGCCACCCCCGGCCACTTGGTAGCTCACAAATTAGGTATTTATTTATATTCTTCTGCTTGGCCGTTTGCATATTCATTTATGTTAATTGTGTTAAAATAACAAGTCAGTCAGTAAGCTCATTAGTTTGTCTTTGTTATTGGTATGGTATGCTTATGAGTTAGCACTCCCTTTCATCAGATAGGCTTTGTATGGTGGAATGCTTTGCTGTAACTGAGGACAGTTTCCCTAATGAAGAAGAGGAGAAAATGTGGCTGGAATTTAAGGAGTTTGATAAGGGGACTGTATGTATATTATTTTTTTCATCTCTTTTTGTTTTGATGTTTATGCACATATGAATTTATTTCATGTGTTAAATTGGCAGCTCGACTCTGAAGTAACAAATCCCGAGTTTGAGTTTTATCATGCAGAGAGGTCAATTGGAGTTGATAATCCGATTGTTAGTGTGGTTGGTAACTTTGCTGTTGCTGCCTTTAACAAGGCCTGTAAGAAGGTATGTTGCCTTCAGCAATGCCTTCAACTTTTTTTGTTTTTTTCTTCTTCCTGATGTATAATAACTAATTATAAACATATTTATATATGAAAGCATGTTAAGAAGGGTGAAGACAACAACCTCCATGGTTTTGAATTTATGGAGTGCAAGTACTTGAAAGTGGGCGAGGGTTATCACTTCTACATGATCATAGAGGCCATCGAGGAAGGAAATCCCGGCACCTACATGACTGAAGTTATTTGCAGCAGCATTAGCACTGCGAAATTACTGTGCAAGTTTTTTCTTACCGACTATAAACCATCCGGTATGCGATTATTTCCTGATTTGGTATTGACCGACTGAACCGATAATTAGAACTGCCAATAAGGAACTAAAATCTTATATGGATGTCATTTTGGGTCTTTATATTACTTTAATGGGTTAAATTGGGCGCGTGTAATTTTCTCGCTGGTCTGAATTCAATATCGAACTTTATCAAAGAATGGGTTGAGATATTTCGTTTTTCATTTATGAATCTATGATTATATCCACATCTTGTTTTAGATATAAATATCTATATCATTAGTTTTACATTCTTTGTTAAGTTATATAATTATGTCGGCCGACCTGATCTGACCCGATATCTAAAACACATTTTTGTACTCCTTGTTGCGTCTGCTACTACAAACATTAATGGGCACTTTACATATGCGTATATCTTGCAGTTTTAGTTTCTTCCTGTATATTGAAACAGTTCTGGCACTTACGACCTAAATACGAGTTGCCGTTGGTAAAAATTAAAAATTTATACCACGGGCATGTGGTATATAAAATACTTAGCTGGATAATCATGTGTCAAAGGGATTGCCTCTTGTTTAATCAAACTGAATACATATAACTATATATAAATATCCCGGTAACCAGTGCCCCGTCCTACCTGCCTATTTTACCACCTTCAATAATTTTGTTTGTCCTGAAAAGCAATATAATTTTATTTTCGGTTTCATGAGATTGAATTCTTTATTGTTTAACCAGGTATGAAAGCAATGGCAGTATCTTACTTTTATTGCCTGGAATCTATACTCAAAACTGTGGATGGTTAGTCGCTCTTCCTTGTATCAAATAATTGCTACATCCCTCTTTTCTTTACCAAAAATTTCATGTGGATAAAATGAGAATCACAATGCTTGCTATTTTTATCCACCTTTTATACTAATGGAAGGTTAATCAAAAGTTTTTCATTAATCAAATACCTTAGAATAAGCGCTTTTGCACCTTAATTTGGACTAGTTTTTTGTTACTTTTTTGTAACAATTGGATTTGTTTGCAGATCTTTATAAAGAGAAATGGGCCAAGTTGACAGATCTATGTGAACAGACGAATGGTTTATATTCTCCCTCTGTTGTGTTTATATTGTGATATTGCAACTTACTTCGTTAAACATATAATTCCTAGGCTTTTGGGTTACGCATATATGAACCAAACAAGTTTTAGGCCTTGTTGCAACTGGCATAATCTTTTATTACTTTGTATCATTTTGCAGTTCGTGAAAGACCCATTGCTTTCAGAGAGTTTTGTCGCCTTAAAAAGCTCCATGCTAAACTTCGAGAAGGTTAGTGGTAGACATCACCTGTCAACTTATGACTCAAGGAAAAAATTTATGACCTTTCAAATGGAGCAACGGATCTTGTCAATTTGTTTTTTTATTGTATCTTTTGTGTACCATCCTTTTAGAAAAGAGCTAAAATGTTTTGTTTACACAACAGTTCTTCTTGAAAGATGTGCTTCTGCTCGACTGCGCTGTCCACCAGACTTCGATAGAATGACTAATCCAGGTTAACCAACTTAAGCTTATGCTGAGTCTATTTATCAGTCACCTTTTGATTCTTGTTATTATTATTACTATTCTCCATACACAGATGGTATGTAGAGATGGCAATCTCGACCCATTTACTCGTGAATGGGTCGCTTTTCGAGTTTTTGTTATGCGTCGTCCCAATCAACAAACTAGCTATGATACCTCTAAGATGGATCGAATGGGTTAGGAGTTGTCCAAAGTGGTGATAGAAAATTTAGAATATAGTTATTGTGTCAACTCAACAAGACCCAATCCAAACCAAAACTCCAGCCCATTTTGCCATTTCTACAGTCCACTTTCTTTCCTTCAAATTATCCATTTTGATAATGTATGTTCTAATTAAGTAAACAATTTAATTTTCCTTCAGATGGTTGGTGTGATCCTGGTGATCATCATGGTAGTGGGATGGTGCGTAGGGCCAAGGATACTAGCTGTAGTGGTTATGACTACTACACCCCATATGTAGACGGATGTGGTAACTGGTAAGTTATTTGTTTACGATGTTGAATAATGCATGTTAAGGGGCTGTTTATCATGAATCTTGATAGTAGTTTATGAGTTTTTTGGGGTACAGTAGTAGTTTAAAAGTTTTTATGTCTTGTTTTGCAAACTTTAATCGGCTCATACATGCAACACTATTTGGGTATGCAAACCATCATATAGCAATTATTATATTACATGTAAATTTGAAGAGCCATTTTATGTTCACACCCAGCATTGCGTTTAAGGGATAAATTTTGTTACGTTTGTTGGAGTAGTGAGCCCGAGTGAGGTTAGATAATCAACTTGGTGAAACAAGCAACTATTCAAATAGAAACAAATACCACAAAGTGGTTACCGGATATCACTTGGAATCGTGTGATCACTTTCCAAAGTAAACTATTCGACCTAATGTCGGGTTACGAATATCTACTTGGGATAAGACTAAATGCGTTATAGAATTAGGCACAATTCAATAACCCTTGCGCTTATAAGTGTTTATCGTTTTACGTGTGTGTTTCATGCATAATCGGATATCCTATTTATAGGACATTACTCTCGACCGTTCAAATGGAATTATGAGGATTAATCGGCCCATTAATCACCTCATAACTATCCCCATTATAGCCGTTAGTGGTTACATGACCAATTAAGCGTGGTCATTAAGCGATTATAGCGCCATTTAGCGATGCTTTAACACTAGCGATACTTTCATACCTCTAGCGGTACTTTCATAGCACTTCGATGGAAACACCGCTCGGTGGAAACACGCCTATCGATGGAAACATTGTTTATCGCTGGAAACCACAAGCGTTACTTTCCACAAGCAAGACTTTCTACTAGTACTACCAATACAAACCACTATAAGAGTCGAGGTGTTCATGGACCTTATGGGTGTACACTCCGTACCTCTAACCCATTACAAGGTATGAACTAATCCCACAAGTGCACTAAATTTTACAACAATCCTCCCAAATTTAGTTCACTTCCTTTGCATAAAACCAAACATTAAACAAAACATGTGCATAAGCGAAAATGTCACGAGGTTGAATTTCCATCTTAGTAAATTACGTTCAAATATTCGAGAATCGAGGTGTTCTAAGAATTGAACCCTTGACCCATTTGAATACACGAAGATAAAATACACACAAGTTTTCAAACACTTAATGACTCTCGACACTATACAAGCCATGTGTCCATATCCAAATTCATAAATGTTGTAAAAGCTAAAAGTCCAAAGCTTCTCAAGCGGCAAAACTTCAACATTTACATAGGTGGTTCCTCTTTAGTCATGCTCGCCAAGCACTTTTCAAAGAAAATTAACCATTAAAAGTAAAGACTTCATCCTCCTTTCAGTGAGTTACGAGCACAACCTTGGGATGTAATATAAAACATGTGCTCCAGTCCATTGAATGTTCGACTTTCCACATTGAACTCGGCTCCCAAGTTTCCTCGGGAGGAGTTGGGTGTCCTAGCATTCGATGACTAAGTTGGACTTAAACCCATCCCTTTAGCAGACTTTATAACCAAGTCTCTAGCCAAACCCTTCGTCAAGTGATCGGCTAAGTTCATTGAGATCTCACAAACTCTATAGATACCACCCATTCATGATAAGCTCACGAATCATGCTATGTCCGACACCTAAGTGTCTAGACTTACCATTATACATCGGCTATAAGCCTTAGCCAATGTAAATGCACTATCACACCGGATAGAAATAGGTGCTATAGGTTTAGGCCACAATGGAATCTCAAGAAGCAAGTTTTTCAACCATTCGACTTCTTTACGGTAATGCTAGAGCCACAAATTGATTCCATTGTTGAAGCGGTGATGCAAGTTTGCTTCTTGGATGCCCAAGAAATTGCACCTCCACCAAGTAGGAATACCCACCAATGGTGAGGCGAATTGTCTTGATGTTCTTGATCCAACTTGCATCGGTGTAACCTTCCAACATCGAAGGATAACCGAGATATGAGACTATAATCCATAGTTCTCTTGAATACTTCGAATACCACAATGCTTGCCGGTGATGAGCACTAGGATTACTAGTATACCGCTCAATTTTCCCAACGCAAAACTAATATCAAGTCTTGTACAAGTCATGGCATACATCGAGCGACCAATTACCTAGAATACTCAAGTTGAGATCTGACTTTGCCATTATTAGGCATCGACTTCTCACAAGTATCCATAGGAGTACTCATCGGAGTACAATCAAAGTAATTGAATTTCCTCGACACCTTCTCAATATAATGAGGCTGTGATATAGAAATTCTTTTACTTTCATGTTTAATCCTTATACCAAGGATAACATCGGCCTCCCCATGTCCTTCATGGAGAATCTTGATGACAAAATTCCTTTGTCAAGTCAACATGATTTTGGTCGGTGCCAAGATCAACATGTCATCAACATATAGACAAGTGATGACTCCTTTACCGATTCATCAAATTTGCTATATACGCATTTGTCGACGGTTAAGAACATAACCACTAGACAAAACCACTTCATCAAACTTTTGATGCCATTGCTTAGGTGCTGCTTGATCCATAAAGAGACTTAATCGGTTTACACACCTTGTTTTCATTGCCGGGCATGATGAAGCCCTAAGGTTGGTTCATATAAACCTCCTCTTCCAATTCACCATTCAAGAAAATTGTTTTCACATCCATATGATGAATAACCAGTTGTGAATAGATGCCATAGCAATCAATGTCTTATGGTAGTGCGTACGAGCCACGGGGCATAAGTATCAAAATAGTCTATTCGACTTTTGTTTAAAGCCACGAATGACTAGTCTAGCCTTGAACTTTTCAATAGTTCCATCTACCTTCATTTTCCTTTTGAAAATCCATTTGCAACCCGGAGGTTTGCAACGGGAGGTAGATCAACCAACACCCAGTGTTGTTGCCCATGATGGAATCCATCTCATCATTGATTGCTTCTTTCGGAAAGCAATATCACGGGACTTCATTGCTTCTTCAAATGTCTTGGGATCATCCTCAACAATGAAGCAATAGGAGTATTGGTGCGAAACCTCATCCTTGTTCCTTCAACCAAGTATAGTTGAAACTCGGGTCCAAATGACTTTGGAGTCCTAATCCTTTTGCTCTTCACGAGCACGTGTTCGAGTTGTTGTACCACAACCTCATCGGGGACCACCGATGGTTCATCATCGAGGACCTCGATACACCGATGTCATGAGTTCCATTAGTGTCATGAGTTCCATTAGGAATTCTCTGACTTGGTCTAGGGACTGATGAGAATCTATTCACATCAAAGTCTGCATCCCTTGATTCAATTATTGAGTTAATTGAAATATATTCATTAGGTTCAATAACATAAAACCTAAAAGCCTTGGAATGCTCAGCATATCCAACAAAGATGCAATCAATGCCTCTTTCACCCAAAGTCTTTTGCTTTGGATCGAGAGTCTTACAATGACCTACTGACCCCAAACCTTGAGATAATTCAGGTTGGGTTTCCTTTTAGTCCGAGTTCATAAGGGTAACCTTGTTCCTTTTGTTGGGAACCCTATTTAATAAATAGCAAGTGTTAACATAGCTTCACCCCGAACCCTTGACTCGATCTGAATAGGACAACATGGAATTAACCATCTCCTTGACACCTGTTTTTCCTTTCGAAATACCATTTCTTTGAGGAGTATAAAAGCGATCGTTTCATGGATTATTCCAACAGATGAAAGTCGCGAGTATCCATGTACTCACCTCCCTATCGATCCTTAATCTTTTGATCAAAGACCAGTTGTAATTCAACTTGTTTTAAACACTTTGAATTTATCTAATGCTTCATCCTTGGTATGTAACAAATAGACATAACAAAATCTAGAAGCATCATCAATAAATGTCACAAAGTACTTCTTATTCCCCAAAGAAGGAGTGGCATGCAAATCACACAGTCATTGTGTATCGACTCAAGAGCTTAGTCTCACGACTAACACCACGAAAGGGTTTCTTGGTTATCTTGGTCAACATGCAAGTTTTACACTTTTCGGTGTCCATGTCAAAAGCATGGATTAAACCATCCTAGACATATCTTGCATTCTTTTATAGTGAACATGGCCAAGTCTAGCATGCCAAAGGGTAGAGTCGGTCACGGTCATATGTGGTCACAAAGGTGAAATAACACTATCGGTGGTAACATTAAGCTGAACATTTGATTACATAAATAACCAAAACCAATAAAAACACCATGCTTGGAAAGCACAAATTTATCGAGACTCAATAACTTGTTTATAACCATGATTATTCAAAATACTACTTGAAACCAAGTTCTTCACGATATCGAGAACATGAATAACGACAAACAAAGTTACAATCTTTCTGAACTAAACCTAAGATCTACACAACCACGACCATGCACCAAGGTCGTTGACTCATTTCCCATGTGAAGAATAGAACCATCATTCGGTGACTCATAAGTCTTGAACCGACTTCTATCTTTACACATGAAGCTGTTGCACAGTCGACCCGCGCACGCAACATCATCATCACGCACATAAAAGATTCGAGATACATATGTAACATAATAAATCCGAAAAGACTTATTAAACATATTACGACCTTTCGGTGAGTTGGTGAACCACCACTCCACGAACCATTAGTGCACGATCCATTGGCTTTACCACCAATTTTAACACCTTTGCGGTCCCTTTTAATGTGACCGGTCTTGCCACATTTCCAACAAGTAGGAGTTGCCTTCTTGTTAAGATCTGCCTTTGTGTTATCATGATATTTGCGTTTGCCTTTGTTATCATTGTACACGGTGGAGTTGTTATGCTCCACCATATTGACAACAGATGCACGGTAGCATTGCTACTCTTTGGCTTGTCATTATCACGCACCGAGAGATTCCTCAATGTGCGGATGACCCAACTCAATAAAGTTAACTCCTCCTTCATATGTTTCAAGGTATGCTTGAAATCTTTCCATGAAGGAGGAGTTTGTCAATGACACAAGAGACTTTGATAGCCTCATCCATGTTCATATGGTGTTGTGTAAACCTTCAAGTATTCCAAAGTTCATTGTATTGTTCCATGGCGGTCTTGAATCGGTCATTTTGTAATTTGTGAAATTACTAACAAGGAACTTCTTACTTGATGCATCCTCGACCATATATTTGGCATCCAAGGAATCCAGCAGTTCTTTGGAAGATTCAAAGTTCGATAAATATCAAGCAGAGAATCGGACATACCATTCGAGAATAAGACCTCTGCATATGTAGTCATCATTCTCCCACTTGCTTCTCCTTCGATCGCTCAACCGTAGCATCATCCCATCATCGGGAATTGGAGTAGTCGTACATAAACCACACTCATGCTTGAAGTGACTTGGCAAAGTTTGAAGCCATGTGTTTCATTGCAAAGTTTGAAGCCATGTGTTTCATTGCGGCGATTGCCATTGATTATCACAAAATAGTTTACTTTGATTGTTGGAGTAGTGAGCCCGATGGCGAGTGTTAGATAATCAACTTCAATTTGAAACAAGCAACTATTCAAAGTGAAACAAATACCACTTAGTGGTTACCGGATATCACTTGGAATCGTGTGATCACTTTCCAAAGTAAACTATTCGACCCTAATGCCTGGGTTACACGAATATCTACTTGGGATAAGACCAAATGCGGTTATAGAATTAGGCACAATTCAATAACCCTTGCGCTTATAAGTGTTTATCGTTTTCTGTGTGTGTTTCATGCATAATCAGATATCCTATTTATAGGACATTACTCTCAGCCGTTCAAATGGAATTATGAGGATTAATCGGCCCATTAATCACCTCATAACTATTCCCATTATAGCGTTAGTGGTTACATGACCAATTAAGCGTGGTCATTAAGCGATTATAGCGCCATTTAGCGATGCTTTAACACTAGCGATACTTTCATACCTCTGGCGATACTTTCATAGCACTTGATTGGAAAAGCGCTTCGATGGAAACTCTTGCTTATCGGTGGAAACACTGTTTATCGATGGAAACCACAAGCGATACTTTCTACTAGTACTACCAATACAAACAACTATAAGAGTCAGGGTGTTCATGGACCTTATGGGTGTACACTCCGTACCTCCTAACCCGTTACAAGGTATGAACTAATCCCACAAGTGCACTAAATTTTCCAACAACGTTTGTATACGAAAGTTCTTGTCTTTTTTTCTACATTATGACTTTATCTTGTTTATGGTTGAATTTCAGTCTATGACCAGAAGCAAAGGGATCGGAGCTGATGCAGAGAAAGTAAGTACTACGTACATGCTTGTAAAGAGCACAAGAAAACTTTTTAAGTTGTAATCTTGCTTTTTAAGAAATGTTCCGGATGTGTTGCTGAAATTCCTTTCAAGAATTTGGATGATGCTCAAATTTGTGTTTTCTTGTTTAGCAAGTTTGTTAGTTTTGTTCTCAAGGTAAATCTGATTGCTGATAAACTAAGACACAAAAGTTCGAGTCTCTTCACCACGTTTTGTGCAATTATTTTAAAGAGAATTTACGATTCTTATAAGAAAGATTTTATTTTTTTTTCTTCACACTATGCTTTTGAAGTTACGAAGTTAGTGTAAAATATTGTTATATTATGATTGGTTGATAAATTTTAAGGTGAAAGCTAGAGAGACGCAAAATATGTTTTTAAATAAACACATCTACGCAATATATTTTGTAAATTGTCAAAGTCGCTAAAATACATCCAAATAATTTTCGATCTACCTAATATGACCAGCACGTTAACCGGTAACCACTTGATTAGAAGTTACACCGTTGGTCCTCAAACTGGACCAAATTCGCGTATTTGATTCTATTTTGATAACGCTCGTTACTTTTCTTTCATTCATATTCTTTAAAAAAAAAAAAAAAAAAAGAAAAGAAAAAATAGGCGTTTCTATCTAGATTTTAAAAAATATTTTTTTAAAAATTAAAATAATATATAATTAAAAAATAGTAAAATTTTAACTTTTTAAAAGTTAAAAATTTTAAAAAAAGATGAAAATTTAAAAAAAAATTAAATTCTTTTTAAAAAATTAAAATTTGAGAAAATTTAAGTTTAAAAAAAGTTAAAAAAAATATCTTTTAAAATCTGGATATTTTTTTTTTCTAAAAAAATATGGATGAAAGAAAAATAACGAGCGTCACCAAAATTGGACCTAAAGCGTAATTAACGGGTGTTACAAAAATATGATTAAATGCGCGAATTTGGTCCAGTTTGAGGACAAATGATGTAACTTCTAATCAAGTGGTAACATGTTAACCTGCTAGTAACATGTCATATTAGCTAGATCGAAGATTATTTGAATGTATTTTTGCGACTTTGACAATTTCAAAGTTCATTACGTAGATATGTTTATTTGAAAAAATATATTGCGTATCTTTAGCTTTCACCTTAAATATTACAATCTAAGTTCAAAATGCTTAAAATTCGGCTAGTTTTAACTTTATGGGTCTAAGTGTAAAACTAGTAGTTTTCAAAATCTTTGTAAGTTTATAAATTTAACAAATATACCATCTAACCTTTTTTTATTTTTTATTTTTTTGTTTTGTTTGTTATTATTAACATTATTGTTATTACAATTATCAAAACTAAATTAAATTAATCATGATACTTAAATACTCAACTTTAGTTATTTAAATGAAATAGTTTTATATTCACCGGGTATAAACCTTTTATAAAAAAAATGAAATAGTTTTTATTAAACTGTTATGAAGGTAATTAACTATTACATTAAAAACATTTTATGCACAGAGTTATAACATATATAAACATAGATAGTTACTAAATTTGATTTTGTGTCAAACTTTATGTGTGCAAAAAACAAAAAACTAATTCTTTCTCTAATAATAACTTAATTTTTATTTTTAATATTAACATTTCTTAAGAGAAAATGAGAATGTGAGTAAAACACACTATTTAATCGGAGTTGTAATCTTACTATTAATGATTGTGACAACTTTTATAGGATACGTATCTTGGGGTCAGATGAGTTTTTGGATTGCTACAGTAATTACAAGCTTAGCTAGCGCCATACATGTAGTAGGAGATACCAGAGTGATTTGGCTTTGGGGTGGTTTTTCCGTGGACAATGCCACCTTAAATCGTTTTTGTAGTCTTCATCATTTACTCCCCTTTCTTTTAGTAAGCGCCTGGCCGCATTGCATCAATATGGATCAAATAATCCATTGGGTGTAGGGCTGATTACGGTCTGAAAACCGGACAGAACTGACTAAGACCGGACCGAGACCGACCAAGACCAAAACCACGGACCGAGGACTAGACCGAATGTGTTAGGTCCAGTCTGGTTCGATCCGGTCCGAGAAGGCATTATTGATCGGTTGTACATAAGACCGGACCGGACCGAGGACCGAACATGAGTTAAAGTCTGGACAGAGGACGGAACGAAATAGGTTCGGTCCCGTCCGGTCGGTCCGATACACTCACCCCTAATTGGGTGTACATTCAGAAATGGATAAAAGTGCTTCTTACCCTTATTTTTATGTAAAGGATCTAGTAGGTTGGGTAGCTTTTGGTATCTTTTCTTTCAATTTTATTTTTTATGCTCCTAATATTTTAATTTCTCGAAAAAAATTTGGATGAAAGAAAATTAACGAGCATTACCAAAATAGGACCAAATGCGTAATTAACGAACGTTATCAAAATAGGATCAAATGCGCGAATTTGGTCCAGTTTGGGGACCAACGGTTAATGTCATATTAGCTAGATCGAAGATTATTTGAATGTATTTTAGCGAATTTGACAATTTCAAAATACATTGCGTAGATGTGTTTATTTGAAAATATATATTGCATATCTTTAGCTTTCACCCAAAATTTTTCAATCTAAGTTCAAAATGTCTAAAATTCGGGTAGTTTTAAATTTAACTTTATGGGTGTAAGTATAAAACTAGTAGTTTTCAAAATCTTTGTAAGTTTATAAATTTAACAAATATACCATCTCATTTTTTTTTTTGGGGTTTGTTATTATTAACATAATTATTATTACAATTATTAAAACTAAATTAAGTTAATCATGGTACTAAAATACTTAACTTTAGTTTTAAATAAATAGTTTTATATTCACTAAATATAATCCTTTTAAAAAAAAAAAAAAAAAAAAGTGAAATAGTATTATATTATGTGCTAATGATGTGATGCTAGACTAATAAATAAAGATTATCATGTTATATCTGTTGGCTTCCATGCCAGGCCTTGTAATTAATGCATATGCAAGTTGCACTACTTAGGGTGTGTTTGGTTCACCGTTATCCAGCGTAATTGGATGTAATTATAATTTGATTACATTACGTTAGCTGTTTGGTTCTCAGAATGGAAGAAATTGTAATTCAGTCATTACAATTACATCAAAGGAAGGAATTGAGATTACATAGGATGTTGGATGGAAAGTTTTGAATTACGTTGTAATTGAATTTTATTATTATTATTATTATTATTTATTATAGTAATATTTCTATAATAAATATTTTTATAATAATATTTCTAATAATAATAATAATAATAATAATAATAATAATAATAATAATAATAATAATAATAATAATAATAATAATAATAATAATAATAATTATTATTATATAAATATTAAAATAATAATTTTTATAAAATAATAATAATAAATATTTATTATATTTTTAAAATAATAAAATAACAAAATATTATAATATTAATATTTATTAATATAATAATAATAAATAATTATTATAATAATATTTATATAATAATAATAAAAGTAAATAAATGATTATAAAATAATAATAATATAATAATAATAATAAATATTTAATATAAATATTAAAATAATAATAATAATAATAATAAATATTTATTATAATAATATTATATATAATAATAATAATAATAATATTTATTATTATAATATAATAAATATATATTATAATAATATTTATATAATAATAAAATAAAATAATATAATAATAATATTTATTATTATTATAATATTATTATTATTATATTATGTATTTATTATTATTATTATTATATTATTATTATTATTTACAATTATTATTATTATTAGTATTATTATTATTATTAAATAATATTATTATTTATTATTATTTAGTATTATTATTATTATTATTATTATTTTCTGAATTACATTACGTTGCAAATCAACCAAATACAATGACAAATTTCATCAATTACAATTCTAACACATTTTAATTCTTTGAATTACAATTCCTTCTAATGATTACAATTCATTCAAAAACATTCTGAGAAGCAAACGCACAATTAGATTATGTTGAGCCATATCAGATCAACCAGCGTTAAATGTTTGTGTAGGAGATACAAAGAGAATCATTTGTAATGATTTAAATTTGGTCAACTTGGCTCTTAGGAGGCATGCAAACCTGTCCCTTCGACTGTACTCTACGTCTTCTTGATGTCACTGTACGCGCGTATCCTAGACATGAATTTGTTGCCCCAATGGGTTGTTTCCAAGGATGGTGATAAAGGCTAGGTGCAATTTTCCATTTTAGTTTACGTGTTTTATTATTTATGTATCTTTTATGTTTTTAATTTCGTACATTTTACGTTTTTAATTTATGTAATATTTTTATGAATTTAATAAATAAAAGTTTTAGTTTTAAATAAATAAAAAAATGTGTTAAAAGGTAAAACGGTGTGAGATGGTTGTGACTTAGGAGTGAAAAGTGAGATGATAGTGAAAGAGAGAGAAAATTGATGTGACGCTTAGATGGAAGATGAAGTGGTGTGAAGGTTGAGAGTAGCTTAATAACTATAATCAATACTACTTATAATGCATTTAGACACTTCCTCTTATTAATTTTTTAAAACTTTCTAAAATAGATTTTTAAGCAAATACAAGTAAAAAAATCATTTACAAGTATTTAAAGCACAAATTAAACTAAAAAAATGACTATTCAACACATCCAATTAATACACTATTTAAATCAACCCCTCAATAAAATATACAAACATTTAACCACAATTTACAATCTAATCAAGCACTACTGCAAGCACTAAAAAATAAATCTGAAAAAGCTAAAAAGATCTCAGAAAACATAAATCCATCGGTCCAAATCGAAAACGTAAATCCACGCCCTTCAGTCACATGTTATTATCCTCAAGCATATGGTTACATTAGCGATCATCTCCATAGTAAAATTTCCTCATTAATGATGTTCAGCTAACACATGAAAATCAAACAACAAATTCAATTACAAAGAAGCTTAATCAAACAACAAACAAAGCATTTTATGGCTATTAAAATTTGACCAGACTACCCTCGAAAACCATCACAGTCTCCGGAGTGTTGAGTGTTGCATCTTATTTTAGGAGACATAAGGTAGGTTGGAGAAGATGAGAAGTTAGTGTAAGATTATATTATTGAATGATTTTCATTGATTGATTACAATTCATAAATGCTCTATAAATAGCCAAGATGGAATATTACAGGCTGAGAACTGGGCAATTCATATAGGGCTAATGCTCCCGCGGTCCGAAGCGTGAAATCATGGCTTCGGATTTTGGAGTAATAAAACTAGAAAATAAAACAAACAAATAATATAACCTAAAACGAAAGTTGGTTATAAAACTTCAACCCCGAAACCTTTCAAACAGGCAGGCGTGTTTTTCGTAGAAAAACATAAAGATCCATTTATTATTATTATTATTATTATTATTATTATTATTATTATTATTTTATTAAACATCACTTTATTAAAACTCAAAGGATTCTGAGAAATTAGTGGGGCAGAAGCCAACCTGGGCACTCACTCTGAATAAGCGAAATATCTGATTAAAAATATGACCCATGACCGAGCCCCGATGTCTTGAGTCGAGGAGAAGCGTCTGTCTACGCTTTAGTAAGGTTACCGCCTTTTCTCAAGTTCTAAAGAAGAGAAAAGAAAGGGAGGAACCGTGATCCGATATCTCGCGCATTTAACCTCATACTTGACACGTTTCGTCGTGTAGCCTCACTAGCTGCATACGGCACAAAATCAAGCAACCCGATTGCGTCAAAGGAGATGAACACGTAAGATCAATGAACATCACGCCGCCATCCGAGAATAAAGCAATATATCGGTAGGTCTTAAGGGTCTTGTGAGGAGATGAAGGTGAGCAAATGAAAAGTGGGATAGATTATTATTATTATTATTATTATTATTATTATTATTATTTTAATGGTGAGTTTATAAGTGGGATAGATTGATTCGAAGAGGGAGAATGGAGGTGAGGAAAGTGTCGGTGAGGAGATGAAGGTGAGCAAATGAGAAAGCGTGAAAGCGGTGAGAAGACAACGGTGAGGAGGCGGTGGAGGTTGAAGGAGAGGCGGGAAGATTTTTTTTTTTTTTTTTTTTTTTTTTTAACGGTAGTCGAGAATAAGAACCTTGATTCGACACCAAACAAAAGTCGTCTGGAATAAGAACCTAGATTCGACACCAACAAAAGTCGTCTCGGGAATTGATACCCTGGATTCGACATAAAAAAAAAATTAAATAACTTCTAATAGATCTAATAGATTGTTATTGTATTCTTTCTTTTGCTTCCTTCGTACACTATGCACTACAAAGGACCCAATATATTATTAATTTACTTCCTTTGCCTTTTTGACTTGAAGCACACAAACCAACATATTATCCCATCTTTTGCTCCATTAATTTTACCAACAAGATCTCCAATTTCACAAATCACCGAGACCACACAACAACCAACATATTATCCATGTTTCTCAACACTCAACCAAACCAAAGTACCGACAACGAACAAAGGAGAAAGGAGCAAGAGCTACGTGCTTTGGCTCGGGCGAGATCACGAAGGGTGAGTCTTGGGTCATTGGTGTCGGTGGAGGTTCTTCACGTACCTTCCGAAAGAATATGATGGATAACGATGAGCCCATGAGAATCGAGCGAACATGAACATGAGCATAAGCGTGTGAAGGATCGGGAACAACCTAGAGAATCAAAAGCGAAAGAGAAGAGTGGATGGAGAGAGAAGATCAGGTGAGAGGCGTGAGAGAGAGAGAGGAGAGAAGGTTGGAGTGGCGTCGGTGGGCAAGACCATCGGAAAGTTGGAGATTAGTGTTGATTGGATTTGATTTATTACTTGATATTTGAAGATGAAATATGACAAAGGTTAAGATTTAAAGAGAGCCCTCCGAACCTCCGGCGTGTAGCCGGCGGCCGGAGGCGGCAGCGGAAGATCGAGTTTAGGTTTAGGGTTCGAGATTATAGGATCGTTTTGGCTGAAACCATGTAAGATAATGATAAAACCCGTAGGTATAATATTATTATGGACCATTATTTATAATGGTGAAAACCCTAATACCCTAAACCCACAAACCGGGCTTGGGCCTAATTATCCACTAATATGTAAGATAATGATAAAACCCGTAGGTATAATATTATTATGGACCATTATTTATAATGGTGAAAACCTAATACCCTAAACCCATGGCAAGGGCGGGCCTAATTATCAACTAATACTCCCATGATTCGGCGGCGAAATCATGAAGCTTCGAATCAAGTAGTAAACTAAGAAAGCAAAATAAAACAATAACCAAAATAAAGCAGGGATAATTCAAAGTATCCCAAACGATCGTCTCGGGAATAAAAACCCGGATTCGACACAACAAAAGTCGTCTCGGGAATTGATACCCAGATTCGACACCAACAAAAGTCGTCTAAGAATTGATACCCGGATTCGACATAAAACAAAACAAAACAAAAAGATATTAAATAACTTTTTTTTTTTTTTTTTTTTTTTTTCTCGGTAAATCATATGTGACAAATCTTCAAATCTTGAAGTCTTCAAAGCCAAGGTTGAGATCTATAGTCAACAATGACGGCAAAAGTTTTTTTTTTTTTTTTTTTTTTTTTTTTGACGAGAAGAAGAAAAAAAAAAAAAAAAAAGTTTTGGAGATGATTGAGAGGGTTAGGAAGGAAAAGAAGTAGAGGTTGAAGAGGAGGCAATGAAATTTTTTTTTTTTTTTTTTTGAGATAGGAGATCGTTTGTGGATTGGGTTAGAGTAAGTGGCTCAACATAGTCGCTGGAGTCGAGGATCGGGCCATTCAAACCAATGTGTAGATTATATTATTGAATGATTTTCATTGATTGATTACAATTACATCGTCTCTATAAATAGCACAAGATGGAATATTCTAGACTCGGGCTTTGGCCCGTTACATAATATAGGCTAACAGTTAGTGGTTACTGTATTCAGTTATCATAAGAGATGAAAGGGATTTTTCTTAGGCTGCATGTTGGAGAATGAGATGTGTGTGAAAGCTGCGTTTGGTTGGTATATGAAAATGAGATGAGATGTTATCTTGTGGCTGCGTATTTTTTTACGAGTGTATTTGAGGGTGAGGATAATTAGGAAGGGATCTTTATAATAATAAGAGTAACATGGATTAGGGTATTAGATTTTTGGATTAGGGCTTTATCTATATGTTTTGGACTCATACTAGTTATATCCTACTACGTTTTTTTATTTTATTTTATTATATATATATATATATTTTTTGGTTATGTTCTTCTAATCCGAAATTTTGGTGGATAATATATGTTTGGGCTGAATTTGGTTATTAAGTTGGTTGTTAAGTAATTTGTGGTATACTTATTGAACATGCGTATATTTGGGCCTTCTAATTTTTACGAGGTTGATTATTTCACATGGTTAAATTTTGTACGTTAGCAAAAATGTGACTACGAGGATTATTTGTTTATATCTTATTTGAGCTTGAAGTGCCGTTTCACGGGTGAGTGTACTTAGTATCTCAAAGTCTAGGGGTTGGTTGTATGCATGTCTTTGGAAAAAGTGGTTTACTTTTAGAGTGGGTGGCGAATGAAATATTAGGGTTGTAGTAAATAAGAAAAATTAGAGTTATGTGATCCATTTACACCACATTAGTTAGGTTAATTGTATGCGTTGGTTATTATCTCAAATATTTGGGTCGTATGTTTAGGTTTTGGGCCCAACCGATTTACATAAGACAAGTGAAGTTGAGCTAAAATTTGGCTTTTTTTTTTTTTTTTTTTTTTTTTTTTTTTGGTGTAGTTATTTGGAATCATTACACTTTTGAAGGGCCGTATATTCGAAAGCTTGCTATAGGTTTATGGTGTAGTTATAAAGCTATGTTTATAATGGACTCTCACTTATTGCCCAATGCATTTATACAACACTTGTAATTAATGTTATTCTTAAAATACCCGTTGTTTAAAAATAAAATTATTATACCACATCGTACAAACCAATCAAGCTAATAAATATATTATAAAAACTTTGAGCTATGCTAACTAGCGAGTAACTTTCAACGTCAATAATCACAACTTTGTAATACTACTTACTACCGTTTTCGTATCGCCAGTGCATCGTGATGCACGAGTAATCTTCTATTTTTATATGAGATAGTGTGCGATAAATTTATTCTTAAAATTCTCTCAATACGTAACGTTATTATCATGAAAAACTTCTAATCGAATAATAGATTATCGAGGCTAAAGAGAAAAAAAGAAGGGGTTAAAAAGCAAATATAGGAAAGATAGTCTCTATATATAAAGCGGATCGGCCCCAATTTTGAAACTAGTTTGGAAGCATGGAGATACAGAGGAACGTGTAAGCAATTTGATCTTTTTGTTTATTTGATAATAAGTTGTTATTATTACATGAAAACTAATTGATCATTGTTAATAATGGTGAACGAACAGGGAGCCGTCCGATTTCGAAAATACGCCTATCTATGTTATTCCTAAGGATAGTGATGACATCGAATATGAAAATCGTGTTAGTGAACTACTAGCCCAGAATCAAACCCGCGAACATAGATATGAGGGTGTAAGTTTTTATTTTTTTTATTTTATTAGCTCATCATTAATACTAAAACAATCTCAGCGCTATTTCTTTTTCTGTAATAAGTTTTTTGGAGAGAAAATGTTTTAAGTTTTATGTTACAAATAGGAGAATATTATATTTGAGTAACTTAAAGCAAATTGACTGAAAATATCAAGCTAATTTAGTTTATATAAAAACTATAGAGTGCTGGCGCGATGTTATGGTAATGTTATGGTGCTATGTATGTTATTGCATGTTTGTTTCCATCGATTTTTTAAGCCTTACTTTGCTTGCTCAGATCCTTGAAGACCTTTCCGTCCTTGGAAGCAAGACCTATGAAAATTCAAAGAAATTAAATAAGCTCGTTAGGCAAGCAACTGATCTCAAGAACCATTTGGAGACACACATGGATCACAACAACCCGGATTTCGAAATATTATTGTGTACTCTTAAAAAAGTCATTCGCCTTGTTACTAGCTACCAAAAGGACATCAGCGATCGGCCTTTTGACTGGGTAAGGTATGTGTTTCATGCCCTTTATATCTACAACATTTTACATATTCCATTTGTTTGTGATTCGCTTTGTTATTTTGGTGAGCAGGAAGCGTTTTCTCCCATCAAAATTCAGGGGTTGGAAGCTTTCTTATCCGAATGTAAGAGTATTTCATTAGCTATTCTTTTACATACTTTGCTATGTTTTCCATCAGCATTGTCGCCTTAAAAGAAAAATGTCTTGATACCATAACGATTGATGTTCTAATTGACGTCACAATAACGTACTTATGAATGTATTTCAGGAGGAACGGGTTTTTCTCTTCGGTAAAAAACCAAAAATGATATATGATCCGGTACATACATACTCTCATCTATTCAGTGCCGCATTTTGTTTTTCATATATTTTGATGGTTACAGTTTCTTGAATTTGGTTAGTGTTAGACATTTGCCCTGAAAATTGTGGTCCCTTCTTTGTATGGTTACAGTTCGATCCTTGATATGGTTAAGAAATTCATTCATACTAAGTGTGAAATAAATGATCAGATTTTTAAATTTGACCTCTATATGATCAGAATTTCAACTCCGTAAATAAGAAATAGATTACCATATTAAGAAGTCATTGTTAAAATAAATGAAAGCTTTAGAAGTCATTGTTATTGTTTGTTTCATTTGTCACTAGACATTGCAAGCACAAGGATATTATATGCTTTTGGAATGTCTGATTTCCTACCTCCTAATGACAATATATACCCCATCTTATCTGATGTTTATCTGATAATTTTTATCAGTTGGACAACGATGATTGCGAGACTGTCAATGGAAATAAGACTGTGGAGGGACCTCTAAAGGACCCACTTTGTTCTAGACTTTCTATTTCCAATCTGGCCACCCCCGGCCACTTGGTAGCTCACAAATTAGGTATTCATTTATATTCTTCTGCTTGGCCGTTTGCATATTGATTTATGTTAATTTTGTTAAAATAACAAGTCAGCCAGTAAGCTCATCAGTTTGTCTTTGTTATTGGTATGGTATGCTTATATGAGTTAGCATTCCCTTTCATCAGATATGCTTAGTATGGTGCATTGCTTTGCTGTAACTGAGGAGAGTTTCATTAATGAAGAAGAGGAGAAAATCTGGCTGGAATTTAAGGAGTTTGATAAGGGGACTGTATGTATATTATTATTTTCATCTCTTTTTGTTTTGATGTTTATACACATATGAATTTATTTCATATGTTAAATTGGCAGCTCGACTCTGAAGTAACAAATCCCAAGTTTGAGTTTTATCATGGAGAGATAAAGTCAATTGGAGTTGATCATCCGATTGTTAGTGTGGTTGGTAACTTTGCCGTTGCTGCCTTTAACAAGGCCTGTAAGAAGGTATGGTGCCCAGCAATGCCTTCAACTTTTTTTCCCCTTCTTTTTGATCTCTAATACTCTAGTTATAAACATATTTATACGTAGTATATGATAGCATGTTAAGAAGGGTGAAGACAACAACCTCCATGGTTTTGAATTTATGGAGTGCAAGTACTTGAAAGTGGGCGAGCGTTATCATTTCTACATAATCATAGAGGCCATCGAGGAAGGAAATCCCGGCACCTACATGGCTGAAGTTACTTGCAGTAGCATTAGCACTGCGAAATTACTGTGCAAGTTTTTTCTTACCGACTATAAACCATCCGGTATGTGATTATTTCTTGATTTGGTATTGACTGACTGAACAGATAACTAGAACTACCAGTAAGGAACCAAAATCTTAAATGGACTTCATTTTGGGTCTTTATATTACTTTAATGGGTTAAATTGGGCCATGTGTAATTTTCGCGCGGGTCTGAATTGGAATTGAACTTTATTTAAGAATGGGTTGAGATATTTCATATTTTCTTATATGAATTTATGATTATATCCACATCTAACTTGTTTTTAGATATAAATTTCTAAATCATTATTTTCTACATCATTTGTTAAATTATAAATAATGTGGGCCGACCTGATCTGTCCCAATATTTAAAATAACACGGCCTGACTAAACCGCCTGTTTTACTACTATCTAAAACACATTTTTATACTCCCTATTGCGTCTGCTACAACAAACATTAATTCGGCATATCTTGCAGTTTTAGTTTCTTCCTGTATATTGAAACAGCTCTGGCACTTACGACCTAAATATGAGTTGCCGTTGGTTAAAGTTAAAAATTTATACCACGGGCATGTGGTATATAAAATACTTAGCTGGATAATCATGTGTCAAAGGGATTAGCTCTTGTTTAATCAAACTGAATACATATAACTATATATAAATATTCCGGTAACCAGTGCCTCGCCCTACCTGCTTATTTGACCACCTTCAATAATTCCCTCAACTAATAGCATTTTGTTTTTCCTGAAAAGCAATTTTATTTTCGGTTTCATGTGATTGAATTCTTTATTGTTTAACCAGGTATAAAAGCAATGGCCGTATCTTACTTTTATTGCCTGGAATCTATACGCAAAACTGTGGATGGTTAGTCGCTCTTACTTGTATCAAATAATTGCTACATCCCTCTTTTCTTTACCAAAACTTTCATGTGGATAAAATGAGAATCACAATGCTTGCTATTTTTATCCACCTTTTATAACTAATGGAAGGTTAATCAAAGGTTTTCATTAATCAAGTACCTTAGAATAAGCGCCTTTTGCACCTTAATTGGACTCGTTTTTGTTAGCAATTTTTTTTTTTTTTTTTTTTTTTTTTTTTTTTTTTGTAACAATTGGATTTGTTTGCAGATCTTTATGAAGAGAAACGGGCCAAGTTGAAAGATCTATGTAAACATACAAATGGTTTATATTCTCCCTCTGTTGTGTTTATATTGTGATATTGCAACTTACTTTGTTAAACATATTATTCCTAGGCTTTTGGGTTACGCAATATGAACTAACCAAGTTTTAGTCCTTGGTGCCAACTGTCCTGATCTTTTATTGGGGAATGGGTTTCTCACTTTATCCGTATAATTTTGGTTGCACAGCTATTGAACGACCCATCGCCGTGGTTGAGCTTCATCGCCTTAAAAAGCTCCATGCTAAACTTCAAGAAGGTTAGTGGTATTCGACATCACCTGTCAGCTTATGACTCATAAGGAAAAATTTTGTGACCTTTCAAATGGAGGAACGGATCTTGTCAATTATAATTGTTTTTTATTGCATCCTTAGTGTACCATCCTTTTAGATAAGAGCTAAAATGTTTTGTTTACGCAACAGTTCTTATCGTAAGATGTGCTTCTGCTCGGATGCGCTGTCCACCAGACTTTGATAGAATGATTAATCCAGGTTAACCAACTTAAGCTTATCCTGAGTTTATTTATCACTACCTTTTAATTTTTGTTATTATTACTATTCTCTATAGATAGATGGTGTTGATGCATAATCTGGCGCGGGCTGGATTCGACGACTCTCCCTTGGCCGTTAAATCGTCTTCTCGAGCCCTAAGTAGACACTGTCAACAAAGAGAACCCGTTAGGAGTGGACCCGAGGCCATAGCCCGGGGTCCACCTCCGACAGTCAAATTAATGTCGGTGCGATGTGATGAGTTAGGGTTAGAGTAACTTTGTCATGTTATCGTCACATATCATGTCCTCGAAGGAGATCAGCCATGTATTTATAGGGCGTGGATTAGGGTTTAGGTGTAGAGTGGTATATCTGCGGGCTGGCCCATCTGGCGTCCGGACTATCGTCCACAGATGGTATGTAGAGATGGCAATCTCGACCCATTTATTCTTGAATAGGTTGTTTTTCGTTATGCGTCATCCCAATCAATAAACTAGCCGACTATGATACCTATAAGATGGATCAAATGGGTCAAAAGTTGCCCAAAGTGTTGATAGAAAATTTAGAAAATAGTTTTTGTGTCAACTCAACAAGACCCAACCCAAACCAAAAGTCCAGCCCATTTTGCCCATCTCTACGGTCCACTTTCTTTCCTTTAAAATTATCCGTCTTGATAATGTATGTTCTAATTTAAGTAAATAATGTACAATTTTCCTGCAGATGGTTGGTGTGATCCCGGTGATCATCATGGTAGTGGGATGGTGCTTAGGGCCAAGGGTAGCTGTAGTGGTTATGACTACTACAACCCATATATAGACGGATGAGGTAAGTTATTTGTTTACGATGTTGAGTAATGTATGTTAAGGGGCTGTTTATCATGAATCTTGATAATAGTTTATGATTTTACTTTTATGGCTGTGTTTTACAAACTTTAATGGGTTCATACATGCAACACTATTTGGAGGATCACATGCAAACCATTATATAACAATTATAAATTACATGTAAATTTTGAAGAGCCAAATGTTCACACCCTGCATTGCCTAAAAGCGATAAATTTTGTTACACATATATACGTAACTTTTAGTCTTTTTCTACCTTATGACGTTATCTTGATTATAGACGTATTTCAGTCTCTGACCCGAAGCAAAGGAAGCTGATGCAGGGAAAGAAACTACATGCTTGTAAAGAGCACAAGAAAACTTTTAAAGTTGTAATCTTGGTGTGTTGTTGACATGTAGGTAGTTGGTCGATCTGATCCAGAGGACGATTTCTTTAGCAGGATGCAACGTAGGACCAAGAGAGCCACTTCCATGGGTTACGATGGGGTTAGTTTCTACTTTCCAGGATGGGATGTCCTTAACTTTGTGATCTATGTACGTGGTCTGTGTTGGTTTAAGATACGAGTTGAGAGCAGTAGTTTATAAATCATCTCAAGTGTATAGATAATGTTTCTCGTTTGTGGTACTTTACAACAAAAGCTGGTGGTAACACTGTTTTAACTAATGAAGGAATGATTAGTTATGTACTGCAACCACGTTTCAATGATGAAATTTGAAGATATATTGGCATAATGTCGTGGTGTTGTGTCTATTATATTTTCTGTTTGCAACGCGCAATGCTGGTGCTCTTCTGCTAAAAATACTCGGGTTTAATTGATATTGTGCCGATAGTAAATTATCCATCAATTTGAAGAACATTATCACAACACATTCAGCAAGTTTTCAAAGTAGAGCTCGATTAATAAGCAAAACCTATTAATCAAAAACTTGACGACGTATGTAGCCCATCGGTCCACGGACCGGAAGGCTCAAGGTATGACCGAAAGGATTCGGACCGATGCGAAAGATCTTGGGAAGACCATTGGTGCGACAAGTACCTTTGGCATCTAACCCGGATACGACTTGTCTCATTCTCACGGTCGTCGAGGCGATGTCGGGGGCGATGTCGATCCCGACACCACTAACGGTCCTGGAAATACGACAACCCGGGGACCAGAAATAGTGACATCAAGTAGTATAAATACGCATACAGGGATTGACAAACATGTATCATTTTCCTCACACACACATTTATACTATACCTTTCGGTAAAACACATACTTACTCTTACGCCGGAGTCGGGTCCTGGGATAACACCCGGGGCGAGACTAACGCGTCGTTCATCTTAGCAGGTATCTAGAAGGCTTATTCCTAAGGCTGAAAGATAACTGCAACAACCCACAAAAAATTACTTCGACATTGGCGCCATCCGTGGGACCCGCATTCAATCTACTAGAGCTATAGGATGACGGGTTCGACACCACCAGAAACTTTCGGAGGAGAAGGAGGAAGTTCCACACCATTGACGAGGGAGCAGTTAGAAGGATACGTAACTGCACTTAAGTCAATGATAAAAGAACACAATAGCCGGAGGGACACCGTTGAGCCACTACGGTTGGACTTCGAAGATGAAACAACTCTTGATAAGGGCGAGCCGACGAATAAGAAGAAGGAAATAGTTACGGGGAACAAAGTGAAGGACGAAGACCTTGCGAAACCCTTCAAAGAAGTCTCGAAATCTCCATTCGATGAGCGAATCATCGAGTTTTCCTCTCGGAACACAAGATGCCCACCCGCATCAAGTCATCACGATGGGTCTACGGATCCCAAGATCATCTCAGCAGTTCACGGAGCGCGGGACATGGAGAGTGGCCAATGCCCGTGTGGTGCCGCATGTTCCAACAAACTTTGGACGGAAAGGCGGGGATGGTTTGATGGGCTCCGCCGGGAGCATAAACGAATAGGCGGCTTTCAAGGATCGATTCGAGGCTCGTTTCTCCTTGCACAAAGCTTGTGTCAAGGACCCTACGAAGATCGCCAAAATAGTAAGGAAGGCTAACGAAACACTTAGGAGTTCAAAGAAAGGTGGACCACCGAGGCAGATTCATACGAGGAGCTCAGGAGATCATGAGGATCTCTCGTTCATGAGCAGGTGCAAATGTCCCGTGGCCAAGCGGTTCGCCGATCGATCCCTAAGGCTGTGGAGGAGATGATGATTAGGGTCGATGACTTTGTAAGGTCGGAGGAAGCTTTTGCCGGACCTAATTGCCTCGGGGAACACTATGATACAACGGAAGAGCCTGTTGGGCCCTTCCGAGAAAGGACGAAAGGGTCGTCAGAGGTCACTACGGAGGAGATAGGAAGAATGAAGGGCGACATGCGTATTCAGGAAGAGATCGGGGAAGCTCGCACCGCCACGGTGACTGGTCGGCTCCTTATTTGCCCCATCGCGGTGATCACCTGAACCAAGGCAACCCCCGCCTAACCTTAGATTCACTTATAAAGCCACCAAAAGAAATCTTAGCCACTGAGCACCGGTGCGTCTACCTCCTCCAAAGCCGATCGTGATCCCCACGCAAGGAAAATCAAGATAAATACTGTGATTATCATGGAGAAAAAGGGCACTACACGAATGACTGCTATCAGCTCAAAAGACAGTTAGAGATAGCATTGGAGTCAGGGAAGCTGAATCACCTGGTCAAGGATCTCAGGCAGAAGGGAAGGAGAGAACCCCCAAAGAATGACGCAGGAGCTAAAGACAAAGTCATCAACATGATCCGAACCTGGCCCGAACGAAGGAAGAGGAAGTCATCGGAACAAGAGGAAAGGTGGATGAATGTACCCATAACTTTCCCTCCTCTCCCTGACGGAGGCGTGTCGGATGATCCTCTCGTAGTTGAAGCCACGATGGAAGGGTACCTAGTAAGGAGAGTCTTTGTAGATGAAGGAGCCTCGGTGGAGGTAATGTTCGAACACTTGCTTCAACAACTTGCCTCGTGAGATAAGGACTCGAATGAAACAGAGCCGAGACAGATCTGCTTGGGGTTTCTTAGGACGGTGACTCGTCTGCTTTGGGAAAAATCGAATTAGATGTGTCATTCGGAGATGAAGGGTTATACGGGAAGGTCGGGATGAAGTTCACGATTATTCGGTCACCGTCACCATATAATGTTATCTTAGGAAGGACCGGATTGAAGATCCTGCGAGCCATACCTTCTACGGTCCATTCCATGATGAAGTTCCCAACCCTCGAGGAATTGCCACGTTGGTTACTCGTTAAAGTCATCATTTCGAATGTAGGAGATTGGAAAGATTGCAAACCATTGTTCGGGAGCAAGATAAGGAAGAAAGCAGGCAGGAGAAGTGGGTTTAACGGAGGAAGTGGCGATCAACCCGGCCTTCCCGAACAAGCGGTAACGATAGGAGGTGCACTATCCGTTGAGGTCAAAGGCGCCTCAAAGAAGCGTACAAAGGAACCTCGACATATTCGCATGGGAGCGGCGGATATGACGGAGTCCCAGGAGAATCATTGAGCACACTCACGAATGCCAACCGCCCGATAGACCGGTATGTCAAAAGCGCCGAATGTTGGCGGCGGATCGGAGCCAGCGATCGCAAAGGAAGTAGAAGAATGGATCAAGGTCGGCATTGTCAGGTCGGTGAAGTACCCTACCTGGATATCCAACCTGTTACGGTGAAGAAGTGTGATGGAAGTGGCGTATGTGTATTGACTTCAAGAACATCAATTCGCACGCCCAAGACTATTACCCCCGCCGATCATTGGAAAATCGAGTCGGTCATGGGGTACAAATACAAATGTTTCTTGGACGCTTACAAAGGATATCACCGGTACGGATGGCAAGGGAAGGCGAAGAAAAAGCGTCCTACACGAACAAGGAACCTCTTGTTACACCAAGATGCCATTCGGCTTGAAGAATGCCGGAGCCACCTATCAACGGATGATAGACTCCGCTTTCCAATCACGATAGGAAGGAACCTTGAAGCATATGTGGATGACATGGTCATCAAAAGCAAGGAAGAGCGAGGAATGCTAGCGGACATAGCGGAGACATTCGACAACCTTGGAAGATCAACATGAAGTTGAATCCTAAAAATGCTCCTTCGGAATGGAGGAAGGAAAATTCCTAGGGTATATGGTAACCGGAAGGAATTGGGCAAACCCAAAGAAGACGAAGGCAATAATGGACATGCAATCACCGAGGACCACGAAGAAATGCGAGCCTCGGTGACAAATTGGCGGCACTCAATCGTTTCTTGGCTCGTTCGGCTGAAAGGTCCTTACCGTTCTTGAAACACTCAAGAACATCACTAAGGAGAATAAGGAGGAGTATCGGTGGACGGAAGAGGCGGAATCGGCATTCAAGAGATGAAAAAGTTGATAACGGATCTTCCTCACTAACAACACCAGCGGCAAAAGGAAACAACATGCGTGTATCTAGCGGCGCGGAGGAAGCGGTCGTGCAGTTCTCCTCCTCAGAAAGAAAGGAAGACAATTACCGGTCCGTTATGTAAGTCGAACACTCAATGAAGCCGAGAGGAACTACGCCCGATCGAAACTAGCACTATGTCATTGCACATGTCAAGAAGGCTCGGAGATACTTGAAGCACACCCTATAAAGGTAATCACGGACCAACCAATAAGCGGATCCTCAACAAGCGGAAGCATCCAGGAAGTTGGCTAAGTACTCGGTGGAGTGGGTGCATACAACATAACCTACGAGCCGGAGCGCAATCAAAGGTCAAGTGTTAGCGGACTTCCTGTCGAAGCTCCCATCGGAGAAAACAACGACAAGTACTTGATCGACTGCGATGAAGAAGAAAGAGGATGAGAAATGGCTTTTGTATACGGACGGAGCATCCAATAACAAAGGCTCGGGCGGGTCTTGTACTAATCAATCCGGAGGAATGGAGTTCACTTATGCCATCCGACTTGAGTTCGACAACACTAATACGGCGCCGAATCTGAAGCCCTCTTGGCGGGGCTAAGGATGGCGGAGAGTATGCATGTCCGTAGCCTTGAGGTCCGGGTGGACTCTAAGTTGGTGGCTAATCAGATAAATGGGGATTATGTGGCAAGTCACGAAAGTATGATCAAGTACCTAGCAAAGGCAAAGGAGTACATAGCTAGTTTTGAAAACTTCACCATCCGGAACATCCCCAGGGGTCAGAATCAGAAAGCAGATGTTCTTAGTAAACTAGCCACGGTTGCTTTTGACCACTTGCGAAGGAAGTACTAGTGGAGGTGCTAAGGGAAAGGTCGACGGAAGGAAGGAAGTTAATAATGTCGTTGAAGAAGAAGGAGACAATGGATGACCCCTATCATCCGGTGTCTCGAGGAAGGAATTTGGTAGGAAGACCAAATGAAGCCCGTGACCTAAGGATGAAAATCACCAATATGTCATGGAAGATGGAGTACTACAAGAAAGCCTATTTGGTACCCATGATGAGGTGCGTGGGTCCCTTACAAGCAAACTACGTTATAAGGGAGATTCACATGGGAGCTTGTGGGATGCATTCCGGTCCCCGCTCGGTCGTGGCGAAGGCCATGCGGCAAGGATACTACTGGCCTACAATGCACCGGGATGCTAGAAACGAAATAATCAAGTGTGACTCCTGCGGATCCATTCCCCAGTACCATGACTTCCAAAAACCAAGCTGACACCCATCATGGCTCCATGGCCCTTTTACCAATGGGGTATGGACATAGTGGGACCTCTACCATCGGCGGTAGGAAGGTCAAGTTCTCTTGGTTGCCATCGATTATTTCACCAAGTGGACGGAAGCGAACCGCGGCAAAGATCACGGGGAAAGATGTCACGAAGTTCGTGTGGGATAACATAGTGTGCCGCTTGGTCTTCCCGCCATCATCGTCACGGATAATGCTAAGCAATTCGTAGACAACCCTTCAAAAGGTGGTGCGAAAAACTCAACATCAAGCGATTAATACGGTAGTGGCCCATCCCAGCCAGCCAAGATGGTAGAAAAGACCAACAAGAGCTTGATGGAGGAATCAAAACAAGGTTGGGGCGTGCAAAAGCCGGATGGGTGGACGGTGCGAATGTCCTCTGGGCACAGGACATCCATCAAGACTAGTAACGGAGAAACACCCTTGACCTCACCTATGGTAGCGAAGCGGTCATCACGCGCGAAATAGGCATGCCAGCGTCTGAGTAAGGCGGATAAGGGAAGGGCTCGAAGAGAAGACCCCGTCGAGCTGAGAACAAAATGAAGAAGATATCGTCTCAACCTTGACTTGCTACGAGGAGCGGAGGAAGAAGCGGTGTGATGGAGGCCCGATACAAAGCAAAGATGGAAAAGTACTACAACCGGAAAGCACGGGTGGTTTCCTTGAGCCGGGGAGTTGTGTATCGAAAAATGAAGCCAGTGAGAGTGAAGATCAAGGCAAATTGGGACCAAAGTGGGAAGGTCCCTATCGGATCAAAGAGGCAAATCTCAACGGCTCGTACAAGTTGGAAACTTTGGATGAAGAGGAAGTGCCGGAGGTGGCGCGCCATGAATTGAAGAAATGTTTTCTTTTAAAAATATATGCATTGTAAGCCTACGGGCATGAACTACTTTATTTTCACTTTCGAGTAAGCAATGATATATATTCCCTACCTATGACGGAGGAGGAAAATTTTCCGTGATCATATCTCATGCCTAAGGGACGGATGAGCGGAGATTAGCTACCTCCGTCCGTACGTCCGAAACCCATAATTAAAATTAATTTACCCCGTAAGTGCAATGACACTAGGAAGGCCACATACCATTCGGTGGCGATCGCATACCCGAATAATGCTAAGACATTAAGGGATGAGCCGAGGCATATGTGCCCAAACGGCGCATGAGATACCGGGCGTGGCGACGCCGAGGATGAGCCACGGTATATTTACCACCAGCGAAAACATTACCCGAAAATGCTAAGTCATTAGGGAAGGCATGACATATTTGCTCACGGGCATAATTTGCGCCGAAAGTGCCAAGACACTAACAAAAACACGGCGTGCACAAGCATATACATACCAAAATGAGGTCCGGATATCTGGACGACCCGTCTGAGCATAGATAATGATAAACATTGTTCGACATAGTGTACAACCACAGAAGTACTAAAAAAGTATCCAAGATTACATACGAAGACAAACTAAATTGTTCAAATACATCAGTTCTAAGGCACGCATGCCCGATAATAGTGACCTTGTACGACACTAAGATCCCCCAGAGGTGCTAGCCCCAGGAGTAGCTCCAGTTCCCTCGGGAAGAATATTCATCAAATCGGCCAGAGGGAGGTGATAAGAGCGCTTGATTTTTTCTATATATGGGTAGCTTCGGGTGAACATCTCGTCATATGCCTTGGTAAAACCCTTCACAGCCTCCATATCGAAGTCATTCTGATCGGCAACGATCCTTTCGACCTCTTCCTCGGTCCGTTCTTCCACGACCCGTCCAACCACCCAGAATCGATCGCGACATTGGCGCCCCGACTCTGTTGATACTCCTTACTACCACAGTAACCTCACGAACCACCGTGAGGATCAACTCCTTAACATAGTTGAAGCGTACTATCTCTTCATGACCGACTTTGATGGCAATTTCACTGCGTTCTTTCTCAAATCGCGACATCCTCTCGACTCCTCCGACTCAAATTTTCTTCCCGAGGATTCCTCCAACGACTTGATCTTTTCGGCTGCTCCGTGTCCTTAACCTTTAGCAACGCAACCTCGACTTCAAACTCTCGACCGCCTTCAAATCCCTTCCTTCCGATCGCGAACTTGGTGAGCCTCCGAAGGGCTTGATGATCATGGCTAATTTCTCGTTAATAACAACTTGGGAGTGAAGACTAGCTCGAGTCTCGGAAAGTAATGGCTCAAGACCGGAGCAAGCAGAGTGGGCTCGATGCAGTTCCGCATACTAGCTACTCAACCGCTCAAACCTTCTAAAAACCTCGCCAACGGCAAGAGACCCATGAGCTAACTCGAACCAACCCCTGTACAGAACCCGCTCATCAGTTTGATCCTCCTGTTCAGCGCGGAGAAAGGGGGAGCAAGATTAATCATCATGTCTCTACAGAGAACGGCATCATTTAGGGTCGTATTAGCCGTCAAACCCGGTAGGGGATAAAGGGCTCCCAGAGCCCGCCGTCAAAGAGACCTCACGCAAACAAAAACAAACAATCAAGAGTAAAATAAAAAAAAAAAGGAAGGTGACGGATACCTCTTGAGTAATCTTCGGTGTATGGTCCCGCTGGGTGTTGGGTCGCCTCCTCCACATGCAATCCCGATCCTTCAGCCCCAGCTTCTGCGAAGAACGAAGTCAGGAACAACTCAATAATAGCAGTAGCAATATGTAATAACAAGGATAATACCTTGGACGGCGGCAGCAGGAGTAGGTTCCTCAACCGAATGAGCCCCCTCCTGAAGAGACTCCCTTCCCTGATTACCTTCGTCTCTCTGCCTGACATCACTCACAATATCTTCGGGCCTCAAGGTATTCACGGGAGAGGCCGAATGGGCATCCTGGGAGTCCTCTGGACTAGACAACACCTCAATAGAGGGAGACTCCTGCCTTCTCCTTTTCAGTAATGACGAGGGTCCCCCAGCCGGCCTCCGCTCCGCCTGTTTCCTCTTTTTCTCCTTGGCTTTTAAAACCCCCGGATCGGCTTTCTCCACGATCCTTTGAACCCTGCTCACCTCAGGAATGGGTTGGTCGGTCCTCAAAGGTTGGGTCACATGCTGGGGTATTTCTTCCCCTTCAACCAACCTGCGCCCCTTTCCCAACCGGGATCCCTGCTCTGACCTCAGACGAAGATACTGGGACATAGTTATGACTACACAAAAAGAAAAAAGGAGTTGTCACATAAAAAAAAAAAAAAATAGGGGGGAGGGGGAGTTGAATGAAAGAAAGCAAAACAAGCTTAGACGGTTGCATTACCATTCTTATCAATATCCTTGAACTCCACGCGGAACCCAGAATGCTTCCAAATCTTTGTCAACCCAACCTCATACAGAAGACCGGAGTGTACCGGCCGGAGCTCCACCACCCCTTCGCATAACCTCCGAACATCGGCCTCCTCAAAACCACTAGCAGGAGGAGGGTCCGATACGTTTGAGTCCGGATGTCTCCAAGGCATTGCATCCGGAACGGCCCTCCGATCAATCAAGAAAAAACAATCCTTCCAATTCTTTAGACTAGAACATGTTTCCTTAAAAAGGCGGGGACGGGCCTCCCCCCCGGTTCTTCGCTGAAAAGAAAACCAATGCCCCTGCTTATTCAAAGTGTAGAAGACCCGAAATAAATTCACGCTGGGCTCAATTTCCAGGCTCCGACAATAAACCTCAAACATGACCAATCTGTTCAGTCCGATAGGCACCAGTTGTGAAATATGAACTTGGAAGTGTCGAATCACCCTCAAGAGAAAAGTAGAAAATGGAACCCGGACGCCGGAAAACGCAAAATACTGTTCGTAAAGGCCGATGGCATCGGGAGGAAGGTTGTTCATGGTAAACTCCGCAGGGGGTAGACGAGGATGTAAGTCGGTCGGTATACCGTAATCGCTGATGATCTGCTCGAGCTCCCCCTCGGAGAGCAGCGAAGAGTATACATGCATATCGGCCTTAGGGGCAGTGTCGCCGATGGGTCCCGCGGAGCTAGAAGCCATGGGATATTGACAAGATACAACGTAATCAACGAAGGAATAGCGGGATAAAACTCACCTGAACTTGCCGAAGGATTGTGTCAAGCGGAGAACGAAAGAGTTGAAAGTAAAAAGTAAAAATTACAAATGAAGAAAAACACCTTATATAGGCTGAGAAAGTGGGGACACGAAACGTCCTATCATGTCAGGAAGCGACGCGGACAAATCTGAACCGTCCACCACGACGTGTCTGCCACGTGGCAGAATCCTACAGTTTCCGGTAAAATTATTTTAACTCTTCCCACTCAGTGGGCTCAGGCCCATTGTATAGGAACGGCCCGCGAAGCTAAAACAAGCCTAATAAGCCGAATGGATCCGACGGATGAACGGAGTAAGTATCATGTCACTTGTCAAAAACAAATAACATGATCTTGGGGGACATGACGACGTATAGCCCATCGGTCCACGGACCGGAAGGCTCAGGTATGACCGAAAGGATTCGCACCGCATGAAAGATGGGGAAGGAAGACCAGGCTTGGTGCGACAATACCTTTGGCATCTAACATGGATACAACTTGTCTCATTCTGTCGTCAGAGAGCGATGTCGGGGCGATGTCGATCCGACACCACTAACGGTCCCAGGAAGTACGACAACCCCAGGGACCAGATAGTGACATCAAGTAGTATAAATACGCATACAGGGATTGACAAACAGGTATCATTTTCCTCACACACACATTTATACTATACCTTTCGGTAAAACACATACTTACTCTTACGCACGGAGTCGGGTCCTGGGATAACACCCGGGGCGAGACTAACGTCGTTCATCTTAGCGGTATCTGAAGGCTTATTCCAAAGGTGAAAGATAACTACAACAACCCACAAAATTACTTGACATTTGCAAAGCGTAATCTTGGTGCTCTTACGCTAAAAATACTCGGGTTTAATTGATATTGTGCCGATAGTAAATTATCCATCAATTTGAAGAACATTATCACAACACATTCAGCAAGTTTTCAAAGTAGAGCTCGATTAATAAGCAAAACCTATTAATCGAAAACTTTACTGACCGTTTCGCCTATCCATATATTTCAATCTTTTTATAAATAACTATTAATCCTTCCATATTTCTATACACTCGGGGTGACTTAGTGGCAAAAAGAGGCTTCTAACTATCACTCTAAGATGTGTGAGGTTTCAAGTTCAATTACATTGGGTGAAACAACCGGCAAAGTGGTCGCCAACCTCCGAAAGGAAGAACTTTACTGGTTTGAGTATGTGTGGCCATGGGTTCAAACTCGTGGATTAGTCGGCCGAGAAAAGTCGGAACCCATGGTTAACCAAACAACATCAAAATTGTATATTTCTCCGGTATAAAAGTATGTTGTTATTGGTATCTTTTTTACCTTAGGGATTAAACCTTTTTTAAAGGTATGTTGCTCTTGGTATATTTTTTACCGATTATATTATAACGCGTCTGTGAAACTTAAGACAAAATTACTATACTTACCTAACTGAAATACAACTATACAAGTAGGTTGTGGCATAATGACTAATGAGGCGTCTATTGCCTTTTAAAAGCCTATAATCCGTAAACATAAGCAAAAGTTTATATCTAGTACTATTAATTTGATCTGAAATATACAAGCTGCTACCATAAATATTAATAATCCATCTAATTAACAACTCATTGTTTTGAAATGCATCATTTTATTAAAAACCACAGCCAGAAACATCCATCACCTATGCCAAACAAATGTGAAGAAGAGTTTAAAAATGGAGCCATAAAAAATTTCAAATACAAAACTTGACACCCAGATGACATTTGACGGAGTAATGAATTCCCATTTTAACCCATGCCCTAAAGTCACCCGTGTTGGCCAACCCAACCGCCTACTCTGCCACCTCTATTTATTCATCTTCCATTACCCTCAAATACTTCACCATCTCCATAACCTTGCTATCTCTCATATCCGCTCAGAATTCTCAAGCTTTGCTGCTAAAGATAAACTGATTTGAGATATTAGTAGATACAGCAACTATCACCCCTTCCAATGTAATGTCGCAACTACTCGTTTTAGATCTCAAAAGACGTTGAGCAGAGATAAAGAGTAGCAAAGAAAAAAAACTCAGTGCATTGAGTCATGCAAAGATTGTAAGATTATCATTGAGCTTATTTAATTAATAAAAAGTAAGCTCCAGGAAAAATCAACTTACACTACCCAAACGAACAACTGTCTAATGATAAATTATCCAAGAACGTTTCATTTAACATTTAGAATGCAAATGAAACTGAGGACAAGATAATCTACCTAGCTGTTGACCGCATATTAGTCCAAGGAAACTTGGATGTTGCAGCGGTGCTACCACTTCCAGGGCGATCTGCCGGTACATGCCTGACCCTGCCACCATATCCGGTTGGCTTCTTAACCCCACTTCCATCAAGCCAATGTGTCTTGGTTGTTTCATCACCTGCTTCCACAATGGTGGACTTGGATTGCTTGCTCATGCTCTTTTTGTCTTGTTGAATCACACGAATTGGGTACAAATCTGGATTTATCGAAAGAGGAGTTTTTAAAGTAACATATGCCTTTTTGTAATCAGGTTTTGCAATCAAAAGTCCACCTCTCTTCTTCCTTTTCCCATCCATGTTGAGGGTTCTAACCTCGTCCACTTCAAACCCATATAGTGACTCCAAAACCCTTTTGATTTCAATCTAATATTTGCAACAAAAATATTAGCTAGATCAAACATACAGCAAAAATATGAAGAAACGTGGGTTGTGTACCTTTGAAGCAGAAGGGATGGTTTTGAGAGCGATTTCAGTTATGTTAGAGAAACAAGTGGGCATTAGAAGTTTAATTGGTATATTAGCAAAGTTGACTACCCTTCTTCCCAATCTACTCCCCATGTTTTAAGCTGGAACACCTACAAAAATAACAATCAAATTATTTCAACACCTTCCAAACCCTGGCGAAGCTGAGAACCCTAGATTAAGAAAATCTACAGAGAACAATAATGGTGGCCAAATGGGTGCATTGGGCCACATTGGATCGGTTTAGAAAGGGTTACAATCCAAATGGCCTGGTCAAATGGCCAATCCTTATAAACAGATTAAAACGGATAATGGGTCAAACAGGCCAGCCTTTGGCTCTAAATTGTCTGATGTTGTAAAATCTTTTATAAATCAAATATAATAGATGCAATTTGTCAAGTATTTTATAGAAAAAAGTATTGCATCACACTAAAGGAGCATTAAATTTAAATACACAAAAATTGCCTAATATTTGCAAACACATTAAACTAATGGCATAATGGGCATATGCAAAATTGGTTGATGATTGGGTAATTTACCCTGCTGAGAGAGTTTAATTATGGTGCAATTCTGTCTGAGAGAACAACATATAAAGTGAGTTATTAGGATACTTGGTTTTTATTAGGACCTTCCCTATTTATTTATTTTTTTTTTTTTTTATAATTTTGTTTATATCAAAAGCTATAAACGCGAAAATGCTGGGCGTAAATATAAAGTTTAATAAAAAACGCTTAAAAGCGTAAATCGAAATAAAACCGACAAAAGCGGTTGTCTTGGAAAAATAAGGGACAAAGGAATATTCCTATGGAGTCGCGTCCATAGGGAGGGTTAGATAGTAGGGCCAAAAATGTAATCAAGGTCATGTAAAGGTGCGTATAACATATAAATTCCCATTCCACCTCGGTCCCACTTACACGTATCTCAAAAAAATTGTGAGAAAGTCGATCCACGTGGCCAATAAGAATATGTCACGTCACCAATTTTGACCAAAAAATCCCGCTATTTGGTCATCAAAGATTTTCGAGAATAACGTCATGGATTAGGAGGCGGTATTTTCTAAGCCAACTTTGTCGCATCACGTAAATCTGTGTTTTCCTCGCAAGTTGCTTTCATCAATTTGTTAGGGATTGGAATGAAGGTATGAGTCCTTGGCTTAGCAAGGGATGGAAGCTCGTTCGGCCATGCACAATCTGGTATGTGTGGCTTGCAAGGAACAATCTAGCCTTCAATAACAAGGTTACATGTTAGTCGGATATAGTAACAAATATCAAGTACAAAAGTTTCCAATGGGCTTTGGATTCCAAGATGTGTTCTTCCAACGATTTTCATATGCGGATGAGTCAACTACTAGCTCTCTTTGGTCCGAACTATAATTCCTAGACATCATTTATGTTCACTAAAACTGGTGAGATTGTTTTTTACTTGGTTTGTCACTTGAAGCGAGATTTTATATCAAGTATTGTACTTGTTTTTCAACATTCATGTTGAAGGTAATGACATATTCTTTATGAATATATATATATATATATATATATATATATATATATATATATATATATATATATATATATATATATATATATATATATAATCTAGATCAAATAAGATCATACTTAAAGTTGTTAAAATGAGATCGAACTAAAATTTGACAAGAGATACTTTCCTTACAATAAAAATAATTTTTATTTACTACAACTAAAATTGTTAAAGTTTCGATAGATTTCTTTTTAATATTCTGAAACCTAGGTGATACACTTTGATTAAAGTTTAATGTGTATCGGGTTTTTGTATTTCTATCGAGTTTTGGAATATTTATTGGTGTATTGTGTATCGGTGTATCACTAATCTAGCTCATGTATCGTTTGGTTATTAGTTGCTAAAATATTGATTTGTATTAAAATATTATTTTTTGTGTATGATTGCTAAAATTGTTATTTATAAATGTTTTAGTGGTTTTTAGATTTGATCTTATTTTTACAACTTTAAGCTTGATTACATTAACCCTCCCTATATATATATATATATATATATATATATATAGGAAGGTTCTTTCGAACAAGAAAACGTCGAGAAGCTGCGAGAACCAAAGATCAACCAATCGATTTTTTGGATATTTAATTTTATTATTTAATTAAAGGGCATAATAGTAAAGTACATTTTATTTTCTTTTGATTTTTAATAAAAAAACGTTTTTAGTTCCTAAATTTTAGGGATTTTTTTTTTTTTTTTTTGAAAAATATTTTTTCTTCATGATTTCAAAAGTAAGATGCATATGTGTTTTCTCATATAAGTCAAGGTGCACATGTGTTTTTCTTCGTAATGTAGTGTTGAATTCTTAAACCACTTAAATTTTTGAATAGTTTTTTCAACATTTATGTTTTTAAAAGTATAGTCGTGTGTGTTTCGGCAAGAAGATAATTGCACATATGTTTTCGCGTACAATTCTTTAATATTCAAAAGTGAAATTCAATAACATAAACATTATACATATGTCTAAAAAATGCAAGTACAATATATCGATTATACATGTGTGCACTAATGAAAATACATGTGCGGACACGCGATTTGGTCCATTGTCTTCATCTTCATGATGACACTCAACCAACTAATAAAAAGCTGCGAATTTCGACGATGAAGGTACACATTCATTCTACACCGCAAGCGAGATCTAAAAAGAATTAGAAAAGCATTACAAAGTGCATATGTGCTTGATGTTTAAACTATATAAAATCGAAATAAAATCAAGAAAACTCCGATGAGTTGTGTATGTAACGGTAATGTTCATCATGCGCAATCCTACTCACATGCTTATAATATGATGCTTAAAACACATATAATTTAGCTATGCCATATAAAATATTATTTTGAATACATGTGTTATCTTCGAAATATCGATGATTAAAACACAACAAAGCTGCAACCTAAACTATTATGTAAACCATTGAAATATTGATGACTAAAACCGAACAAACACGTTTCCGTCTTCTCCGCCTTTCTATCTTTCTAAATCTCCATCAACATCAGACATGTTTCGCATAAGAAATATTGTTTATAAATGAAATACTAGTGTTCGTATTTGCTTGATATAAAACCCAGACTACAAAACTAAAAATGAACCAACATACATAAGAAAAACATAATTCCGAGATCAAAAATGATTTCGAGAAGAAAAACATATATGCATAATCAAACCTGATACATGTACCAAACAACCAAACCTGATAATGTAAACAGTCTTTTGCATAGAAACTTGTATAATGGTTGATGCCAATAAAGTCTAATCCATTCTTTAGCTTCCTGAAAGAATCATTACGGAAGTCGGGTAATTTAGAACCTAGAATATCCTTCATATCTTCCGGATAATTTCCAAATATGATGGGGTCCAGGAACCTACGCAACAAATTCAAGATACTATGATCAAACTGAGCATCAGAAGATACAAATGCAATTGTGGACTTACCAATTCAAGAAGAAAGATAGAGATCTTTGAGCAGCTAGTCTGTCTTGTGTGGAGTTGCTTATGGGTTCATACCGTACAACATTCATAACAATACCAATACTACCATTTTGTTTCCCCTGTTGTCCGTAAAAATATCGGTTACAATCTTTATAAATAAAGATTGCCTATGTTTTTTGGTTATCGGTTATTTCATAAGCAAATAAGTAGTTTGTTTGCTTATATCAAATTGCTTATTCGATTAATATCTATAATACCATTTTCTACTCAAACTTAATCTCAAACCCTTGAATAAATTATTATTTTCTCATGTCTTATTGTTTTTATAACATGAGAAAATTCAAATGATATTACGTGAACATGTGCTTATGTGCTTACGGTTATAAATAGAAGCATAAGCGAACAAATAAGCAATCTAAAACACCCTCTTGGTCTCTTACATATGTATGGGAGGACATGTTGGAGTACACGATATTTGGTCCTATAAATGTCAACAAATGCGACATGGGATAGGATCATATTATGAGTTGCAATAAGCAGTTCGATCTCGGAATCACCGGTACAATTCGAAAAAAGCGAGCACTAGCCCACATGAAAATTGCTTCTTGTCATTATCAAAAGAGCGAAACTTTGGCTTTATTTTCTTGTGTGCACATGTATTATGTTATATTCGGTCATTGTAGTTCTCTATCGGACAAGTTGTCCTAGAGTGACATATAATAGAACTCTCAAAATAACAATGCAAAGTGCTCATATAAAATGAAAGAACATGATAATTTAATGAGTAATCAACTATAAAACACATATGCACTTCTCGATAACACATATGTACACTCATTTTATTAATTTTGTATTAGCCATAAAACATATATGCATTTCAAGAGAAGGAATAGTGATCGTTGTGAGCTAACCGAAATAACGAAGGCCATTGCTCCACTAATTTCGGTCTATTTTACGTGAGATCGTGGCTCAGTGAAGGAATGACTTACCGCCAACTTTTCCTAAAATGAGCAGTAGACATCAATATCATTAATTCAATCAAGAATCATCTAAACCTTTTATTATCGGTATGGCATTCAAACCGACATGCTAAAAACAAAACTACTAATCGATTTTAAGAAGAAAAGATTAAACAAAAAGTACTTACTCACGGAGACATCACGAACACCAAAACCATAACAACAAGCGACGATATGCAACCACCAAATCGAAACGGTTTCAAATATGTGGTTTTAACACGAAACTCATTCGACCCACTAATCAGGGCGGTTTCAAATAGGATGGTTCCAAAAAAATTAGATTCAAAGTAAAGAAAGGATTCAGATCGTAGTCGTCTTAGATCATATAGATAGCTTTCTTTTAGTTTCCAGAACCAAAACCAAAAAAAATCAGATCGGAAGTCAAAAAAAAAATTAATAAAATAAATAAATAAAATAAATAAAATAAAAGATCGAAAGTAAAAGCATTTAAATCATAGATACATAACAGGAACATACAATCACAACCCAAAAGCATTTAAATCAAAATCAAACATTTCTAAAAAAAATAAGTTCATAAACTATGCTACAAATCGAAAATGATTTTAGAACCTTTAACATAATCAAACCTTGGATCGAACAAGAAAGTGGTCGTTTAGAATTATGGCAGTGGATTTCATGATTTGAGAGGAATGTTAGATCTGAGACAAGAAAATGATAAAACACGGATGTTAGATCAATCTTTGTAACAGATCGAGATCAAGAACAAAGGATAAAGAATAGAGGAGGATTGAATTAAGGTTCTTAGGGTTTTTTAGATAATTGGTTTCAGATTGTGAGAGAGATTTGTCAAAATTTTGACTTAATCAATCAATTTAATGATAAGCTATTTCTATGGACGGTTTTCAAGTAAATAAATGTGAGATTCCTATATTACCCCTCCATCCTTTAGAAATTAATATCAAAATTTTAATTTAATTACAACTATGCCACAAGTAATTTCAACCATTGATCAAATATTTAATGGTTTAGGATCGGTTCTCATGATTCTCGGCCTTTTTGTGGTTACGAAAATAACCTCACACTATATATATATATATATATATATATATATATATATATATATATATATATATATATATATATATATATATATATATATATATATATATATATATATATATATATATATATAGGATAGGTTAAAATGAAAAGTTTCTTATAATGAAAAGAATGAGAAGGCATGTGGAGGTGACATGTGTCACCATGCCACATCACCATCCATGTCACCCCACCCCACCCACCCACCCACCCCCCAAAAAAAATTTCTTGCAAAAAATATTTTGGGCAAAAAAAATCCATAAAAAAATTCCGCCAAAATTTATTCTTGCATCACGGTTATAAAATCTCGCATCACAATCATAATTGTGATGCGATAATTCTAACCTTAATGCACTAAAATCATGATTATGATGCGATAAATTTATAATCGTGATGCGGTAACTTATAACCTTAATGCACTAATAAGTTTTGGTGCATCTTTATTATAAGTTCTCGCATCATTCCAAAAGGTGTAGATTGGCGGGAACACCCGACCCCGGGTGCCTTTTGGCACCGACCATTATCCACCCGCGAGGAATAGCTCGGCCACTCTCCGGCCTGGTGCACCAAGCGGAGTGAGCACGAGCCAAGACTCGGGACCTAAGCTCTTATTCCACAAAGTTTCTCGGTGTGCCCACAGTTTTGCGGAGGTGGGTACCTATATAAACAAATGCTAAGGATGGGACTTGAACTTGGGTCGATTGACTCAAGCACAAGTGCTCAAACATTGGACTAATGCTCCATTGGTGAGATTCTTGCATCATAGTTAATAGTTCGATGCATCGACTATGATGCACTAAAATCAAGGTTATAACCTTAAATGCACTAAAATCATGATTGTGATGCGGTAACTTTATAAGCGTAATGCGATAATTTATAACCTTAATGCACTAAAATCATAATTGTGACGATAACTTATAACTTAATGCACTAATAAGTTTTGGTGCATCTTTATTATTAGTTCTTTGCATCATAGTTAATAATTAAGTGCATCGACTATGATGCGCTAAAATCAAGGTTATAACATTAATGCACTAAAATCATGATTGTGATGCGGTAACTTTATAAGCGTGATGCGATAATTTATAACCTTGATGCACTAAATTCATAATTGTGATGCAAGAAAAAATTTGGCGGGAAATTTTGGCGGGATTTTTTTTTTTTTTTTTTGTGGGGTGGGGTATTGTGATGTGGCATGATGATGTGGCAAAGGTGACACATGTCACCTCCACATGCCTTCTCATTCTTTCATTATAAAAACTTTTCATAATAACCAAACTTATATATATATATATATATATATATATATATATATATATATATATATATATATATATATATATAGGGATCCGATGAAGTAAATTAAAATAAGAAGTTGTGAGAAGTGACAAAAATCATGCATTTGAGATGCAACGACTTGCATTAGATGCATTTCTATTCATATAGATGCAACATCTTTGAGTTTCGAAAGTTAATTTGATGTATAGATTGTGCAAATTGATTTTCATGATTTTGACACGAGGCAGAGGAACAAAAAATAAGAGAAATCATGAAATGCATCTAATATGCTTATATACATCGATTAAAAGCTAGAAAACACAATATGGTGCGTTATAATGCATCTAAGATTATAGGAATGCATCTAATTTAGGTCGGTGCATCTCGGTTCGGGTTATAGTTCTTCTTATTCCTTCTTATTTTAAGTAATCTTCTTATTTAATCCTAACTCTATATATATATATATATATATATATATATATATATATATATATATATAAACCTTGAAAAATAGATCTAAAATACTAGTACTTAAATGGGCCCGTTTGGTTTGTAGGTGGGTTTGATTAAGATTGGAATTACGATTTAAATTTGGATTATGATTTGGATTTGAATTCAATGTAGAAGAGAAAATGATATTTAATAATATTAATAATTTTATATAATGATTTTAGAATAAAGCATATTATTATATAAAGTAAATATAAAAAGAGATGAGAGAAGAGTAGTACATGAGGCTCACTAAAAAATATTAATACCTACTAAAACCCATCAAATTACGAGTATTGTATTTCAATCTTTGATAGATGATTTCATTTCTCCTTTCAAAATTTACAACCAAACAAATGTTTAGGGTGCGTTTGATATCCTACTATGGGAATGAGACTATGACTATGAAAGTGATTAAAGGTTTTTGTTTTGTGGGCCCAGTAATGAAATTGTTATATCAGAGTCATACATTCATTACACACCAATTTGGTGTCTATGAAATCCATCCCTGCGGGCCCCTCTCTTTTCTACTACAAAATTCAAATATCTATACACTTTTTCATTCCATATTTTATCAACCAAACATAAACAATCGTAATGATACACTTTTTCATATTCATTGTCATTCTAGCTCATACCAAATCCGATACCTATTATAATTCCTAGCAACAAACCAAACGACCCCTTAGTGTCACATCAAAGCAAAACCCATACTAAAAGCGCATACCAAACAAACCCTTAAACCACCTTTATTTTAGTCTCTTTTCTTCCATTCTAGCTCAAAAGGAAGAAAAGGATTATTAGCTTACTACACAAACTGGAGGTGACATTTCAATAAGGCAATTCGCCTATGCAAGCAAGATTCTAAAGGAAGTTGGTATGATAGACTGCAATGAGCTAATACCAATGGATCCAGGAACAAGACTGACAAAGAACACTGAAGGAACTTTGGTTAACTCAACCAAAAATCGAAGCTTAATTGGATGTTTAAGATATCTGCTTCACACAAGACCCGACTTAAGTTATCCTATTGGATTACTTAGTCGTTTTATGCAGGAACCAAAAGAGCAATATATGAGGCCATAAGGAAAGTATTAAGCTATGTAAAAGGAACAAAGGATTATGGTATCACCTACAAGCATAATGGAGGAAACAAGATACAAGGTTTTGACGGCGATTATGGAGTCGACTTTCGAAGGAAAAAGAACTACTGGAATAATATTTTATTATGGAGAATCACCAATTAGCTGGAGCACACAAAAGCAAGCCATTGTAGCATTATCATCATGCGAATCTGAATTTATTGCAGCAGCAACACAAGCATTATGGTTAAAGAGAATACTAAGCAGGCTTACACACTCAAAGGAAGAAAATGTTACAATAATGGCTGATAACAAATCTGCTATAGAACTAATGAAGAACCCCGTATTTCATGAAAGAAGTAAACATATTAACACAAAGTACCACTTCATAAGAGAATGTGTTGAAAGAGAAGACTTACAAGTTGAATTCATAAGTGTAGAATATCAAAAGGCTCACATACTCGTAAAGCACTACAGAAGATCAAGTTTCTAACAATGAGACAAATTATTGGAGTTAAAGATCTACGACAAAGCGACTGTGATTAAGGGGGTGAATATTGGGTTAATCCCGATACTGTTGAACAAGCGGCGATTATAAACAGTTGCAAAGTAGTTAAGGTAGTTAGGAAAAACGGTTGTACGGCAGTTATACATGAAGAGACATGTATGTTGATTCAAATGAACCAACACAACTCTTCGAGCCATACCTTTTCATTTCGTTTATATAGATAGAACATGTAAACAAACAAGATGATGATAGATTTATAAAAGCATTTATATTTAGTAAAGTTTCAATCTTTATCTTGTGTTTTTGGTATATTGTGACTACGTTTAGATCATAGATCCGTAAAGAGGTCCAACAAAACCCCTCATCACGAGCTGATTAACATGAATTGTGTGCTCATCTTTGTTTCCTGTTCGATTAATGTGACTAAGTACTAACCAGGCAAATCAGGAATACCATGTATTCAGCTTTAAAGTAATCCCTTTACATATTTCGATTAACATATATCCGGAATTGTTGAGCTTAGGATAATACCAAAATATTCATAATGATGATCATGGGCAAATAGGTGATCTGTGATTTTAGTTTGTATTCCTTTTGAAGAAGGAAATAAATGCAATCTCAATGTATTGATATCAAAGGTGTAGTTAATCTTCTACACTTGATAGATATAAGTGATTGTCTTTTATTATGTTGATACTAGAAGTAGCTTGATAGGTCGGTTGGGTAACATGTCGAAAGTAGTCTGGTTGACCAAAAACAATAATTGTAACGCCCCGACCCGACAAGGGTAAAGGAATCACAAGTAATGGTGTCATATCAAAGCAAACATAAATATCCAAAAGAAGTCTTAACATAAATGCGGAAATAATTCAAGTCAAACGACTTCAATACATAGGTCCAGTGGAAAAAAAAAAACTCCAACAAAATATAAAATAATAAGTCTTAAATGGCATCATAAGATCAAAGCTAAAATCTCTAAGGTAAGTCCACTCATGCACTCATCCGAAAGCAAAACCCGACTTCAATGCTTAGATACCGCCATGGAAGAAAAGAAAATGCGGTGAGCTTCAAAAGCCAGGTGAGCAGATATGAAAGCAAAGCGAATACTAAGCGATATCGAATATGAAATATAGTAAGCGAAAATAGCAAAATCATAATCATTTTCAAAGTATAAATCGAATTTTCAAATAAAGTTTATAGTTAACTACCACGAGCGAAACAAATATCGGATCATAATCATATTCTCATAAGGCAACATTTCTCGTAAGGCAACATTTGTAGGGAGACCTACGAGTTATGAAGGGCGTGCATGCACGCAACATCAATCATCGATAACATATAACATGTAACGGATAATGATAACGGATCTAGGATGCATCCATCGCCCTTCCTACATATACAAAATATGCTCCACCATCCAGGCGTGGCGAACATCACTCTATCGCCCTAGAGTCATATCGAGGTGCATCATCGATCTGGACATGGAACCCCATGACTAGTGAAATATTTGGCTCGGTGTCAAACTATCTTAGGTCAAATCGAGAATGTCATAACCGATACGGATCATATTTTATTAGAAGGTTATTCATATTTTCAAAATCGAGTTTTCATATCATATAGTTCAAAATCGGATGTTTCATAATTCGAAATCGAGTTCGGATAAACAATGACTCAAACAAATCGAATGGGGTTCATAGCAAGGCTTAGGAAACCCTAATATAAAAGCTAACGAAGAAAACGTTAAAAGGAACCTTTCTTGAAAAGGTCAAAATATCATACCTTATTCCAAAGCAAATGATCGAAAAGCAATACGGAAAGCAAAGGATTACTCCTTCTTCTCGGAACCTATACACATTAACGGTCGTCCGTGTTATTTATGATTCCATAATCGTCGAAATGATCTTTTAACATTTGGTGTTTATACTTAGTGTATTCGATGATCTTCATACTTTAGGGTTTTATGATTAAATGAGACTTAAGTGTTTTATAATTAATATCGTAGATTAGAGTTCATTATGTCATTTATTAAAGTTTAGGGTTAAATGTGAAAATAGTTTAAATGTCATAACTCACACATGAAATAACGAATTAACACTCTTAGCTTCAAACCCTAATCGACTCTCATTATGTTCTAGGGTTTTCTCCTTCTTTAATATCATATTAATATGCATTTACTTTTCATGTTACGTCTTTTAATGACTCGCTACTTAACCAACACCTTCATGTCTTAACCATCGTTACTTATATACATGTTATCGTCAACCTTTATTCCCATGCGCGTTTATGATTTTATGTGACACACAAGTTACTTATTACTCGGATTAATTACACATCTACACACACATGCACAATAGTTTAAACTAGATACGACCCGTACTACGTTTACATATCCATAAACTCACTTGACTTATAAAGCACGCATATGAGACACGGTTCACAAACCATCTATGGTTCGGCTTGCATTATTCGGTTCACACTTCAAACTAGGGTTTAAGTTTACATGATCTTTACTCGTTTAATACATGTTCAAAACTTTTATATGGTTCGGTTTATATGTATAGGGTTCGGCTAATAGGTTTTACGCAAACTCTAGCTCACCTACGTACTTTACATATTCAAGTTGTCATGTTTTTATCTTAGCCGAAACATATACATGGTTCGGTTCTTATATACATATGGTTCGGTTCTATGGCTCAACATATATCTATGATCCGATTTAATACTACGTATTACATAACATGTTCTTTAATAATTATGAGGTTCAAATCATTACGGTTTGTCTTTGTTGGTTTCTGCGGCTCGGCCAAAAAAAGAAAACCTGATTCGACAAAACAAACAAGTTACAATAAACATTAACGTAAGGTGTAACGAAAGAAGATGAATAAACATTGTTATACCTTAGCTTGGTTGAAGCAAAATCTCGACACCACAAAAACTAGGGTTCGGCCGAATGGAGAAAAAGAAATAGAGGCAACAAAACTAGGGTTTCAATTTCATGTAAATGTATTATATTTATAGGTGGTAACATTTTTAGTTTAGGGCTTTGAGGAGGGGTTTGGGTTTCGGCTTGGTCCAACCGAGCACACAAACCCTCGGCCCAAATGGCCTTCTGGCTCTCGGCTCCCTTGATCAAGCGAGACAAAATACTCGGCCCAGTGGTTCACCGTTAAGCAAAGCGAGGCCCAACATATTAGCGAAGCGTTTAAGTCTTTCGTCGTACCAAAATCGATCACGTACACACATTCATTTAGTTTTACTTGTTCGTAAGTTAGGTTTAATTTCGTTAAATGATTATAAGCGTATTTTCGTATTTTATACTTTTTGATTTCGAGGGTATTTTAGTCTTTATCTATGTTTTAGATTTTCGGGTTTTACAATTCTTCCCTCTAAAGAAGAATTTTAGTCCTCGAAAATTGAATGAAGCGAAGCGAAATGAGAACATACCAAACTATTCAAAGAAATGAGGATAACTAGCTCGCATCGACTCTTCGGTTTCCTAAGTAGCCTCACGCTCGGGTGATTTTTCCAAAGAATCTTAACGAGCGGAATGACTTTGTTTCTCATGACTCTTTCTTGTCTTTCTAAAATAGCTTCGGTTCTTGAGATAAAGACATATCGGATTGAATTTGATCAAGCGGATAAGAAGCAACGTGTAACGGATGATAATTGTATCCCTTAGAAGAGATACATGGAAAACATCATGAACATGCGATGGCGGGCGGAAGTGCTAATCGATCGAAACTTCTCCTATCGCTCCAAAATTTCAAGCGGACCGATGAATCGAGGGTGAGCTTGCCCTTGATTCCAAAGCGTTTCACACCTCTAGCGGTGAGACTTTCAAAAATACACGATCTCGACCCGAAATTCTAAATCACGGCGATGCTTGTCGGCATAACTTTCGGCGAGACCTAGCCTCCTTCAAATTTTCTCTAGCAATGACTACTTTCTCATTAGTGATCTCAATCATTTCGGACCTTCAATTAGCGTTCACCTACTTCATCCCAACAAGTAGGTGCTCTACATTCCTTCCATAAAGAAGTTCAAACGGTCTTTGCTTTAATGCTAGCATCCCAAGCGTTGTTGTATGCAAACTCTACTGACACAAATATTCATCCCACCTGCCGGTCCATTCTAAAGCACAAGCCCTTAGCATGTCCTCTAAGGTCGAATAGTCCTCTCGACCGACCATCCGTTTGAGGATGAAATGCCGTACTAAAATTAAGTCGAGTACCCCAAGATTTTGCAAACCTTTCGAAACGAGAAGTAAAAGCGGATCTCTATCGGACACAATAGATGCGGGAGTACCATGAAGTCTAACTATCTCTTCTTTGAAAAATCTCGCCAATCTACCAATACCATAATCCTTTCGATTGGTAAGAAATGAGCGATTTGGTTAGCGATCAACAACTACCCAAATCGCATCATGCTTCTTCCGAGTAAGAGGTAGTCGGTCACAAAATCCATAGATATCTTATCCCACTTCCATGTCGGAATATCCAATGGTTGCAGCAGTCCACTAGCCCTTTGATGTTCAATCTTAACTCACGACAAATCATACACTTCGACACAAACGTCGCCGCATCTTGCTTCATGCCATTCCACCGATCTTGTTTCAAATCCCTATACATCTTGGTAGAACCGGGATGGATAGTGAAAGGAGAACTATGAGCTTCACCATAACTTTCTCACGAAGTACACGATCATTGGGAACACAAAGTCTATCTTCATACCATACAATACCGTCATTATCAACCTTAAACTCAAATCGCTTACCTTCTTCAACATTTTGCGCCGCATTGCTGCCTCGCGTCATCTTTCCGAGCTTCCTTAATTTGCGGTATAAGGTTCGACTCCACCTTTATACTAGCCCGGTATCCATCAAAACCTCGTGCGCATAGCTCGACATCCAAACTCTCTAAGTCACGAAGAATCCTAGATTCAATCTCAATACTTGCAAGAATACCGATTTAGGCTAAGTCGTCGGCAACTACATTATACCTTACGGATGGTCTTGAATGTTAGTGTCATAATCCTTAAGAAGTTCTAACCATCTTCTTTGTCTCATGTTAAGTTCATACGGTGAAAATATACTTGAGACTCTTATGATCGGTGAAAATGTCACACGTCTCTCCATACAAGTAATGTCTCCAGATCTTCAACGCGAACACCACAGCCGCTAACTCAAGGTCATGAGTTGGGTAATTCTCCTCATACGGTTTCAGTTGTCTTGAAGCATAAGCTATTACTTTTCCATGTTGCATCAAAACACGGCTAATCCTTTCTTAGATGCATCACTATAAATTTGAAATCCTCGAGAACGGATGGAAGAGTCAAAATAGGGCGGACACCAATCTCGTTTCAACTCCTCAAAACTCTTTTCTCGTTCATCCGTCCATACGAATTTTCTCCTTTTCTCATCGGTTGGGTTAGGGGCAAAGCTAATCGAGAGAAACCTACAAAGCGTCGGTGGTAACCAAAGAAGTCCTAGAAAACTCCTAACCTCGATCCACATCGTAGGTCTTGGCCACTTAGTGTGACCTCAACCTTAAACGGATCCATGGTGATACCATCGCAGATACAATATGACCAAGGACGCGACTTGTCTTAACCAAAATTCACACTTCGAAAATTTGGCGTACAACTTCTTCTTCCTCAAAATCTCCAAAACTATCCGGAGATGTTGTTCATGCTCTTCTTGAGACTTGGAGTAAACTAAAATGTCATCGATGAAAACAATAACAAACTTGTCGAAACTCATGGAAAACCACGATTCATTAGGTCCATAAATACCGTAGGCGCATTTGTCAAACCGAAGGCATAACGAGAAATTCATAATGACCATATCCGTACGAAAGCGCGGTCTTAGGAACATCTTGCTCCCTCACACGTGGCGATGATAAGCAGATCTCGGATCAATCTTAGAAAAGAACTTAGCTCCTTGCGGTTGATCAAACAAATCATCTATACGCGGAAGAGGATAGCATTCTGAATAATGTCGGTTGAGTTCACGGTAGTCGATACATAGACGCATACTTCCATCCTTCTTCTTTAAAAACAAGGCAGTGCACCCATGGAGCTCTTGGGTGAATAAATCCATTTTCTATCATCTCTTGCATTGTTCCTTCAACTCCTTGATTCTACAAGTGCCATACGATGCAGACTTTGAAATCGGTTCCGCACTGTGAATTAACTCAATGCTAAACTCAACTTCTCTAGGCGGGGAAGACCGGGGAAGTTCATCGGGAAAACGTCGGTGAATTCACAAACAACGAAAGGTTTTCAATGTCGGGACTCTCAAAGATATGTCCTTAACGGATGCAGAAAACCTTGGCACCCATGAGCAATCATGGTCCGTGCCTTCATGCGAAATGAACTTAACAGATTTGAGAGGTTGAGAACCATAATAAACAAATTCAGGATGTTTTATGTCTCCAAAGATCACAGTTCTAGCATAGCAGGTCAATGGAAGCTCTATGATAAGCCAACCAATCCATGCCTAGAATGATATCAAAGTCGACCATATCGAGAGGATACTGATTTGCGAGCGAATCGATCATCAAAGCAGAGGACACTTAACGTGTTTATGATCAATGATCATGTGGTTTTCATAGGCGTGATATCGATAAGTGATTAGTTAGCGGTTTGGGCTTCATATTAAGTTTCTTAGCAAATGTGGCGGATATAATGGGTGTGTGGCATCGGTGTTAAATAAAGCGAAGGCGGAAAAATCATCAATGAAAAGAGTGCCCGTAATGGTACACGAAGTGCGCTCACTCGATTCGAGTAGTAGCATAAACACGTCCGGTAGTAGGTGGCGGCTTGATGTAGTTTCGAGAATCACGGGTTCCTCTTAAGGCAATCCTTGATCTTGTGAGTAGTGGAACCACAAGAGAAACATCCACCGATGGCCTTAAAACACGGTCCGGATGAGCCTTTCCACAAGTAGTACAAATAGGTGGGAGGCAAAACTTGGTGTCTCCTTGACGACTGGAAGATCTGAAGCACGACCACGATTTGATCCTCGAGCCGGTCGATCCTGTTATGCGGTTATTGTTACCTTGATTCGACGATCATTTCCATTCTTACCGTCACTCTATCGACTCCTCGCCTCGAGCGCTAGAGTCCACATTCTTTCTGACCGACCCGCGATCATAACTCCTATCCACTTGACCCTCGAATCATAACTCACGCGAATTTCCCTTATAATCATTACTGAGTCCTACCTTGAATCCGATCACCATCGCGATTACGCTTGTTGAAGCCGAACCTCATGAAAGATCTCAATGTTACGGTGCGTCATTGCGGCCGACACATCCTCATACTCGGTGTTAAGCGATCGGTCCAACACCCCTTCTTGATCCCCTTGAAGTGCTTAGCTTGGCGCCTACCATATCCGACAATCGTTCCCACAAAACTTACCGACCTCATAAATCTACTCATGTACTCATTGGGTTCTCATGATCAAGCGGTGAGGTGCATGATAATCCTCTCATACCTTTGTTGTTCGACATCGAGAAGTAACGGTTATAGAAGATAGTCAGAAACTCGGTCCAAGTACAAGTATGACAAAAGCATCTCCTCTCTTACTGTTTCAATGCCTTCCACCAATTTAAAGCATCACTCTCGAATTTGAATGCGAAACGGGTCTTAAATTCATCTCCACAACCCAAGATTTCTAACAAGTCTCAATATGGTGATCGGTCCTCGGCCTCGGTGGGAGTAGCAAGGCGGTGCTAAAGAAAGAGAGCTTGAGCTTACAGCAAACGCTCGAGCCAAGTATGAATGCCGATGGGTTGATTACCTCCACTTCCAGAAGGACCGATCGATTCGAATGTTGTTGATCACTGTGTCATCACCTCGGTGTAGTAAGACCGAGGAAAAAGAGTGTTGAGCGCATTGGCAATGACATCAAGCCGGGAATATCATCGTCTCCATCCGGCGCTACCGTTAGTGCGAGTTCGAACCATCGAGCGATATTCAAACGATTAGCAAAATGAACAAGGTGAGATCGAAATGGAAGTTCGCGAAGGAAACCTAAAGTCTACCCAATCCTCACGAGTCAAAGCCTAAGCTCTAAGGGTCTCAAAACCTAGGGTTTTTATGTCACAGTCCCGACTACAAGTCGTAAACACAGGCTCGATATCATAAATTATAACGCCCGACCGACAAGGGTAAAGGAATCACAAGTAATGGTGTCATATCAAAGCAAACATAAATATCCAAAAGAAGTCTTAACATAAATGCGAAATAATTCAAGTCAAAATGACTTCAATACATAGGTCCCAGTAGGAAAAAAACTCCAACAAAATATACGAAATAATAAGTCTTAAATGGCATCATAAGATCAAAGCTAAAAATCTCTAAGGTAAGTCCACTCATGCACTCATCCCAAAGCAAAACCCGACTTCAATGCTTAGATACCGCAGCGGAAGAAAGAAAATCTGGTGAGCTTCAAAAGCCAGATGAGCAGATATGAAAGCAAAGCGAATACTAAGCGATATCGAATATGAAATATAGTAAGCGAAAAATAGCAAAATCATAATCATTTTCAAAGTATAAATCGAATTTTCAAATAAAGTTTATAGTTAACTACCACGAGCCCATAAACAAATATCATATCATAATCATATTCTCATAAGGCAACATTTCTCGTGAAGGCAACATTTGTGGGGAGACCTACGAGTTATGAAGGCGCATGCATGCAGATCAATCATCGGATAACATATAACGGATAACGAGATAACGGATCTAGGATGCATCCATCGCCCCTTCCTACATATACAAAATATGCTCCACCATCCGAGGCGTGGCGAGAACATCACTCTGCGCCCTAGAGTCATATCGAGTGCATCATCGATCACGGACATGGAACCCCATGACTAGTGAAATATTTGGCTCGGGTGTCAAACTATCTTAGGTCGAATCGAATGTCATAACCGGCCGAGATCATATTTTATTAGAAGGTTATTCATATTTTCAAAATCGAGTTTTCATATCATATAGTTCAAAATCGGATGTTTCATAATTCGAAATCGAGTTCGGATAAGCAGCAGCTCGAACAAATCGAATGGGGTTCATAGCAAGGCTTAGGAAACCCTAATATAAAAGCTAACGAAAAAAACGTTAAAGGAACCTTCTTGAAAAGGTCGAATATCGTACCTTATTCCAAAGCAAATGATCGAAAAGCAATACTGGAAGCAAGGATTACTCCTTCTTCTCGGAACCTATACACATTAACGGTCGTCCGTGTTATTTATGATTCCATAATCGTCAAAATGATCTTTTAACATTTGGTGTTTATACTTAGTGTATTCAAATGATCTTCATACTTTAGGGTTTTATGATTAAATGAGACTTAAGTGTTTTATAATTAATATCGTAGATTAGAGTTCATTATGTCATTTATTAAAGTTTAGGGTTAAATGTGAAAATAGTTTAAGCGTCATAACTCACACATGAAATAGCGAATTAACACTCTTGGCTTCAAACCCTAATCGACTCTCATTATGTTCTAGGGTTTCTCCTTCTTTTAATATCATATTAATATGCATTTACTTTTCATGTTCGTCTTTTAATGACTCGCTACTTAACCAACACCTTCATGTCTTAACCATACGTTACTTATATACATGTTATCGTCAACCTTTATTCCCATGCACGTTTATGATTTTATGTGACACAAAAGTTACTTATTACCGGATTAATTACACATCTACACACATGCACAATAGTTTAAACTAGATACGACCACGTACTACGTTTACATATCCACAAACTCACTTGACTTATAAAGCAGACATATGAGACACGGTTCACAAACCATCTATGGTTCGGCTTGCATTATTCGGTTCACACTTCAAACTAGGGTTTAAGTTTACATGATCTTTACTCGTTTAATACATGTTCAAAACTTTTATATGGTTCGGTTTATATGTATAGGGTTCGGCTAATAGGTTTCATAAACTCTAGCTCACTACGTACTTTACATATTCAAGTTGTCATGTTTTTATCTTAGCCGAAACATATACATGGTTCGGTTCTTATATACATATGGTTCGGTTCTATGGCTCAACATATATCTATGATCCGATTTAATACTACGTATTACATAACATGTTCTTTAATAATTATGAGGTTCAAATCATTACGGTTTGTCTTTGTTGGTTTCACACGGCTCGGCCAAAAAAAAGAAAACACAATTCGACAAAACAAACAAGTTACAATAAACATTAACGTAAGGTGTAACGAAAGAAGACGAATAAACATTGTTATACCTTAGCTTGGTTGAAGCAAAATCTCGACACCACAAAAACTAGGGTTCGGCCGAATGGAGAAAAAGAAAGAGAGAGAGGCAACAAAACTAGGGTTTCAATTTCATGTAAATGTATTATATTTATAGGTGGTAACATTTTTAGTTTAGGGCTTTGAGGAGGGGGTTTGGGTTTCGGCTTGGTCCAACCGAGCACACAAAACCTACGGCCCAAATGGCCTTCTTGGCTCTCGGCTCCCTTGATCCAAACGAGACAAAATACTCGGCCCAAGTGGTTCACCGTTAACGAAAACGAGGCCCAACATATTAGCGAAACGTTTAAGTCTTTCGTCGTACCAAAATCGATCACGTACACACATTCATTTAGTTTTACTTGTTCGTAAGTTAGGTTTTAATTTCGTTAAATGATTATAAACGTATTTTACGTATTTTATACTTTTCGATTTCGAGGGTATTTTAGTCCTTATCTATGTTTTAGATTTTCAGGTTTTACAATAATTTTGTCCAGTTTTGGCTTGTAATGTTTAAAACTTGCTAACGTAGAAACTGAATGCTTTAGTAGGTTGTATGCAACTAAGATCACACATTGGGCAACCTTTGACCTGCTTAAGAATAGAACAAATGATTGCAACAACTAGCTAGTTTCACCTTCCCTTTTTTAACTCATTTATTTATACTTCGAATTGTGATTACATCTGAGTACGCAACAAGATAGCAAAGAACCCACGAGAAAGCACAAAGATAGCCGATGATGGTGAGGATCACGTGCCCTCTACCTATCCTTCTGTGGTTCATGTCCTTATTTTTTTTTCTAATACTAATTTCAGGCAAGGAAGAATCATGACTCTCAGGCCAATAATTTCCATGGGCCTGGTATTTTCAAGAACCACCGAAGGATCTCTAATGGTTTTTATTGTGCGTGTGGAAAACTGGAAAAGCAAATGATGGCTGAATGTTCAGATTTCTGATTGCCATAAATATATCATGGTTTAACCTTTCATCCAGTTTGAAAAGTTTTGTTCTAAATATTATAGAGGTGAAGAAGATGAGTGTATTATTTGGGTACAAATAATTTTATTTCCATCCCTCTTGTGTTAATTTATATTTAAATTTAAATTGATAATTTTTTCAATCCAATCATTTGCGTTTGAGTTTTGGATGGTTTTCTGATCGAAGAGGAGCATGTAGTTGTAAAATATTTCGAATATTTAGCGTGTGATTAGTTCTTCCTATCTTAAAAATTGGGTGTGTTCCACAAGTATAATGGCAAAAACACTTATAATCTTACGCCTATTTCACAAAATATCTTTTATTATCGTCAATATACTCGCATTTAATAGGTACATGGTTTGGTGATGGAGAGCAACAAACATAATGCGTTCTTTGTTTCATTCATTTACTAACACTAGCGAATGCCGACAATGCGCGGCGATAAGTATAGTTATATGTGTTTCTTTACCGTTTAGTGAATTCGTTTCACAACACGAATGTATATGTGTTAGTTGTAAGTGTTTGTTTGGGTTACCGTAACTTTCCGTAGCTTTCCGCATATAGAAATACTCTCGATCTCTACACACGTCAAACACTACCCCAAAAGTATATGATTTTGACGAATCAAGATTATATTGATTGAAATAAATGAAATAAAGGTTAAAGTTGTAAAAATTTGAATTAAAATAAAATAAATCCATTAAAATATAAAAACTAAAACTCATAAAATATATCAAAATGGTTGTTGAATTAAAGAACATAAAATTTTAGAAAATATGGTGAAATTAGATTATAAAAAAAATAAGTAGATAAAAGATATTTTAATTTAAAATAAAGATGAATTTTAGTTGAGAAATGACATGTCGTTTTATAATTGGGCTCTTTATCTTAATTTTTAGTGGTTAGGAGTTAGGTTTGGAGTTTGTTAGAAGTTAGACTTGGAGTTTGTTAAGAAGTGACACATGTCATCTCATGATTAGAGCTCCTTATCTTAATTTTTGTTTAGAAAAACTCTTTCCATAATAAGCAAGTAAAAAAATCTGAATGTTTAAGTTTTCTAATTTTAAAAGGCCTAAATGCATTATAAAGTAGTATAGATGGTTTGATGAGTGTCAATTTGGTTACATTCATTTACTACTTACATGGTTTGGTGACTGTCAATTTGGTTTCATTCATTTACTACTTACATGGTTTGGTGACTATCAATGTTTATTTCTAGTCATTTATTGTGAATTACAAGTAGAGCCATCTTGTGTGGTCAATTTGGTTAACTACTTAACTAATCATTTTGTCACAACCAAGTGGTCATTCTTGTTGATTGAGAAAATTATTTTCATAATTGTTGTTAATGAATGTGGTTATAGTCTAAGCATTCTACAAAGCCACTAATAAGTTGGTATATTAACAAAGTCAACCAAAATGGATAAATATAACAATTTATCTAACTTTTTCAACAATTAAACTTACTTATAAAAACTACTTCAAAAGTGGCGAACAAATGGTGGAGTAGCAAGCAAATGTATTTGCTTGGCAAATGGTAGAGTAGCGAGGAAATGAATTTGCTTGCTATGTCGATTTTGGTAATGTGAGAAAAATAGTGACGATTTTAGTTATTGGGTTTGGTACAAGTAGATTTTGATAATTGATTTTATTTGAATATATGTTTCTAGCCATTTTAGCTCATCCTATGACCAAATGCAAATTGATAATCGTTCCAACATAATTCTTTTGAAATTTGAAATTTGATTTCATTACAGTGACAGAGCCAAAATTTTCCTCACAATGTTTTATATCATTGTGTTGCGTGTTTTAGACTAATTTTTGAAGGTTTATGATTTTCGACTTTTGGTTCGCATAAAAACTTGTGAGGAAAATGCGGATCCACGTGGCCTATAGGAATATGTCACGTTATCAATTTTTGACAAAAAAATAAAAAAATTTCCCTTATTTTGTCATCAAAAGAGTTTCAAGAATAACGTAGATTTCAGAGACTGGTATTTTCTACGCCAATTTTGTCGCATCACGTAAATCCATGTTTTCCTCGCAAGTTACTATGCTAACCAAAAATCCAAATTCTTAAACCTTGAAAAATAGATCTAAAACACTTAAATTAAACCACCTTTATTTTAGTCTATTTTCTTGTGTTTTTGTTTTCCAGTCGCATCCGTTTCTTTCTTTTAACAACCCATTTTCTTGTTATTAATAGAACTAGTGTACCTTTGCACCAACCTAAGTACCTTCTCATTACTCCTGCAATAAATCACACAACAACCTCGTCTTGTAGCTTGAAGATACTCTATTACAAATGATCTTAAGAAAGAGTTTTAGGCTACAAACATACAAAGGTTGGGCTCACACAACAACCTAAGTACCCACGATCTCTAGTTTGAACTCACCAAAGTTCACCAAAGTTGATGTAGCAGCAGAAATTGAACTTACCTAACAGCCTTTTTCCACTTATCTTACATATTTATTGCTACTCATCTACCACTTTAAAGAGACACTATCCTCCATCTTTAAAACACACACTCACTGCAAACACACCTACCCAACTACCCAAGTTCACCGGTCTCAATACAAATACATCTAGGCAAAACCACTTCTTCTTCTTTATAGTTTTGAAGTGTTTGAATAGGTCTCGCAACTCATGAATTTTGGCCAAGGAAGGTTGGTGTGGCTTGTCCCATGGCGATTACGTTGCCATGTCTTCATTATTGAAATAGGTGTTCTTGGAAAAGGTAATTTATATACATTTTTTTGCGTGATTTTAGTTAACAGTTGCGAATTCCGATTTATGGATCTTAGCCTTTGTTTTAAATTGTTGTCATATTTCGGTTACATTGTTAGTTAATTAGGGTGTGGTACATGTTTAAATTGCGAACCGTTAGAGGGGAGGGAGTGGGCATCGGGTACCAATTCGGGTAGGGGTACCCGAGCGGTAACACCGCCGCCGGTACCTCGGGTATCAAATTCGGCTATCAAAATCGGCTTGGTAACCCGTGTGTTTGTAGCAGCGTATTTTTGAAAAAAAAGAGACGTTGCATGTGACAACGGATATATTTGGCTGAAAATAAAAAAAAAAAAAAAAATTCCTCTTTAAAACCAAACCATTTCACTTCATTTTTCAAAATAACAATTCCAAACCAAACCATTTCACACATTAATCTTTCAAACTTTGGCGAAACCATGGATTCAAGAAGAGGTAAAAAGCTTTCACCTCGCGTCAAGGTCGTTCTCAACCGTCCCGAATCAACCACAACAAACTCCGATAGGATTTAGCCAATTTATTCTCAACCACCCCAATTTTACGTTCCACAACCCCGATCTCCACCCTTTTTCCAATATAATATGGGTCCTCCTCAAATGAATCCACAACACTACAACATCACTACTACAAGCGAGTTTTCCCGTTCCAAAACATTGATGAAGAAGTAGCGTCGTGCGAAACACAACCACTACCAAGCGAAGAAGGCGAAGATGAGGAAGTTCAAGAAGTTGATCCGAGAGGAAGAAAAAGCTTTCGGGAGGAGGCCCGTGAATTTTGGTCACCGACAAGGAGGCTTTGGCGAAAGCATGGATTCAAATCTCGAATGTGGTGTTGTCGGTAATGAACAAAAGTCCGGCGGTTTTGGAAAGCGGGTTCTCAAGCATTACGAGTCAAGTATGGGTTCGAGTTCACGAACTTTTCATTCGTTGAATACCAAGTGGAAAACAATGAACACGGCCATGGGTATTTTCAACGGCTACTACATCCAAGCGGTACAAGTTATATTTATACTTTTTATTTTACATAATCTATACTTTTTATTTTACATAATCTATACTTTTTATTTTACATAATCTATACTTTTTATTTTACATAATCTATACTATATTATTTACAATTACATTATTTGTTTAAGCTATATTTTTATTATTTTGTATATAATGTAGAAACGTGCTAAGGCTAGTGGGTGCAACGACTTGGGCGTGGTGAGGCAAGCCGAGTTGGATTACTATCTGACAAAGAAAAGACAATTTACTCATACTTTGGCGTGGGAGGTTGTCGGAGGTCATGACAAATGGGCAGAGCAAGAATGTTTTCAAGCTATTCCGGTTCGACAAGCAACTCTTCAAAAAGGAAGTCGGGAGTATGAATCGGCAAGCAACACCGTCCCGATATGAATGAAGGCGCCACCCTCCACTTTCAAGAAAGATGAAAAGAAGCAAGCCGTATCCTCGTCGATCTCAGTGTTGCGGAAGAAATCAACTCGTACACACAAAGAAGGCGGAATATTTGGCGAGAAAAAGCGAGAAGGATGCGTTGGCAAAACAATTGTTAGCTACACAAATCGAGGCGAAGTTCAAGAATGAACAACGGGAGATGAAGTATTTTTGGAGCCGCATGATCGCATTCGCGATCCGCTATGTTGGAATTAGATTACGAACCAAAAGCGTCAACTTGCGACCCAAACACGGATGGGCTTGCAATTTTAAGTTATAGTTTCAACTTGTTTTAATTTCAAATTATGTAATGTTTTTTAAGTATTATGTTATCTTTTTTTTTAAGTATTATGTAATGTTTTATTTTATTTAATGAAATGGTATGTTTTATTTTAAATATTGTATGTGATTTTATGTATGAAAAAAAAAAAAAAAAAAAAAAAAAAAAAAAAATCGGTACAAATTGGTGACCACTCCTCCACTTAGGGTATGGTTAGGGTAAGATTAGGTCTTTTGATGTGTAATGTGGTTATTGGATGGAGGTGAGGTGGCACCTAGGGTATTAGGTGACCACTCCCCCCTCTCTTATAAAGAAAACAAAACTGTTTTCTAAAAATGGGTTCCCGAATCTTATGGCTAGTTTTAAATAAAGCCATTTTTTTAAGGTTATGTCCTAGTTTTAATTTGTATAAATGGTTACTTTAACTATATGTTACTCATGTTGTTTAATAAAGACAATAATACACAAAGGGGTATTACTTATGAACAATTTAATATTAGGAGATTGCGTATATATCAAAAGCGCCATAATTGCGTATATATCCAAATAAAACTCATAATTGCATATATATCCTTCCAAAGCATTAAAATTGTCATATATATCAACCAAAACTCATAATTATTATATATATCCTTGAAAACTTTAAAATTGTCGTATATATCAAATGATTATTTTAATAGAAAAAAATATCTAACAATTATAATTTGATATATCAAATGACGATTATAACTTTTTTTTTTCTTTTCTTTTTTTCTTTTTTTTAACAATTACAAAATATATTTTTATTAGTTTGAATTTTATTATGTCATTTGATATATATATATATAAGAGTTTACATTTAGATGGATCGATAGATAGTGCAGTTGATATTCTTATTCAAGATTCGTCGATAACGAACACAGTTGAGTTCGGCGAGTCAACCTTAAACCATTTTTTAAGAAAAGAAAGAACAACCAAGTTCGGCGAGTCAACCATGTTCGTTATCGACGAATCTTGAATATGAATATCAACTGCACCATCCATCGTTCCATCTAAATGTAAGCTCCTATATATGTATATAGATCAAATGACATAATAAAATTCAAACCAATAAAAATATAGTTTGTAATTGAAAAAAAAAAGAAGTTATAATCGTCATTTTATATATCAATTATAATTATCAGACATTTTTTTCTATTAAAATAATTATTTGGATACATATGAAAATTTTAAGAACTTTGGAAGGATAAATATGCGATTATGAGTTTTGGTTGGATATATATGACAATTGTAAAACTTTGGAAGGATATATCGATTATAGTTTAATTGGATATATATGCAATTATGAGGCTTTGGAAGGATATATATGCAATTCCCCCTTAATATTATCTATGTTTTTTCCTACATCACACCTCGTTTTGGGTCCATTTTATTGTTTTGCTTATTGCAATTAATAGTTATAAGGATACTTGTTTGCGCATTTGGTAGTTCATAGCAATCAAATTTTAATTTCTTAAATTGATGGTCATCAAATAAAGTTTAAACGTTTTTGTCAGTTACCTATAGTTTGTATTCAACAGTTCATGATATGCTAAGTTTTAACTTTATGTCTGTTACTTTTTTAATGCAGGTATGAAGGTTAATAGTGGCGAACCCTGTGAAGTAATTGTCGAGTATGAGAAAGTTTTAAATATAACACTGGTATAATCTTTTAGTTGGTACAATGATATGGTATAATCTTTATGTTTCTTTTGCTACACTTACCACCTATATATCTGTTTTACATTATGCAGGCTTCGCTTTGGGTCGAGAGTGATATGGGTGAACCTGTTTGTGTTCGCTTCCATTTTCGGACAAGTATCCTGCTTTCATAAAGTTGGATCCAATAAGGAAACCTAATCAAGCTTTTGTCTTCTTGTTTGTGAAAGGTTCAGTAAACTAAAAAGATCCATACTCGGATTTCATTAAAACAGCTTTTATAACGGATTACAATAAGATGGCAGACAAAGCGGGCAACAAGTTGTGCCGCCACCCTTTGAATGGCAAAACCAATTCTACTAAAATGAAATTTTGTGACTTAGGGTGGCAAAATTACTTTCTTTCAACCCGTTGAACCCTAGTCAAAACTCCACATTGCGAAGCTAGGAACCCAAATGTATCAAAAGCTAAAGGGGTAATATGTGTTGATTCTCTAAACAAGCTTTCTCGTGTTTAGCAACTTTGCTCGATTCCGCTTTCAACGCTTGTGTCCATAACAAACCCATTGTCCCTTAGCCCAACAAGAGGGACACTCGGTAAGATCCACACAAGCATGTTTCCGCCCATCCAAACACAAGTATATCAGCTGGCCGTAAAGTAGACCTCCCTTCAAGCGGAAGAAGTGTGTTCTGAGAGGATTCATATATGAACAACTTGCTAAAGACGATGAATTATATCCTTCATGTGTCAACATATTGTTATTTTTTAATTCACACTTGTTAATTTTATTTTATCATGTTTTGGTTAATATTGGTAATATCATAGTTGCAATTTGTTAATACCTTGACCAACTTGCCTCTTCTGCTGCTGTGTGGTCACTGTTCCTTGCTATCTTGGTTAGTGTAAATATTTGCCATGTGTTTTTTGTTTAAGATGGTGTTTAGGATTGCTTTTTCTCAGTTCTTATCTGCTTATCTTTAAGCAAATAGGCAGTTTTTTAGTGTCCGAAAAACCCCGTTATTTGTTTGTGTTACACTGGAATAAGTATTTAAACTAAGCAGGTTGCCACCTGGTTCCTTATATTTAATCAGATATAACTCCTTTCAAAATAAGCAATCCCAACCCCCTCCTTACTTTTTGTAGACTCTTACCTGTATGTTGTTTTCTCTTGTGTCCAGCTGGTGATAAGGATGCAGAGAGTGTCCAGGGAGCACTTTCTAAGGGTATAAACGGATTCTTGCGGTCGTGTTATGATATCTTAGAACCTGTATAGTTACTCATTTTGATTGTAATATTATAAGTTGTGTGTGCAGGTATGGATCATTGAAGCTATTAGGGCTTCTGAAGAAGAGACATGGCTGGCTGAGATAAAAATATATGGACTTCACCGGTCTCATTACAAATACATCTAGGCAAAACCACTTCTTCTTCATAGTTTTGAAGTCTTTGAATTGGTCGTGCAACTCATGAATTTTGGCCAAAGAAGGTTGGTGTGGCTTGTCTCATGGCGATTACGTTGTCATGTCTTCATTATTGGAATAGGTGTTCTTGTAAAAGGTAAAAGTTCATTTATTTTGTTATATTTATTTCACAACTCATGTATGTTACAGTTACATCTTTAACTTCAAAGTTTTCACCCTATTTTCAATTTAGATTATATACATTTTCTTTTTTTTTTTTTTTTTTTTTTTTTTTTGTGATTTTAGTTAACAGTTGCTAACTCAGATTTATGGATCTTTAGGTGTTTTGTGTTAAATTGTCGTTATATTTCTGTTACATTGTTAGTTAATTAGGCTAGTACATGTTTAAAACACCAAAAATTAATATATTGCGAACAATTATTAAAAAATCAATAAAACTGTTTTCACAAATGGGTTTACGAATATTATGGCTTTTTGTAAGGTTATGTGCTAATTTCAGTTTGTATAAATGGTTGGTATAATTATTTTACTCTTGTTGTTTAAGACAATAATTCACAAAGGAGTATAACTTATGAACACGGGTATAATCTTTTATTTGGCTCAATGCTATATGCTTCTTTTGCTACATTTGGTATCTGAGTATCTAAATTACGTTATACAGGTTTCACTTGCGGTCAAGAGCGATGAAGGCGAACCTGTACATGTACGCTTTGAATCCCTTGGCAAGAGTACAAATTTCATTCACTTGCATCTTGAAAGGATTCCTCAAGAAAAAGTTTTCATGTTGCATAAACAATCCTTCACCGTAGAACACAACTATAGGGAAGGCAGTGTGTCCCATATATGCCAGAAACAATCCTGTACCTTGTATTTCTGTTTAAGATGTGTTTAGGATTACTTTTGTAAGTTCTTATCTGCTTCACTTGAAGCAAATAGGTAGTTTTTTTAGTGTTTTGAAAATACCCCTTATTTGCCTGTTTTACATAGAGGAATAAGCAATCCCAAACATTCCCTTACTTATTGTTGACTCTTACATGTATGTTGTTATTTCTTGTGTCCAAATGGTGATGAGGATAAAGGGAATGTCCGAGAAACACGTTAGGGGCCCGGAACCAAATAACTGATTCGCCGAATTGAGACTTGGGTTAAACATAGTATCCTAATTCGGTTTTGCTCTAATGTCTGTTTTTTGATAAAACTTTTATTCGATAAAATCATAGACGAGTTGGCATGCTTAAAGTCAAGTTTAACGCAAATAAACTGATGCTTTCTTTTTATTATATCAACTTGTGGTTTTGGCCAAATTGTAGATTTCATTCTTGTGGTTGAGAAATTTCTTTTTTGGCGAAACCTTTGGTTTGTTTTTGTCTTTGACTTCAAACGATGTGAGTCTCCGTTTGGCTATGCACGTGCAACTCACAAGAGGGACTTGTTTTTAGATGTTCTTGGTATCATTTTTACCTTGTCTCATTAAATTATCACTGTCTCTGCGAATGAGGCGTATATTACATTATGAATTTTCAGATGGAAAATTATTGGGATATCTAAACATGTAACTAGTATTATGCCTAAACCTGTAGCAGCCAACAGGATCATGCCACGTACATATATTTAGACACATCTTTATTTTCCTATACATCCCTGTTTACTACCGTACTGCTAAGCTTTTTAAAAAGCCTATAATTCGTAAACACAGGCAAAAGCTTATATCCATGTTCTATTAATTTGATCTGAAATATATAAGTTGCTACCTTAAATATTTATGATCCATCTAATTAACAACTCATTGTTTTAGAACGCATCATTTTATTATAATCCACAACTAGAAACAACCACCACCTATGCCAAACAAATGTGATTAAGAGTTCAAAAATGGAGCCATAAACAAATTTCAAATACAAAACTTGACACCCAATGACATTTGATACGACTAGTGAAAAGCATATAAAATGTAATCAAGAGTCACGTAAAAGGTACTTGCAACGTAAAAGGTACTTGCAACATATAAATTATCATTTCACCTCAGTTCCACATATCTCGAAATTACAAACAACATGATGCTCTTTTCAACTTTGCCACCAACAGAAACTAGGCAAAACTTTGCCCATCAATGCTTATCTCATCTCTTTCAGTATCTTCAATGCATAGTAACTGAAACCTTTGTTTGAAATAGGCGAGATCATGGCGATTAAGCAGCAGCAGTATTTGCAGGAAGATTACTTTCGATATTTGAAGGCATAAAGATGTTGAAACCATCTGCTGCTGTAGATATAAGCATTCCTGGAATCTGTGTATGCCAATGAAGTTCTTTCAAGTCTTTCTGACCCTGTTTTCATCATATTAACAAAAATGTCAGCAAAAGTCAAAAGAGTTTCTATTTTGGTTACCATCAAGATTCAAGAAATTAAGTAACCTGGTGAACAAAAAGAAGTTGCGGAGGCAGATCAGTGGGCGCGTGTACTTCCTCTTGTGTTTTGGCTTTGAACTCAGCTTCCTCTTCCTCATCTCGTTCTAAAGAAAGATCCCATATACTGAAATTCAACCAAAAAAGATGCCATGCTTATAGGAATAACTTTGTAAAAGTCATGGTTTACAATACCCGTTAAAAGAATTCTTACGTGAGTTGATTATCATCAGATGACACCGCCAAAGTGGAAGCTTCATGCGGACTCCATTCAATGGATGTTATAGCACGTTTGTGGTACGTGAAATGTGCCACTACAGCATCCCCTTCCTACAGAAATTAAAAAGGTAAATAATATTATAGAAGCTTAGAGAAGGACACTGGTACAATGCAAGATTGAAACGCATTTTATTTAGGATGTGATTAGATGTATCTGCTATACACGTGAACCAGATAATCAGTTGATCACAGTCACATTTCTTCTTTGGTAAAAGTTAATAGCCGTCAAGATTAATTACGTAAATTTACATTAATCTCCATACTCATAAATTTGACCCTAAACAATCATAAAACCGAATTAAAGTTCTATTTTTTTATTTTTTTTTACTATAGTGAATTATTTACGAAGATATACCTTTAACATTCTAAGATCACGAATAGAAAATGCCCCATCGTCGCTACCAGATGCCAACATACAACTTGCCAGCCTAATTAAAACAGAAAGGGCATTATTATGTGTTCAGAAAAGCTTGATCAAAAAAGAAACTAAGTCACAAACCTGTTCCATGAAATAACATTGACATCTGCATCGTGTGCCTTAATTGAAGCTGCTGGTGATTTCCCTAAACGAGTATCCCATATTGCAATAGTTTTATCTACAGAACTGGATGCAAACACGAATTGTTCTGTAGGACTCCACTGTATTTAAAATTTTAGAAAATAAACAAATAAATAAAATTACAGCATTAGTCACTTTGATCTTTGAAGTTGAGATTAGTTGACTTTGACCTTCGAAGTCATAGTAAATAAAAATATACCTGCAAATCTTCAACACTTTTGGTGTGTCCAATAAATGGTTTATTATCGACATTCCATGTTGAGTCAGATGCTGGCTCCCATAAGTGAATGGCATTATTACAGTCCCCTATATCAGAGAAAATCGAACTGTTAAAATAGAAATCGAATAAAATCTAGTCAAGATTCACTGATTGGGAAGATCATTAGATCTTTGCATAGTAACATTTGAACCAGGTGGCAAGATGGGTTGGGGTATGGGTTGAAATAGGCCAAATTGGGTTGCCCAAAACCGCAAAAACACATGCTTTTTATTATTTATATTTTATCTTTAGTGTGCAAATTATGATGTCAAAAACATATATTTTGACAAATATATATCTAAATCTTATGATAACAATAAGTTACGAGTTTGTGAGCGCTAGAATAGACTTTCGACAAATTTCGACATGTTTGACCTATTGAACATTTGACTCACTCTCCTTTTAGCTAAACTATTTATCTGAATCGCATTTATAGTTACAAGTAAAACGTAACCCAAATTGACCCAATTGTAAGTATCATATACATGTCATAAATCATACCAGACACAAGCCTTCCAGGAACAAGTGGACTCCAGTCAATTGCATAGCCTTCATCCTTGTGACCAGTAAATTTAACTAAAGGAGTTTGGTTCGAAACTGTAGTGGCGTCCTTGCTAATATTAGTATCAGATTCTGCCAAAGCATTTAAATGAGAGCTAAAATCCCATATCTGCATGACATGATTGACCAAAATTATTTAAAAAAAAATAATAATAATAAAAATAATAATAATAATAAAAAAATAATTCAGTACGCTTGACTAATATTACGAACATTTCATAGAGGTCGATAATCGATTATACCTGCACATGACCAGTATCTCCCCAAGTTGCACATATATGTGGTCTCTGTGTCATAGCTCGAATCCTATTGACACAACCTTCATGAAACACTTTGCGTACCTGAAGATTGAAAATCACGTAAAAGTAAAATAACGGTAAGAGTTGTAAGCATCAATGGTAGGAGTGTGTTACCTGAAAGACTGGAGCCTTTGGTCCATCATTAACCGCTTCTTCATCGTCATCACTATCACTGCTATCACTGTCCATATCTGTATCAGCATTTGATGTTTTTGTTGGTACTAATTCCCGTCGTTTCCCGGAAAGGTTTGATATTTTAAATATTCCAATTGAATTGGCAGCAGCACTATTCGCCTACGAGAATAAGGATAACATATCAAAAAGGGGTAAGATACTGAAGAAAGTAATACCTAGACTGAGTTTTATATGTGATAAAATATAGGTCAAGTGATTACGATTAATTTTACCTGAGTTCCAGTGACGCAATAAGTAGTGTGCGGAAATTCTGTCCGAACTAATCCAAGTGAATCACGCACGATGTCAAAGCTACAACACATTTAACAAAACGCAAATTTAGTTATATACAAATTTCTTAAAAATGGGTGCAGAAGCATTCTCAACTAGCAAAATAGAACAGATCAGAACTGCCTAAACTTCCAAATTAAAGTGTGTTTGTGTGAAGCAATAACTTCAGCAAGCGCAGTTAAAGTAGTCAAACATTGGGGTGTTTGGTTTGGCACCGAACAAACCGAAATATAAACCAGACCGAAACCGAATAAAACCGGACCGAAAATTTTAATTGGTGTATGGTTTGGTTTAAAACCAAACCGAAGTATTTAATTGGTGTTTGGGTTTGAAAATACAAAACTAAACCAAACTGAAAAAACCGAATATATATCTCTCTACACAAAAAGTTTAAATTATATATATACAAATTTTATATGTTTATCTAGGGGTGGAAATGAGCTGAGCCACTCGTGAAAAGCTGGGGATCGGATCGGTAAAAAGCTCGAACGAGCTGAGCCTAAACGAGCTCGAGCCCGAGCTCGAGCCTAGCTTGCAGCTCATTTATTAATCGAGCTCGAGCTTTACATACAAAGCTCGTTTGGGCTCGCGAGCCTAAACGAGCCTAAACTATATTATGATATTTTAAGTATTAAAATTTTTTATACGAGCCGAGCTCGAGCTTTTAAACAAGCTCAAAAAATATATATTACGAGCCGAGCTCGAGCCAAGCTTTAACTTTGCATTTCCAATTCGTAAAAACGAGCCGAGCCCGAGCTTATATAACACACCACGAGCCGCCGAGCTTATATAACACACCACGAGCCGAGCTCGAGTGAAGATTTAAAGCTCGAAGCGAGCCGAGCTCGAGCATTTTAAAACTTAAACGAGCTGAGCTCGAGCTCTGGCAGGCTCGGGCTCGACTCGACTCGTTTTCACCCATGTTTATCTTCCTAACAAAAATTCCTAATAATTTAAAATATCTTATAAACTAACCACTCCTTAAATCAAGGATTGATGCATATCTAGGACTCCAGGAGCAATTAACCTACTTGATTCCTATAAATTCACATATATCGTATCCTCTCCTCCCATATTTCACTTTCATTTATTTCCGTTAAGTTATGAAACCTTTTGGTTTCTTAAACTTTTGTTTTGTTGATTTACTTAAGCACTTTGTGAGACTTTTTGATTTGATAATTTTATTTGAACTTTTAGGTTTTTATTTGTAACTTTTAGATTATATTTTGAAGTTTACTTGAATTTGGTTTCTTTGGGTTTAACCGAAACCAAACCAATTCAATTTGGTGTATGGTTTGGTTTTATCCGTTCTAAAATTGGTTTGGTTTTGGTTTAGAGTTTTAAAATTTTCAAACCGATTAACCCGAACCATACAACCCACGAAACCGAAAACCGAACCGATGAACACCCCTAGTCAAACATATGTCTGTGTAGTCAGGTATAGCAAAGCAAATATCATACGCTCTACAAAATATCAACTTGTCTTATAGGTCACACAGTTTTTTATATGCCACAAATTGACTAGTTACCGAACAAGGTTAACATTATAGAAGAGTCTTGAGTCTCGTATATATAAAACATCACATACATTTGGCGACGGTGAAGAATTGGTAAAATAGGAGATTTTGGCCTAAGCTTAACATACACGAAAAACTCGAGATTAAAATCCAGCATCTCAATATATAAAATGCAGACGACTTTGGGCGGTAAGAGTTGGTAGATTTTAACCATGAGCTTATCTATAACTCTAAACCCAAATGAGCAAACTAACACTGTATCAAAATCAGCTTATAAACATAACGAAAGTTAATATTAGCACATTGTCAAAAACTTGTAAAAGCCCGCAATTCTAACTACACGTCTATCTTATCATACACATTCAGGTGCATCAAATATGAATCTCCTACCAATTCCTAAAACATTATAAAAGTCACAAATAACGTCGATTTACCAACAAACCTTAAGCAAGGCCAACCAATATGAAACGCATGAAGCGAATTATAAGCAGAAGGATCACACTGAAGCTCTTCACCTTCCTCTAAAGCATCAACACCTGGCTGCCACACTTTCGCCGGTATTGACGGTATCACATTCGACGAAGACGAACCTTCGCCTTTCTTCGCACCACCCTAATTACTCACAAAACACATAAATTAAACACCTTTTTAACCAAACATCAAATACCCATATCAATTCACAATCCAAAATAGCATAAAACAACAATTAACAAACAAAATTTAATCTTTTTAAAATTAAAAGTGTAAATTAACCTTGAAGAACTTAAACCCATGTTCAATTAACTTTTAAATATTAATTTTATTAACAGTTAACAAAATTAAATATATTTGTCTATTTGATGAATTAGTAGTACCTTGTTCTTTCGTTTGGCTTTTTTGGGGTTTTTTAAGGATCGAGGCATTTTTTTTATTTTGGGCAAAAGGGTATGCGAAGAAGATGTTGATGATTAGCAGAGGTTTTAGGGTTTTAGGGGGTGTTTGTTTAAGGGGGTGTTTGTTTAAGCTATGCGGGCTTGCGAGCTTATTTGATTTTGGCTTATATAATATAAGCCTTAGAGTAAATTACACCGTTCGTCCTTGTGGTTTGCGTTATGCGCAGGTTTAGTCCTTTCCAAAAAAATCAGCACCGTACATCCTTAAGTGTGAAACGTTATGCACCGTTGGTCCTTTTGACCAAACCGACGTTAAATTTGATGAGAACACCCCGCCATGCGAGTCGCGTGAGGTAAATTAGTCTTTTCTTTCTTTATCATCTTTATCATCTCACATGTTTATATCTTTCCTTTATCATCTTTATCATCTCACAAGAAACTTAGAACCAATAATTGATTTTTTTTTTCGTCTTCGTCCCACGCAGCCTCTCCTCCCAAACAATCACCAACAATTGATTTTTCCGTCTCGTAAAGCAAACCACAAAGACTATCACCTCCATCCCACAAATGGATTCCTATCACCATAGAAATCATGAAGCACGGTGTGGAAAGAGACGAGCCAAAGGAAGGAGATGTCTACAACTTGAGGTCAAGAAAGGGTGTTTGGATCCATCCGAATTGTTGTGTATAAATAAAGTGCTTTTTCATTTTCTTCATCACCTCAAATCAATTTTTCAAAATTAGGGTTCATAGAAGTTTAGGGTTTTCTAAAATTGAGATAGGGCTTTTGTAATTGGAGGTGAGTAGAGCAGATTCCATCACCAATTTGGCGATATCAAGAGAGATCAAGCTCAATTTGATTCCTTCTTTCGTTTCCCCCACTCGACACTCATATTGTAAGAATAAATATTCTTGGTTTTGATTCCATTGTGTTATGTTTATGTGAAACAATAACTTTTTGTAATTTGTCCATTTCTTTATGTCGAATGATATATTTATGCATATATGAGATTCATGACAATTTTAGGTCAAGTTGTTGTTGTTATGTTGTCGTTGGCGTTAACAGTAAAAAGAAGGAAAGGAAAGTTTGGGCCCATCTTATAAAGTTGCATAGTTATTTGAGTTTGATTCAGATATTGGAATGATTCAGGGGTTGTTGTTGTCGTTGTGATGGTAGCCGAGACCCCTAGAGGTCCGATTGGTTTATTATTGTTTTTGTTGATGGTAACCGGACCAAGATGTTCCGGTTGATATTGTTGTTGTTGTGGAGAGAAACCAAGACCATTAGGGTGCATTTGGTTCGTTGGTTGTGGCGAGGTAGCGAGACCAAACAAGTGGTGAGGATGATGAATGGTTGTGTTTGTATGAGTGTTTGTGTGTTTGTATGAGTGTTTGTGTGTGTGTGGTAAGTGGTGATATACCACTTTGGACGATTTATGTAATCAATTCAATATTACTGGGTAGTTTGTGTCAATTTTGCAAAGAAGAGGGGCGCGGTGTAACTTAACGCAGGGGTATTTCCGTCATTTTACCCTCATGTGCAAGTCACATGAGGGAGTTTAACGGTCAAACTTAACGGTTTTTGGTCAAAGGACTAGTGGCGCATAACGTTTCACACTTAAGGACGACCGGTGCAATTTTTTTGGTCAAAGGACTAAACCCTGCGGTCAACGCAAACCACAAGGACGAACGGTGTAATTTACTCTAAGCCTTAAGTTTTCGGTTTATTTCGAGTCTTATAGGCTTATATAAGTTGTTTATATATGACAACTAGCTAAAAGACCCGTAAAATTTACGGGTATATTAAAGAAAAGAAAAAAAATAGATATTAATATCTATACTATTTATACTACTTTATAATGCATTTAAGTCTTCTAAAATTAGAAAGCTTAAAAATTCAGACATTTTAACTTGCTTATTATGGAAAGAATTCCAAGCCTAACTCCTAACCAAAAATTAAGATAAGGAGCCCAATCGTGAGATAACACGCAAACTTCTTAACAAACTCCAGTTCTAACTTCTAACAAACTCCAGTTCTAACTCCTAACCACTAAAAATTAAGATAATGAGCTCCAATTATAAAATGACATGTCACTTCTCAACTAAAAATTCATCTTTATTTTCAAATTAAAATAACTTTTTATCTACTTATTTTTTTTATAATCTAATTTCACCATATTTTCTAAAATTTTATGCTCTTTAATTCAACATTCATTTTGATATATTTTTATTAGTTTTTAGTTTTTATATTTTTAGTGGGTTTATTTTATTTTAATTCAAATTTTTATAACTTTAACCTTTATTTCATTTATTTCAATCAATATAATCTTGATTCGTCAAAATCATATACTTTTGGGAGTGTTTGACGCGTAAGAGATTGAGGTATTTCTATATCGCGGAATAATGATGTCGCGGGAAAGCTACTGGGTAACCCAAACAAACACTTACAACTAACACATATACATTAGAAGTGTTGTGAAACGATTCACTAAACGGGTAAGCAAATACATATAACTATCTTTATCATGCATGCGTACTTGCAGATCCGACTAGTATTATAAAGCATTTGGGATATTCTTAAAAAGGAAGGCTTAAAAAAATAAGATTCAACACTTTCTAATAATGACAAATTTTAATAAGTACATCTATAATAGCATTTGTTGCAACACTTTAAAACACTTATTTTAAACATGTTTTTTAAAGAAATAATAAAAAAAAATATAAAGTAATTGAGTATAAAAAAAAACGTCCATAACAATAAATACCTAATAAATGTTATTTTTAAAACACCCCTAATATTAAAAATACATGTTATTATACATATTGTACAAACTAATAAAACACACAAATCTTCATGCAATTTATATGTAAACAAGCTCATGGTACATATGATTTTAAAAACGGACCGGCCAACGGGTTCAACCGGAACCGGAGTCACCATTGGTTCGGCTAGCCCATAAAAGTCGTCCGAAACGATATTGTTAAATCAATAGAGTTTAAAATGCATATTAAAATACAACGTTCAAAAATATTATTAAATCGCAAGAGTCATAGGAATTAACATATCGCCTTTTGAAATTTTTTTAATAAAACTTACCGTAAAACTAAAAACTTTGTTTTATAAAAATCGGACGATTTTTTCAAAGTAAATGTGCTAAGTGCTAATTATATATATATTTGAATATTAATAATTATACTTTTTAAAGTTATTCACATGATTTATTGAATATTTCTTTTTACTTTATTTTTATAAGTAATCTTTTACTTGTATAATCCATCTATGTGGGACAAATTTAACAAACATTATTTTTGATAACTAAATTTTCTTAGTATAATGTAAGTGATTTTTAAAAGTCGTTATGGTGTTATTATTTAATGATAACTTATTATTACGCAATTTATTGTCAACTACTTTTATCCCATACCTTTCAATACGCCTACTACCAACTCATTATCATTACTACATCACGTGGATAATCTACAATTTTATATGAAAATTTTGTTATTGCATAATGAGTTTAAAACTAAAAGTATCGTTGTTCGTATATCTATTGTATTGTCAAATATAGATCTAAAAAAAATCATTGAATATTTTAATTGTATGGTGTCATGCATTGCATACAGCAGTCTCGCTTAGTATTACATAATAACGTAATAAGTCGTCAGTAAGAAACACTTATGTTGTGTGTATGCAGTAAAATAAGAAACTGCATACAAATGAAATATATGTGTAATATGAGAAATGGTAAAATAACCAAAAGAGAATATAAAGTTGAGCAATCACATATTACATTAACATAATAATAACAAAACTTTTACTTTAAATGATAGATATGAAAAGATGATGCAACTCGTATTGCATAAACTAAGTTAAGATATATGAAGAATTTTAGATTGAAGGTATACAAGATTCTTCTAATATTGCATAAACGAAGTTAAGATATATGAAGAGTTTTAGATTGAAGGTATACAAGATTCTTATAATATATTTAAGACCTTATAATAGATGACAAAATTGAATTGCATTATGTCCAACCGTTCAACAATCTAAGCGTATATATTTTCAAACGAACACTCCTTGCACCAATTTTCATAATCAATGTTCATATATTAGAATACGATGTGTGTGAAAGATGTGAATAACTCATTTTAAGGGGTTATGTTCCATTATTTTTTCATTTGGCAAAAATTTTTACACGGTAAATAAAAACGAAGCCGCTAACTTTTAAGCGTGCTTAATTTACACCATCGAGCAGTTTTTCGTTGTTTTATTGTAACACAACATAAATATAGTGTAACTTGGTAGAAAGTTATGGAGTATTTAACAACATTTGTTACAAAGTAACACTTGAAAGTTGATCGATAATTTAACGAAGTTTTCATGAATAGTACAAAAATAAAAAAAATAATATGCATGTACCTTTGCTTTAAGGGTATCTCTCTAAAAGCATGCAACATCACAATGTCATCTTCAGTGTTACTAGATGAAGATGACATCAAATGTCACTTGACACTCCACCTCAATGTTTGATCGACATTATCGACACCTTTATTTGAATAATGCCATTACTGTTTTGTTTCCAGTATGATTTAGTAGGTTCACTTTTCAAAATTATAATTAACAATAATTTTCGGTTCAATAATATTCTCGACGTCACATTGATATAAAGTTTTCCAGATGCGTACCTATTCACGTAGTATATGTGAAAACGAGTATATATTGGGTGATGATGGTCGGATGCTCGATTTCTCATATAGAACGGTAAGATCCCGTGAGTAAAACCTCGTGAGAAGAATAATATTTCCATGGTCGAGGTAACACTATAATCTATTAGAAGATATATTAATAAGCCCACAAAATCCGCCCAAACAACCGTAAACCTAATCCACCCAAACAACTGTATCCGACCATTATCACCTAATGGACCCTAAGCTTGCATGCTTGAGCCAACTAACCTACTCATCTAACAGTGATACTCATGTGACAACATTCAATTTTGAATGTTCATCGCCAATATCGCAGTAATCGCGCGTGTGATGAGATTGACGTGACTGACATGATGGTTTACTCGGACACAATAACAAGTGGATGGGGAAAACTGACAAATATTATCATATCGCATCTATCGCGAAGATTCACCAAGGTATCGCAAATGTTTGATACTTATTTTTCGTTTTTAAAATTTGACTTGATACGATGTCAAACTGATCTTAAATTAAAAAGGAAAATAATCTTGATTGAAGGGTATGAGTTTTAGAATGTAAAATTTAAAAGAACCGGAAACATCTATGCTTTAATTGGTTATAGGGTGTCAAAAGTAAAAAAGAAAATAAGTTTTTGAAAAGGTTGAAAACTAAATAGTGCAATTTTGATTCATCAAATTTCCCCATATAGATCAGTTTCAACTTGCGAGGTGTTTGTTTAAGTTTATACTAGCATGGTACCCGCGCAAAGCAACGGTTCGGAGGCGAATATTGTTTAACAATTTTATGATTTTACGTCTTTTGCCAAATATTATTTAATGATTTTCTATAAAAGATAGTTTTTAAAAATTGTGTGTTTATTTTGTGAGACTATGAAGAATTAGTATAACATATTATTATATATGCAAATTCAAAAGTTATTAATTTTAACTCTAAAAATATTATATTGATTGTATTAGTTTTATATTTTAGTTATTGTAACATGCATCCAATTTAATGTCATAATTTAATGTGAAATTAATGTGTTTTTAAAATTTTAATTTCAAAAATTACTAATAATAGCAAGTGTGTAAGCTTAAAATTTTTAAGACTTCTAAAAATAAAAGTCCTAAATGCTTTATAAAGAGTAAAGATGTGGGTTTATGAGCTTATTTGATTTCAGCTTGAGACTTGCATGTTTATGTAACATCTATCTATACTAATAAAACAGAATTTTTAGTTAGCCACTAATTAATTTTTTCTATATTTAACTTTTAAGCTTAGGCTGACACATGGCAAAAAAATTGACTAAAACTTGCGATCTCTTTATGTTTTGTTGATAACAAATATAATGTTATCTTAAGTACAATTATAAGGATACATGTTATTTTTGTAAAGCATTTACATATAGCCATTTAAATACAATAATGTTGTAATTAATCATTTGTTGTAATAGTTTATTAGGATGGGTAAAAACCACAACCCATGGATCATATCCATAACCCATTGACCCATACCCATTTGACTAGATACAATGTTTTCATTAGATACATTGAATCTAAAGGAATACTCATTGACCAACCCATGACCCATAAGCAAAAAACCCATGGGCCAAGAGGAGCGTCCCACGGATCCCTAGGTTTACACTAGACGGATCCTTGTGGGAGGGATCAGGAACGATGGCGTGCCTATAAATAGAGCCATTTCTCCATTCTAACTCACCCTATTCTTACTAATTCTCTCATATACTCTCATTCTCTTATAACAAAAGATCACTTGATCTAGAGTACTTCCTTCTTCTTTCTTTAGTGATTCTCATATAGGTCCTTCTCAGGCGAGATCACGAGCATTCTACAAGTCATCCAAGCAAGGGTCCTTGATTGATTTGTTCCTCCACAAGATTTCAGAGCAAAGATCTTGTATTTGATATTTCACATATTTGTTGTGTAATAGTCGTGTTGGTTTGGTCCACCGTGTTAAGGACTCGGTGATTTAGCCATCTCAAAAAAGGTGTAAGCAACGTTGTGAAGGCTTCTCCGCCAAGTGAAGGAGTTTGTTGACATAGTGCTTGAACTCTCGAGTAGGTGACTCGGGAGTGGAGTAGAGCAAGGAAGGTGTCCTTGTAGCCGAACCACTATAAATCGGTTGTGTCATTTCTATCCCTTTGCTTTACTTTATTTACTTGCTTTATCATTAGATCTATACTTTCTATACATCCATAAGATCTCACATATTAACGAATCTAAAGTTTTTGAAACTAACTTAAAATCGTCAAAACTATTCAACCCCCTTCTAGTTTTCCACATGTTAGTCAAACGTGTTTTTAAACTTGGCAGTTATACAAACATAATATTCATCCCTATCTACATGTCTTAATTTTAGAATCCTTTTAAACTATTTTGTTTAAATAAGTTGACTAAAAATTCCAACTTTATCGTGAATAATTAGTCATACGTTTTTTATTACAAATTTGTTTAGGCAAGTATTTACTAAATGCTAATATCAGTTAAACAATTGATATCGTTGTTAAATATATACGACAATTGTTACAGCACAATTTCAAGTTTGTATTATACGTATGTATAAATCATTGCCTAACTTAGATTGATATCATTACATCACCATTTCTAGCCTCCATCAACTAAAACATTCATCATCTCTCTTTCTATGTGTAGCTTTTCAATTGAATTAAAATAATTCTTATATGTTATACATTATCAATTTATTTGTTAAAAAGTATAATGCCTTTGTTTCCACCATCTTTTTATGCAATCCTTAGTCCATTTCACTATTTTAATGTGTATGTTTAGTTTTGAGTAGATTACTTATTGTTTTGATCTTGCAGGCTCATCCATAACATCGACACGCTAGAGTTGAAATCATGGGCTCATCTCATCGACACCGTAAGACATATGATTCAACATCTTTGTATTGTTATGTTATGTCTCTTTAGTTTTCAAGCTTGCTTTATCTATCAAATGCCACCATGTTTCAACTTTAATTAATCAGGTTCATGTGATGTTATTTCTATTCGCCTTTTTATTTTTAGTACTAACTCTATACTCTTACTTTAATCCTTAATTTATTTAACCAATGTAAGTATAAAGGTGAAATCGTCAATGAAGAATGCTGTAAAGGTTAATAAAATCTGTTACTTTATCGTTTTGTTATATATTTGGTGGAAAAGCCCATTTGATGATCGGTTTTCAATTTGATTGCATTCGTATTTTAATAATTTTCTCTTTTCAGTATTTCGCTAATGGATATCTCCTAAGACTTGATGCCAAGTTACTGTTTATTTATATATTATATTAGATGATGGCTATGATAAAGAGCGAAACTTTATGCGCTTAAATATCTTTTCTGGCTTTTAATCTGAATATTTAGTAAAACTATCTTTAAACTGTATGCTATAAGTTGTTAACTGTAAGCTGTAAACTGCAAATGTGTTAACATGAGCTACAAGCTGTATCGTTTTTCAATAAAAATGTTTAGTAAGTTAGCTCTTAAATGTAATTATAAGATGTAAAATGACATATCTATAATTGTAAACAGATGTTTGGAGGATATTTCAGTAATTTAAAATTTTAACAGCTCCAAGATGTTTAAAAAGCTTCATGAACCAGCTTTTCATTTAGGACATATTTGTTTGAAATAAAAAATTAAAGTTTATCTATCCAAACATAGCTATTTATTTTAGAGAAGATTATTTTTATAACAAAAAGCTAACAGCTCCCCAAAAAACCCATGCCAAACAGACCTTGAATGTAGGGCTGAGCATTAGGCCGAATACCGACCCGACCCGACCCAGCCCGATCCCGAAAAGGATGAAAATACTATCCTGATACCGAACCAAATGGGACTCGGGTCGGTTCGGTTTGTCTCGGTCGGTTTCGGTTGTATTTCCCAAAACTACACTTATTTTTTTGGTTTTTGTCCCGACCAGTTCCGACCGACCTGACCTGATACCGACTTTTCCGAAAACCTAGAACCAAGAACCGATTCGAAGGCTATCGGTTCAGTTTCGGGTCGGTTCGGTCGGTTTTGTTCAGCCCTACCTGAATGTGTAAAAATGGATCAAAGTAAAGAGTACATAAAAGAAAGGTGCATGAAAAAAAGGGCATACATCTTGAATTCTTTTTTTCTTTGTTCCCATGTATGTGCTTTAGTTAAGTTAATCCAAAATAAATTATGAAATAAAATATGCATTATAATTTTAGCTGATTGTCTACTATGTAGTCACTTGACTATATAATAATTGTTTCTACTATACTTATTAACGAATACCTTCCTACTAAGTTACTTTTTCTCTCTAAGATTTTATGTTTTTCTTAATTAGCTTCCAACATGTTGCAAGAGATGGAACGTTTAGCCCAAATACTTGTATTCTGATGTTTATATAACTGTCGTTTTGTTATATATTATTCTGAAGGAAGTGTTTTGGTATTTGCACAAATGCTTTTGTCTTTTGAAGTTTATATAACTACAATTTTGTTATTATTACTGAATAAAATTGCAAAAAGCTTATGTGAGGCTTTCATCACAATTTGTATGTAAACAAAATATATGGTATGATATAATTCAAATATCTCTTTAGAATTGCACTCGGAAGAATTATTGAGATATCTTGGCAGTTGATAACCTGCTCAACACGTTAATTGTTTGTGTACGAGTTCATGATCGCTATTTCTTATACCGACTTTCATTCAATTTTGTAACTGAAACAAAGTATATTTATACGAATCAAGATCGAGTGAAAAAATGTTTTGATGCGAGAAAAAGGAGAAACAACTCACATTTTTCATCTCATAACTAGCAAGGGTAAGATAGGTAATTTACAATTACATTAATTAATGTACCCAATAAATTTTGATTACAGTTACTTGATTTTAGGGATATTTGATCATGGTCTTTGTGGTGTTTTTGGTTCCGGCACTAATTCACGAGTTGGTTTTAGGGATCTTTGATCATGGTCTTTGTAGTTGAAATAAGATACAGTACGTATGATTTTTATTATCCAAAAGGCTTATATTGACTAAAACGGGTTATGATGAAGTGGGCATGTTGGTTTTCTCTTTTTGTAGCCAAATCAATAGAATGTTTGTAAATAGAACGACTGAAATGGGTATGTATCAATGATTTATTTTAATTAAAGTGCCATGTCGAAGAAGTTTGTATTATTATGTGTACAACTCGAAAGAAATGATACAATGAGTAATATTTTAGCAGATTATGTGCAACAATGTTGTAAAACTTCGAGCCTTTTGTTATGTTTTTCAACGAAAAGGGGAAACTCATCCGTATCTTATGTTTTTCATATGAGAAATATGTTAGGAATTAGAAATTCCGGTATTAAAAGTCGGTCACCTCAGTATATGTAATCGTTAAGCTCGTAGTCGTAGTTCTTTTAAGTTAAGTAGTAATTTAGTTAAGTAACACCGTGGAGGACAGACGGGTCTTTACCCACTGTATGCACGATCCACTTGACCCAAAGTGTGGCGATTTATGTAAGACTATAAATACTCTCTACCTCCCAGTAGGTAGAGTTGGAGCTCATAATAATATCTTTCACTTTCTCTCACTAAGTTCCCTAAACCTCTAACTTTCTCTCTAGAATTCCATCTATATGCTACTTTGTGTTATGGTTTGATGTGTATGTGAAAAGTTAATATCTAACAATTGGTATCAAGAGCCATGGTTTGATCATATCTTACACATCTTTGGATTTATAGTGGTTTTAGGTGGTTTTGAGTTTGAAAAAGTTTAGTGGTTTTGCATCATTTGGTTGATTTTGTGTGTTAAAGGTTGAATTTTGTTGGTACTTTTGTGTTTAGAATCATCAAAAGTGTTTAGGTTTTCATTTGGTAGCTTGAATCATCTTGGTTGGGTTGTTTTGGATTGAAAAGTGATGTTTATATGGTTTTCATGGTAGCGAGTTAGTTCACGGATAAGTTTTCTTCGTAGCGACTTGCTTCACAAAATTGTAGCGAGTTACGATGTTAAATCTAGCGAGTTAGATCTAGCGACTTAAAGTACAAGTAGTGGACTCTCCACTACGGGTAGCGACTTAATGGTAGCGATTTGGTGCATGTGAGTTGCTCTTTAGCGACTTGCATTGTTGGCGACTTGAGTGGCAATTCTTGCCAAAATTTGGTTAGCGACTTGGTTCGTAGCGAGTTACTACTTAGCGACTTCTTTATTACATTAGCGACTTGGGATTCTAGCGACTTGGTGTCTAGCGAATTAGTTCCTAGCGACTTAGAGCTTTATCATCTAGCGACTTGAGTGATTGTTTACGGTTTTCTCTTGATTTAGTAAAATCCGTGAAAGAATCTATTTCCGGTTTAATCATTGAGTTATAAAATCCGTATAATCATTAACATGTCTACCAACGTCCCTACTATCATCTCCCTTTGTTGCGAGGATGTACAAGCGGTGGTTCGGATACTCGTCCACCCATGCAGCGAGGCGATTCGACTCTTGGGCTCAACGAATCGGGTGTATTGCCTTGGAAAGGAAAATGGTGTCAATATTCTCAAATCCATTGATGAAGGACCATATCGAGTTGAAGCGACTAGAGACATACTTGATACTAATGAAGATGGTACTCTATTTACGGTATGGACGGACCTAAGATGTATGATGAGCTTGATGATAAGGAGAAAAGAGATTTGATGCGAGATATCGGGGCTTCAAACATTGTTCTTCAAGGTCTTCCTAAAGACATCTACAAGGCGATCAATCATAACTTTGAAGCAAAGCGGTTTGGGATAATGTTAAGATGCTTCTCTCGGGTTCGAACTAGCGTGGAAGGCAGAGAATCCCAACTCTATGGCGAATTTGAGCACTTCAAGATGAAACCGGATGAGAGTGTCTATGAGTACTATGTGAGATTTCATAAGTTAGTGAATGACATGAGGAACATCGAATGACTATGCCTAACATTCACTCAACTCAAAATTTGTGAACAACATGAATCCCGAATGGCACAAGTTTGTCACGGTTGTGAAGCTCACTAAAGGATTGAAGAATACAAACTATGAGCAACTCTATGCCTTCCTCCTTGAGAATGAGAGACATGCCATGTTTGAAAAATTGATTCTCAATCGGTTCAAAACCAACCGAGGGAGAGACAAGTTAGTCTAATGACTCAGCGACTTTCTACTCAAACATTGGAATCACAACCAAAGCATCACAAGTCATACCCTTGGGTAATGGTAATCACAAACTCATTCACGATCCTATGTTCAAACAAGGCGATCTTGATGCGCGTGGGTAACATCATTAATCAACTAGCTCTACTCATTAGTCAAAACACGAATTCTCTCCCACAAACCAACAACAACCTCGAGCGCATCTAACCCACATAATCAAGCCCTTTGTTAAAGATGGAAGGATTGTGGTGCAACCGATTCGGGAAAGGCAGTATGATCGGGGAAGGGGTGGTCTTTGGTAGAGGATATGTGGGCAATCGAGAATCGAGGAAGGAATGGTAACCAAGGTCAAGCTAAGCCGATCAAATGCTATAAGCGTGGTGGTGAGGACACATTGCAAGGCGCACATCTCCAAAGCGTCCACGAGAATGCGATTACTTGAGAGATAAGATATTCTTGGCACAAGCTCGGGACAATGGTGCTTGCATTGGATGAAGAGGAATTCTTTGTTTCTTCTTGAGGGTAATGCCAAGACCTATGATGCGAGATGTGGATGAGCGGCCTATTCGGAGATAGGTCACAATCATCGAGCGCCTTTCAAGTTCTTGTTGTGATGCATACGACTACGATGTAGATGATGGACCTCTGCACACACAATCTTTATGGCTAGCATCTCTCAATGGTTTCTCCCAAGAACCCTTCTTCACCACAAGGTGGCCCATCCAAGGACAAACTCATCTCGGAGGTATTAAAGCTATCGATGATCTTGATGTGCAGCAGATGCATGACAAAGCACAACCAATGAAACTTTTGAATCAAATATTGAAAATATGGGTAATATCAATATTGTCCCATACGATCAATCGTGAAACAAAGTGAAAGTGAAGTTGTACCAAGTGATGCATCTTCTGCGATCAACAATGACTATGTCTTTGATGAATACACCGCATGTGCTCTGATGATTCCATAATTTACGAACTAAATGCCTATAAGGGCGTGTTGCCATTTATGAACAACGTGCAAAATTTGAGTTGACCACTCGTGAGCGGAAATGGATGACCAAGTGCGTGCGATAATTAGAAAAAGTAATTTTAGAGAAGTATTGAAACAAGAATTAAATTCTTTGCAAGAAAAACTTTCTAAAACATTAAGCAAAAACAAGAACTTCAAGAAAATGTGAAAATGCTTAAGCAAGAATTTAATGCAAAAGAATCAAAGCTCTTGAGAGATTTTCTAATCGAAAACTTTGAAAAACAAACTTGAAAACAAGTTGTACATGCAAGGAAACACCATTGATTGCTCACATGATCACTAAGCATAGAGTTCTAGCGATAAGCATAGTGTTCCCATTATAGATAAACCCAACCACGAGTATGGAAAGATAGCAAAAGCGACTCAAAGTGTTATCTATGATGGAAATGAGATTCTTAAACCTAGACAAAAACCTAGTTGCGTTGAGTGCGAGAGGATGACAAAAATTAGATGAAGTAACTAGGGAGAAGATGAATAAGAAACTAAATGATCCTAAGTGCAAAGAGAAGAAAGTAATTATCACTCCCCATGACTACAAGAAGGAAAAGCTGGATTTCCTTGAACAAGTTTAAGACTCGGACATTGTTGACTCCGAACAAGTCTTACGGAAAATGGATTTAGATAAGCGAAATTTGAAAATATTGTAGAAACAAACCCTCCCCCGGAAAATGCCTAGAAGCGTGTGTATCCTCCTAATACACCAATGCATCTTGTACCTAGAACAATTGCCACTAAAAGCAAGACATTAATCAGCCAATCGTTATATTTCAACTATTTGTTGATTTTGAGAAAACTTGCAAGAAAAGGATCACACCTTTGGTATAAGCGAAGGAGAAAGGGGTTTGAACAAATGAAAGAATGTTATTTAAGCGAGGTCATGCCTTTCTTTAAACTTCTAAAGGATCACTTTGAGAGTCTTAAAAGGGATAGAAAGCGGATATTAAGGGAATGGAAAAGGAATTTGATGCAATAATAGTTGAAATTAATGACTATGAGCGTGCACTAAAATATAATGAGATTGAGAGAAAGAACACGCATACATTAAATGAGAATCTTATTCTTGAATGTGTTGCTCAAGATGTTTTTTCAACGCTTCAAATTGCTCTATTATCGCTTCCAAATTTCATGAACTATCTGTGTACTGAAAGTCTCCCATGATCGTGTCATTGAGCTTGAAAAACTAACTCTAAACTAAATGAGAAAATTGAGCTGGATGATCATGACAATTTGGTTAAACATTTTCTAAACTAGAAGTTGAGTATTTTAATCTACAACTAAAATATCAACATCTCAAAGAAAATGTCAAAACTTCAAATATCAAGACATCTTGGATGCTCGAGTTTGATGCAGTTTTCAAATTAACAAGCGAGATGAGCGATTCATGCTCGATGTAACACGATCGAGAAAGTTGAAAGCCCAAATCTCTCAATTAAAGGGTCAAGCGAACAATATGACGGGCTCCCAAATGCCTCCTCCTTTAGATTCTCGAATTCTCAAGCGTTTCATCTTCAAAATCTAGTAAATGCCTTACAAAGGAAAGCGAAAGTTTTCTAGAAGAAAATGAAAAGGTAAACGTCATTTCAATGAGTTATTTGAATCAATTAAAGTCACTCGTAACAAAACAACGAACAAATAGCTTCATTGCAAAGGAAATTGAGAATCGAAGAGTCGGGTAAAGGGAAAATGCCAATGATCAATGGGGAGAATGTTGTATCTAAGGTTCACTCGGTAATAAATCGCTTTATCGTGACATATGTCCCCCTCACCTAAGGAACAACAAACTTGCCATTCAAACATATTTCTCATCCCTTAAGGATTGCTTAGAATGCTGCGTGAGATTGTTGAAGAGGATAAGCTAGTGAAACCTCATGATAATGCAATTGGACATGCATGCTCATATGCCAAACGATCTCAAGAAATCTTAGAATGCTTGATCACTATATGCCCAAAGACATTAGGTGAGAGAGTTAACCCTTTGATTCCATGCTCAATGCCTAAGGCCAAATATGATATGCACTCGATTCCCAATGTTTTGAATGAGAGCCGTAGTGTACCCTTGAGTAGTTGATTCTAGATCATCAATGCTAGGAAAGAGAACTCAAATGTGCCTTCTAGGAGTACTAATCTCGGTACATCTAGCTTTATGAAAGTGAACCGTAGTGCACTGCATGTAGTTCGGATCGGCACATCTAAGCGGTGGTGCAAGAGTAGTAAAACAAACTAATGTTCCCATTCCTCTACAGAGAGTGTCGGTGACATTAAAGGGAGCGGTCAAAGTCTCAAGACAATACAAGGAATGATAGGACCTCTCAAGCTAAGAATGTGCCTTTGGAAGAAAGTAGAAGAACAATCTAGGAACCTTAAGTTTGAATCGAATAAAGCGAATCGTGTTGATTCTAGTATTAGCCATAAGCGTCTTGTAATTAATTGAATTCGATACTATTTGCAAAACTTGTCGATGTTTGCTTGAATTCATTTCTAATCATGGATGTGATGTCAATGCTTTGCCTAATGATGTTAATTGTCCGATTAATATTGTTAATGCTAAAATTCATGCTAAAAAGGCTAAAAGGCAAAAGCGAAAGAAAGTTAGAAAACAATGGAAACCCGGGAAGAACATTCGTGAGAATAGGCTCTTATTGGATACATTGGCCATAAGACCAATCGAGATAATGCCCACTAGAAAATGGATGCCTCTTGGTAGAACTATTTCCTTAAGAAGTGGTCACCTGTAAGCAGGACTATCTGAGATACTAGTATTGCATCTACTCATAATGATTCCATTACCTCACCATATCGATATGAATGCTTCTATTTACGATGTGGGTGTTCCAGCTGTTGCTACTAACCAAATGGAACCCATTCTTGCATGGGGATCCCAATTATCGATTATCCATTCTTATGCATGTTCAGCTGCGGATCGTTCAAATCGTTACGTGGTACACGGACTCAGTTGTTCCAAGCATATATTTGGAGACGGTCACGCTCATGAACCGTAAGCAAATTCATCGGGGCTATTAGATTTGGTAATGATCATTTTGGTGCTATTATGGGTTATGGAGATTATGTTGTTGGTGATAGTGTCATCTCAAGAGTGTATTATGTGGAAGGTTTAGGTCATAATCTTTTCTCTGTTGGTCGATTACGTGATTACGATCTAGAAGTAGCCTTGAAAACATACACCTTTGTTAGAGATCTTAGCGGTGAGAGCTGTTGAAAGGAACTCGTGGCTCAAACCTTTACACCATCTCTATTGATGACATGATGAGGGCATCTCCAATCGCTTGTTATCTAAGGCTTCAAAACAAAGTCATGGTTATGGCATCGTCGTCTCAATCACTTGAACTTGGCACCATTAACGATCTTTCGAGAAAGGACTTAGTTGTAGGTCTACCTAGACTAAAGTATGAAAAGGATCATCTTTGTTCGACATGTCAATTGGGAAAAAGCAAGATGTTTGCCCATAAATCCAAACCTACTCGACTCTGTCACGAAGTTCTTCATATGATTCATATGGATCTATGTGGACCAATGAGGTGCGAGAATATCTTTGGGAAGAAATATGTGTTAGTTGTGGTTGATGATTACTCTAGATTCACAGGTCAAGTTCTTAAGGACAAAGGATGAAACTCGATATCATCATCAAACTCATCAAGCATTGCGAGTTAGACTTAACAAAGCGTCGAATTATCGAGCAGACAATGGGCGGGTTTGTCAACAAACAACTTAGTGAATTCTATGAAAGCATTGGAATCGACCATCAAAGAAGTGTTCCACGAACCCCTCAGCGAGCGGTGTAGTTGAAAGGCGAAATCGTACTCTTGTTGAAATTGCTAGAACAATCTTGATCTACTCAAAGGTTCCAATGTTTCTACGGGTGAAGCAATTGCCCTTGCATGTTACACACAAAATCGTTCACGATTCACACCATTCATGGAAAAACTCCATATGAACTTGTCCACAACGAAACCTAATCTATCTTTCCTTCGTGTGTTTGGTGCCTTGTGCTATCCAACTAATGAGGGTCAAGACTTGGGCAAACTTAGAGCTAAAGGCGACATTGGAGTATTTGTAGGATATGCACCAAACAAAAGGGATACCGAATCTACAACAAAAGAACCCGAAATATCATGGAAACAATTCACGTTACGTTTGATGGTGACCGGTCAAATGGCTCTGGACACTCCACTCGGGACCCGCACTTCAAAAGCAGTCCTATTGGTTCATCCCTTGTTCCAAACTCCTCTCATGAAGCGCCATATGTACCTCCATCGAAGATGATGTAAAGAAATTGTTTGATCCAATGTTTGATGAAGCTGTATGAGTCTACTACTAATGAGGTCTTGATCCCACAACAGAGGATGCTCATATTCCGATGAATGAAGTCAATCCATCGGTTTCAATATCGTAAGTCAAGAAGCACTGCTGCAGATCCTTGATCTCATCAACAAATCATCATTCTTCAAATGTATATCATGGAAATGTTTACGGCATCAATGATGAAGTTAATCCCTGCGACTCACGAAGATGCTCCATTTGAAAACATATTTGCTACTCACGAATCATCATCGAACCATCTTCTTGAGGAGACATCAACTCGGCTACTTGGTTCCTCAACAAATGCCACATGAACACCTCGGAAAATGGACTCACGATCATCCATTAGACAACATCATTGGAAATCCTCTCGTCTGTATCAACCGGAAGCAACTCGCAACCGATGCCTTATGGTGCTTCTTCAACTCCGTACTATCTAAGATCGAACCAAAAGATGTTAAAGCGCTATGAATGAAGATATTTGGTTCAATGCTATGCAAGATGAAATTCATGAGTTTGATCGTCTTGATGTATGGGAGTTAGTACACTCCTCGGGCGTGCTATGATTATAGCTCTAAAATGGATCTTCAAAGTAAAACTTGATGAGCATGGTGATGTGTTGAAGAACAAGGCTCGATTAGTTGCTAAAGGATATCGTCAAGAGGAGGTATAGACTTTGAAGAATCTTTTGCTCCGGTTGCTCGAATCGAGGCAATCGAATCTTTCGGCTAATCTTGCTAGTAAGAACATGGTAGTTTATCGGATGGATGTAAAGGCGGCATTTCTAAATGGAGATCTTAAAGAAGTCGTCTCGTCGACCAACTGAAGGATTTGTGAATCAAGAGCATCCTACTCACGTTTATCGTTTGAAGAAGGCTCTTTACGGTTTGAAGCAAGCTCCAAGGGCATGGTATGATACCTTTGTCAAAGTTTCTTCTATCAACCGGATTGACAAAGGCGATTGATCCTACATTGTTCACCGAAGTCGAGCAAACATTTAACTCATGTTCAAATTTATGTTGATGATATTATTTTGCCTCGTGACCCAATGGAATGTGATCGTTTTCTAATGAAATGAGTTCAAAATTTCAAATGTCAATGATGGGACAAATGTCATTTTCTTGGGATTACAAATTTCTCAAAGTCCGGAGGCATTTTCATAAATCAATCTAAATATGCAGAGATTTTAAAGAAATTTGGATTTGATTCAAGTGACCTGTTGACACCCCATGATTGACCGAACCAAACTAGATGAGGACCTCTCGGGGATCATGATTGACCAAACTAAATATCGGAGTATGATTGGATCACGATGTATCTCACTTGCTAGTAGACGAGACATCTTGTTCTCTGTATGCATGTGTGCTAGATACCGAGCTAAGCCTACTAAAAGCACCTAGAAGCGATTAAGCGGGTCTTCGGTATCTCAAGGAACCATCAATATGGGACTATGGTACCGAAGGACACGGTATGTCACTAACGGCCTATCACGAGATGCCGATCATGCGAGTTGTCAAGATACACGTCGAAATACGTGCGGAGGTGCTCGGTTTTGGGTGATAAGCTTGTGGTGGTCTCAAAAAAGCAAATGAGTACTTCTATTTCCTCTCTGAGAGGTGAATACATAGCCATGTCATCTTGTTGTGCTCAAATCTTATGGATGAGATCTCGATTATCGACTATGGCTTTGAATTCAACAAAATCCTCTGTCTTGTGATAATAAAAGTGCTATTGCTCTCTCATGCAACAACGTTCAACACTCAAGAGCAAAGCATATCGACATTCGACATCATTTCATCGGGAACAAGTGGAAAAAGGTGTGGTGGAACTATATTTTGTGAGGTGCGAATATCGGTTAGCGGACATCTTCACCAAAGCTCTTCCAAGAGCGTTTTGAGTTTATTCTTCCACGTCTTGGTTTGAAAAGCCTTCAACGAAACTCTCAAACGTCTTGAGGAGGAAGGCGAGGAGTAAAGGTCTATCTTCATCTATCTCTTGTATATATCTATTCGAAAAACAAAATAAAAATTATAAAACTTTCAAAATCCATAAAATTTGAAAAATTGAAAAATCTTCAAAAAAAAAAAAAAAAAAAAAAAAAAAAAATATTGTCCTTTTGTCATGTTTTTCCGGTTCGATAATATCTACGGTCTTTGTCTTTGTCATTCAAAGAATGACACGGATTTTAGATGTTGTTCGAATTTAAAAAAAAAAAAAAAAAAAAAAAAAATCAAAAATTCAAAAATCAAAAATATTTTTGGGAGAAAGAAAATGGTTTATTGTCATTTTCGAGCAATAACCCGCTTTTAAAAGAAAAACGAGCCATGTTTTACCATGTTTTCAAATTCTATGCTCGATTCTATAAACTCTTATCTGCTTGAAAACCAAATGCTTTGAAAAATAACTCGATCTCTATTTTGATAATCATCGGACTTATATGTCAAAATCTCTATCTCTCGATCAACAACCTCGTCATTGATTGAGGGAGAATGATTTCAATTAAATTAAAAAGTTATTTGGCATTAAATTGTTTTCAAAAGATATACATGCATGTTTTATAAATGGAGTTTAAAGTCTTAAAATCGATCCATATCGGTTAAAACACTTTCACAATCAAGTCACAATTCTCCTTAAAAGCTTTCAAAATCAATTTAAATCTATACGAGATCACAAATCTCAAATGATTTGATAATTGTGATCGGGGAGAATGTGTGATTTAAATTGGTTAAAGCGATAATCGGTAAATGGTTATAAAAGAATGTACATCTTGTCCTTCTCACATGTGACAAACGATTTCAATTTTTCAATGCACATGTTGAGGGGAGCATCTATCTTAAACCTTTGATTTGAAGCGTGATCATTCATCCTAATGTGCGGGTTCCTCTAGTATGTGCAAAACTCTTTTCAAACCTCGAGGCACATATTGAGGGGAGCAAATTATGGAAACCTCATCCTTCCGGAAATGCTATACCCACTTGATACATTGAGGAAGTGATGTTGATATCTTTAGAAAATGGTAATCAAAAAAGTTAATTCTTTCTCTTGCCTCCGTGTGCAAAACATTTTCAAATACTTGATGCACATGTTGAGGGAGTTCTCGTTCTAAAAATATCAAAAACAATTCGGTACAAAATGCTTTGATAATACATCACAAGTATACGAATTGATTTTCAAATGGTTTTCAATTGGATCCAATGGCGGATGAACAATACCAAATTGACCTACCAACTTTACTTTATATGCGGTGATATAAGGATGATAAGGTTAGGTATTGGTTCCCATGATCCGCCGAGCCGGAGGGATCTACCGAGGACAATCCACTAGTTAGTGTAGAAGTCCTTAGGTATGATGATAAAAGGAGAAAAATGAGATATGGGAAGAGTGCGGACTAAGGCGAGCTAGTCTTGGAATAAACCCAACAAGGTTCTAGCTATGAAGTCTCGGTAAGCTTGAAGGGTTGAAGAATTAAAAGAATTGAATGAAAATAGGGTGAAAACAAATAGCCCTCCATTAATTCAACCTTAGAGGCGAAACCGGGTTCACTTCATATACTCTTGATGGTAACATCGGTATTGAAGACAAGGCGTCATGGACCCGGTGACGCCTTGCACTTCACCTTTCCAAACCACTCAAGTTCCTCTTAAAGGGCTTGTTTCATTCTCACGGGAACCGACATAATCTATCATTGTCTCTTAGAGATGGTTGATATTGAAGTAGGAGACCCTCTCCTAGTCTCGACACGGGATCCAAATATGCACAAATTGAGTCTAGAGCCACGAGATCATCAATAAATCTCATTAGGACACTTTCAATGAAGACTCTCTGTTTCACACAATGTGGAAAGAGATTATATCTTGAGTCCTCGCATTATCCTTGTGGTATTGCGGAACATCGAGTGATGTGTTTACATATTCACAATGAAGATGGAAAGCCTTACGGAGCCAACATCAAACAAGCTCTGGTAGGTGGCATGTGAGATCTATTATATAGATCAACCATGTGACAAGCGAGCAGAAACAATGGGCGATTCAATCTCTTGAATCAATCTGGTTCGAGTTATGGATTGACGGATGCCTTTGAAAAACCGGTCGTTGTGCTTAATAAACTCTTTTCTTTAGCACATCATCGTGTACTAATTTTCAAACCAAAAGGTATTTTATGATTGATAATTGATTTTCAATAAAACCTTCGTTGTATTGCAAAAACAATTTCTATTGAGCAATACGATTGTTTTCAAATCTCTTTTCATCAATCGGTGGACTTAAAATTATTTGGTTCACTCACTCCGTGTTGTCTTCTTTGAGATGTTCGGTTTGAGAACGACTAGAACATTGCGAAACCACATCAAGGAGATTCTTAGGAATCCTACGATCACGAGCGGTGCTTGTCTTGATCAGCGGGGGCAAGTGGGCGTGTACCTCAATTCATCGAAAGTGATCAAAGACACTTTCGTGCGATTTGTTGCTAGCTGTTGTATGCGAGTCGCCCGGCGTTTGCGGTGATCGAATGAAGCGGTCAATCCATAGCCGCATGCTCACTTAACACATTCATCTCAAAAGAAATCATGATTAGTGCATCAATGACTCGATATTTTCACTCCATGCTTACGCTACTGCTGCTGCGCCAATATCATGAATCAACTAAAGCTTCCGCTACTCGATGAGAAGAGATCATGATCGAATGTGAGCATGTCGGTCCCAAAGTCACAAACACCACAATGGATGTCTCGAGATTGTTGATGGTGATGATCTCAAATCTTGGCTCAAAATTATCATCACGTGGATCGGTAAAGACCTCCACTTGGAACAATCAAACATGCAATGTGAAGAATCAATGACTACGAGTTTAAGTGCAAAGAACTACATCAAGAATGCAAGATCAAGTGTTAATGTAATATCTTTTGTATTCTATGTATTTTTGGTACGTGAATGAGGTGACCTCCTTAGGGGAGATTGTTAGGAATTAGAAATTCCGGTATTAAAAGTCGGTCACCTCAGTATATGTAATCGTTAAGCTCGTAGTCGTAGTTCTTTTAAGTTAAGTAGTAATTTAGTTATGTAACACCGTGGAGGACAGACGGGTCTTTACCCAGCTGTATGCACGATCCATGACCCAAAGTGTGGCGATTTATGTAAGACTATAAATACTCTCTACCTCCCAAGGTAGAGAGTTGGAGCTCATAATAATATCTTTCACTTTCTCTCACTAAGTTCCCTAAACCTCTAACTTTCTCTCTAGAATTCCATCTATATGCTACTTTGTGTTATGGTTTGATGTGTATGTGAAAAGTTAATATCTAACAGTCTCTTGACATCGTCTTCAAGACGAATAGAACCGTGGTATGAACCGTGCCCCGAACCTTGCCCCATCGAAGCATCTTGACTCGGATAGTTTTAAGTCGGGTATTGTTGAGACATATAGTTTTGAGGAGGGTATTGTTGAGACGAATAGTTTTGAGGAGGGTATTCCATAAAATCTTCAAAATCCATATCAAGATTAACACCATGAAGCGGTGAAAACGATTGATTTAGTTGGGAAGATTGCGAGAAATCCATGTTAGGATGATATGACGACCCGCTTGGTGATTGGTTATTGATATTAGGACGACCCGGTGGGACACATGGACGATTGATGTAAAATGGGTTTTGATTTTGATTGGGGTTGTGGTAGTCGTGTTTGATATTCAAAACCGGGTGCACGAAAACGAATACCCCGATTTTGTGGTGGTGTTACACCCGTTAATTCAAACGGTGGATCCGGTGAGAAATTCAAATTCGGGAAATTTTGGGGAAGTCGGGATCGTCGATTTTTTGATGTGCGAGTCTTTTTTTGTGACATGATTAATATTGGTGATAAGTTGTTTGAATTGTGTTTGAAAATGTGTGTTTAAAAACGTGTTTTGGGTTGGTATTTATAATGTTGTAAAAGTGATAAAGTTTTTTTTTTTTTTTTTTTTTTTTTTTTAATACCAAATGGTCCAAAAGAATTTGAAATTGTGAGTTAAAATAATCGGTCAACTAGGCGAACTAGTTTGCCATTTTCTCCTCCCCCAACCGACTGCAACCGAAGGGCCACAGTGGAGTGACCGATCATAACCGGTTGGTTGACACGGTCTCGACCACCCACCGCTTTCACGATTTTACATTCATCTTCTAAAAACAATTCTTTTCCGACCATATTTCCCAAACTTCAACTTCAAACATATTTATATTGAATTAATTGCAAGATATCAACTAATGGTCCAATAAAAAATCAAAAGATATTAAAAAGTAATAATAATATTTTTGGATGATGAATAGTGATCTTCCAAATATGGAGAATTTTGAGCAATGCTTTAAAATTTTGAGTTTGGTTAAAGATAAGTTTTGATGTTCCACTTTTCAAATATGAAATGATAGTTTGCATATTATGGTTGGAGATTGCTTTACTCTAGCATAGTGTTTACATACGAGGGAATGGTGTGGTGGCGCAAGTGGCTCGCCATTCCGACGTGGCAAGCAAAATGGCGACGCCATTTACTCGCTACCACACCGGAGGTAGATTGCGCCGTTTCAAAAGTGAGTGCTCACATCTCGCCATTTCAATTTTCAATTTTTGTGTTTTATCTTATTTTAAATGGGGTTTGTGTTTTTTTAGTAACCATGATTTCTGAATTTTTGGTCGACTAATCCACGGGGTTTGAACCCACCGCCACACAGACTCAAACCAGTTAAAGCCCTCTTTTTTCAAGAGGTTGGTGTGGCCACTTAAGTTTGCTTGCACCTTGCAGAAATTGAACTTGAGACCTCACACATTTTAGAGTGATAGTCACAAACCTTTTTGCCACTAAGCTACCCTTAAGTGGTTTAAATAGGGTTTGTGTTGTAATTGTGTGTGTTTACTTTTTGTGTATGTGTGTGTGTTTGTGGTGTGTGGTGTAAATGCGTGTAGGCTTTATGGGGAAGACGAAGTGTAGCAAGTAGGGTTTTAGTATTTGTGGGCGTTTGTGGTGTGTGTATAGGATTATTTATTTATTTATTTTTATTTTTATTTAACTGGTTATACTAAGCATAAATTTTATTTAATTGGCTTAATTTTTTTATTGTGCTAAACTCTTGGCCCAAATGTGATAAAATAACGAGAAATGCAATTTTTCGCATTTTTTTTATAGTTCATATTTATTTTAATTTTCGCGTTGTAATTTATATTTTATTTGAATGAGCGAAAAATTAGTTTGTTTGAAAAAATGAAAAATAAAATTAAATGGTGAAGCATAAAAACTTCGAAACGACATGCAAACGTCTTAAGCCACTGCATAAGGGGTATCATTGATTCATTGTTGTGTGAATGTAAAATGTGAAATACTGAGGCGACGCTGATTTAGCCAAACGACATGCCACCATACCCTTCCCTCTAATCAACTTCATCCACTAAAGTTTACCTTGTTATATATTCCTTAAATATATCCTTGTTGTAGCTTGTAAAAAATATGTTCGGTGTACGTGCTATCACACATAAAGCATGAACGTTTTGGGTTCAACAACTACCGAATACATTATGTATGAACTTGTTATGATGTAAGACTTTGTCACTGCGAGACACGCGATAGTTATGACATAAATTATTTCGATCATACTTATTGTTTCAATTAAAATACATGTTATTATCATAAAATTGTTTTCCGCAAGAAAAGGGCCACGGTCTTTACCACAACCGTGCCCCTCTACATACATTGACTTACTATACTTGCATTTGCTTTAGTAATACTATTGTTCCAACAAGACAACAATGATAGTTTTTCAGCAAAAGCACATTATTTTGTTCAACAAAGAAATACGTTAATTTCATAAGATCTTATGAATATTTACAACTGTTTTAACACATCCATATCGTTATGCATAAAAGATAGACATATCTAGCAAGATTTAGAGTTGAGCATCATGATCAGAAAAACTAAACCAGCCGAGCTACTTTTGATTCGGTTCTTAAATTAAACTATACACAAAAAATCGGTTCTTGGTTCGGTTTGAATGTACACAAACCTAACTTATTTGGTTGCAGTCTCTATGGTCAAACGAGCTCTACTCTAGTGAGAAGAGTTACAACATCATCAAGCTTAGTTGGCACCAATCAAAACAAAACACGTAGGCAAAAACAACTCACAAAAAACATTTTTACCATACTTAACTTACCCAATATTTTGCACTTCTTAAAAAAATAACACATTTAGTACTACAATTTTACAACATAATAATTACAAAAAATTGGTAAAAAGTAGTTGTAACATAACATAACATAAAATTGTCTTCCAACTATTTCCCCAAATTTTCATCCATCTTCTTCTTCTTCCTTGATCTTCGCTCTCTGGTTCATCTCACAAACCCTAAATTCACTCAATTCAATCACACTCAGGTATCTCCAATTATCAATCATTTAATTACATCAATTTTATAAATTTATATAAATAACTCAATTTTAGCTAATTAATTATAGATCTTATTGAAATTTCATCTGATCTCTAAAAAGATCATTGATCCTGATATGATTTTGTGTTTAGGTTAATGGGTATTTTTTGTTTTTGATTCTTGATGTGTAAAAATTGAATCTTTATTGGTTTTGTTGTGAAAAATTGAATCTTGATTGTTTTTTGTTGTTGATTGTAGTGTGTGAATTGTGGATCGTGTTTCGATGGCGACTCCCGGTGGAACTAGGCCTAATTATAATCCTAATATGGTTGCTGATAATTTGCAAAATTTGAATATTAATCGCCCACCTAATCAGCCACCGAATTCGGGTAGAGGTCCTGTTCCGTTTTCGTCTCCGTTTTCTGGACCTAATGTGCGCCCGGGAGCGCCACCGCCTGGTGTGGTTCCTAGAGGTGTAGGGCCAAATGTTGGTGGACCGACGCAAGGTACATTGCCTCCTATGATGGGACCGAACCGAGGTCCTCCTGGTGGTGGTAATGTGCCTCCGTTTGGTGCAAGGCCTATGGCTTCTGGACCGGGAATGAGTGTGCCTGGTCCTCGTCCTGGTGCAGGACCGTTTGCTGGTCCGCCTATGGGACCGCCTCCGAATGTAGGTGGTGGTGGTGGTATGGTGAGTAATGGCCCGCCTCCTTTTGGACCACCAGGTGGTATGCAAAGTGGTGTTGGACCAATGGCGAGACCATCGGTCGGACCTTCACCTTCTCCACCAAGTATGGCGTCACCGCCTTTTCCAGGACAGGCAAGTCCGTTTGGAAGTTCACCGGATAATCAACCAAGAGGGCCACCACCGTCGATTGCGCCCCCGTTTTCAGGGCCACCAAGAGGACCTCCGCCGTTTTCAGCTCAGGGTCAAGGCATGCCCCCTCCACCGCAAGCTTCTCCTTTTGGGGCTCAACCATGGCAAATGCAACCCCGACAAGTATGTTTTTTATCTCAAGTTTGAAAATTTTGTATTCTAGTGTAACTTGAGTATTAACGCTGCACTTTGATTGTTTGTTCATGATCGACATATGTTTTACGAGTGTGACGTATTAAAGCTGCTACAAATTATCTTGCTTATTTTGGAAGGGCATCATGCTGTGTAGCTATCACACTCAGGTGCCTCAGCCATAGGAATGGGGGGAATATTTTTTACGATGATTTGGTAGTTCACGTCATGAACGATATAGAATGCTTAATATCCGTACTAGCCTAATTTAGAAGTGTGAAATGCTCTCTTCTGGGGAGTTCTGATCATATTGTAGATTAATATGTCCATGACGCTATCGCACAAAACTGCCTAATGAATCAGAAAATTAGCTATTTCGGCAAGGCTAATTTGTAAAAATGCAGTCAAAATGACCTCACTTTCTTAGAGAGGACATTTGTAGAAATTGTAAATGTAAATGGCACATAATTAGACGTCTAAGAGGATGCGTGATGGCTCATTTTATAGTGGATGATGCTTGATGCTTAGGGACCCGATTAAGTATCTTTGACTAATTGAAGCCTTAATGGGACATTCTATACCCAGTGCCTAAGGATTACTGGAACACTAGTTTTTGATTTGCTAAATTTTTTTGAGGTCAATTTATGAATGTGGATGGATTATAAGAGAATATTAAAACCTAATACAGAGAAGACTTGAATGAAACACAAATGCCTTTAATGGGTAAGATAATAACAAGAAACAAACTTGCGATATTACTTACAGAGGAATGCTGTGATTAACCTGTGGCAGTGATTGTGAACTTGTAATGGGTCTAAACCCCATAAAAGCCGAATCAAGGGTCATGTGGTGTTTGTAGAAGACCTTGCAGATTTATATGTCTTTCTAGCCAAGATACTAAATTAGATTTTAGTATAATAGAATCATATCTGGCGAGTGGCCGCTGTTTATGATGTAACAAACTATATGTTAACAGGTTGCAAAACGAGGTTGATATCATTAAGATTTTCATTACAGATAAAGCTTTCGAGTTTCCACATAACAGATCTTTGCCAAAATGGCCTGGAGAAGACGACCTATCTACCAGGCTTTTATATTATCCATTATAACTTTGATAATTTTTTGTTAATTGGGACTAATGGACTATGATAAATTGGTGACACATTACACATTGCACTTTTGAGTTTTGACTTAAAAATTGTGCAAAAAGAAAGATGACATGAAACTAGATTGGAGAAACAGTAAGTTTTAGAACATCTGTGTTTGGTCAAGAATTCTAATCAATTTTGTATCTAGTGAATATATCAACTTGCTGATTGCAGAATCAGGAAGTTAGGAAATGTATAATCATGATTGCATTCCTCAAAATCATACGAGATACTGCATCTGCACAAGATATACAGTCGTAGAAAATGGCGTTTGGTGGTTACACATAAAAATTTCCCTTGAATGGAAAAAAAGTTAAAAGTTACTAGTTAGCAAGAGTTATAGGATATTGGATTTAAAGTGAGTCACTTTCTTTTTAACACTTATTTGTATCCGAGACATTTTAGATGATGTTTTAGAGACAAAAATAAATAAATTTGTGAACTTGGTTTGACTGCTTTAGAGTACCTGGTGTCGTAGCGCACCCCATGATACACAATAAACTAGAGTATCCTCTATATATGTAATGAAATATATTAATTTTTCTATGATGAGTTTTTTCTTTTGGATCACCTACATTTTGAGATTGAGTTCTGACTTTATTAATTTTATCAGAACGTACGCCTCCACCAATCCCTGGTTCTGCTCAACCACAAAGAAATTTTGGCTTTCAACCACCACTTCCTAATCAGCAAGCAATGGCTACAATATCACCAGCTATGAGTGCTGGTGGAGCTGCAGTTACGGGACCATCAAAGATTGATCCGAACCAAATTCCACGCCCTATGCCCAATCCCTCAGTTCTTTTGCATGAAACTCGCCAGGGCAACCAGGCCAATCCTCCACCGGTATTTCATTTTTTTTTTCTGAATAGTTCCATGATTGTGTTTATATGCATTTATTTATGTTTTTCTACTTTTTGTTTTATCGTGTAGCCTGCTACAAGTGAATTTATTGTAAAAGATACTGGAAACTGCAGTCCACGGTACATGAGGTGTACAATCAATCAGGTACTACACATATAAGCCCTTTTCTACTTTGTGTTTGATCATGCTGGATGCTTAGCTTATTATGGGATTATTATTATTATTATTATTATTTATTTATTTATTTATTTATTTATTCATTTTTTTTATTGTTTCAGATTGCTTGCACTACCGATCTTTTGACCACTTCAGGGATGCAATTGGCTTTGTTAGTCCAGCCTTTGGCCCTCCCTCATCCATCCGAGGAGCCCATTCAAGTAATGCCATTATGTTCCTTCTCTTCTGCTGATGTTAAAAGCTAAAACTACTTTGTTGAAAATTGAGATGCATGTCTAAGATACGATTAAGTTTTTTTAAATTGTAGTAGCTGATAACTCAAACTCATGTTATTCAAGGTAAATTTGATTTTGTCCTGTATGTTGATTATATGCGATATTCCTAACTAAATGATTAAAAAGTAGTCATCTTTCAGTAGGAGTGCATTTTTTGAGAGTATACTTTTTTTATACTATTTTAGTATAAAGACAATGTTAAGAATGGTGTACATATATGTCTTTTGTGGGCAAATATCGCCTTCATAGTGTTTTCTGCATATATCCATATATTGCAAACCTCTGGTAATTTGGAAGCATAGGCAGAGCTAAAAAAAATCCGATGTCTGCTATATATTGTAAATATGCTTCTTATGGGTACTTGTTTTTTACAGTATGTGCAGTTTGTGATCTTACGTTTGACTTAACATGACTCACTTATTGTACTATTATAATATTTCCCGATTTCTAAATGTGAATATCTGCAGGTAGTGGATTTTGGGGAAAGTGGTCCCGTTCGTTGTTCTCGTTGCAAAGGCTACATTAATCCATTCATGAAATTCGTTGACCAAGGAAGACGTTTTATCTGTAACTTCTGTGGTGAGTATTTTATATAGTCTGTTGTGAGTGTTGTCAAAGCCTTGACCATCATGCATTTGAGAATATGCAGATTTTGACTAGGCTACTCTTTTGCAGGTTTTACAGATGAAACTCCACGTGATTATCAGTGCAATTTAGGCCCAGATGGCAGACGAAGAGATGCTGATGAGAGGCCTGAGCTATGTAGAGGCACAGTTGAATTTATTGCTACAAGGGAGTTTATGGTTAGTGGCTTTCCTTATACTGTTGGCCTATGTTTATCAATTATTCGTTATCACTACTAATCCAAACATTCAAGGTTTCCAAGAATCGAGCAAAGAATAAAGTTTTGAACTTTAATACCATGTAAGAGTAATTCTAGTTCTTGTATCTTTCTAGGTGCGTGATCCAATGCCTGCTGTTTTTTTCTTCCTCATTGATGTATCAATGAACGCCGTACAAACTGGTGCTACAGCCGGAGCTTGCAGTGCTATCAGCCAAGTTATCGCGGATCTTCCCGTAAGTTTGTATGCTCAAGCTTACGAAATGTTAATATGGTCTACAACTGATGCACTGATGTCTCTAAACATAGTTGAATTAATAGATTAAGGGTTATAGAGATCCTTTGATACTGTTGGGGCAAAGGCCACTCAGTATATAGATAAATTTGCATCGTATCATGTCTTTAAAAGTTAATAAACAGTGTCTAAAAGTAGTCATATATACACATACTAGTGATGATGGTTTTCGACCATGATAGAAACTGAGTACAAATTTTTATCTGTGAATCAAAAGTCCGAAATTAGTACAAAATTGATATCATCTGATTGCAATCTTCCCCATAGTGCATATATATAATTTGTAATAATCTGATTGGTGCAGGAGGGTCCTCGGACGATGGTTGGAATTGCTACATTTGACTCGACCATCCACTTTTACAACCTGAAACGTGCTTTACAGCAGGTTCGTATTATATTGGATATTACTTTTTTACTTCCCAGTATATCAATATAATGAAAACGTCTCAGTCTCAGCATGTCATACACAATAATATGTTAGCTTACCAACTTATGTTTTTGTTAATGTTGCAGCCATTGATGCTAATTGTTCCTGATATACAAGATGTTTACACTCCTCTTCAAACTGATGTTATTGTTCCGCTTTCTGAGGTTAGTAATTGCTAAAAAACTTGACATTGTTTTCACTTGATTTGGAGGTTCTGTTGTCTGTTAAGTTTAATGAGTTTTCTATTTGCAAGATTTTTGGAACTAATATGCGTGCGTAATCAATGCTATTACAGTGTCGTGAGCATCTAGATCTACTACTGGAAAGCATCCCAACTATGTTTCAAAATAATAAAACCGCTGACTCAGCTTTTGGTGCTGGGATAAAGGTACTTAGTTTTTTCTGCGTGCCTATTTTGTATTCTATGACTCTTATCTTACATGACTTTCCATTTTATATCACTCAGGCTGCCTTTTTGGCAATGAAGAGCACTGGAGGCAAACTTTTGGTATTTCAATCAGGCAAGCTCATGCATTTCTGGTTATATATTCAAATAAGTGGTTATATAATTTACTCATAAGCGATTTCTTTTAAGCTAATAAGACTCAATAGAGACACCATATGGTACACAGACTGGGACATACTAACTTTTGGCATTTAATTTTTGTATAATATTAATCTTCTGGAATTGGAAGTATGTACCAAGACACTAATAATACAGACATGCTACTATTTCTTAATCTTCTGTAACTTTTTATATTTCAGTCTTGCCTTCTGTTGGTATTGCGGCTCTTTCTGCTCGAGAAGCTGAAGGAAGAACTAATATATCCGCAGGAGAAAAGGTACAAAAATGAAAACAATAAATGCCTGCTCGTTTACATAAATTGTATTGTTATCATTATTTCATTTTTCTTTCTTTCTTTCTTTATTATAGGAACCTCATAAACTACTCCAACCAGCAGACAAGACTTTAAAGACAATGGCCATTGAATTCGCAGAGTACCAGGTGGAGCTTCCTTACTTTGCATATATGTGTATTTAAACTTTTTTTTCTTCGTTCTTTTTACGTATATGCCTTTTTAAACACGTTCAGGTCTCTGTTGATGTTTTCATCACTACACAAAGTTATGTAGACATTGCTTCAATCTCCATCATCCCAAGAACGACAGGAGGACAGGTAGTCATCAGTGACTTATGAAATGGCATTAGATGCGTCTTTTCTACTTATATGATGATTTTGTATCTGGAAAACTCTTTGTAAATATATTTTATGGACCCTTCTTCCAGGTATATTATTATCATCCATATACTGCTCTTTCGGATCCAGCAAAACTATACAATGATCTTAGATGGAATGTTACAAGGCCACAAGGGTTTGAAGCAGTTATGCGCGTTAGATGCAGTCAGGTGAGTCTCACAATTAGCATTAGCTTATGTATTTTAGTCACTAAAGTGGTTAATTCTGATTTTATTATCTTTCCGTCAATTCTGCAGGGTCTCCAAGTACAAGAATACTCTGGAAACTTCTGTAAGCGCATTCCGACAGATGTGGATCTACCTGCGGTTTGTCCCCTCTTATACAAGTGTAGAATTGTAGATTATGACATTTATTTTTATTTTAACTGAATCTTTTTTTTTTTTTTTTTTTTTTTTTTTTTTTCAGATTGATTGTGACAAAACCATCATGGTAACTCTGAAACATGACGACAAGTTGCAAGATGGCAATGAATGTTCTTTTCAGGTATGTTGTGCATTTAGTATTGTTTAACTTGTTAGTGTTCATGCTATGGAGCGTTCAGATGTGCGTATTAAAACTAATTATGCGATAATTGAATAATCAGAAGTAGATCATCAGCTGTAATAAAGCATACCACAGGAGAGAGTACTTTCATGTGCTTTTTGTTATTTAATTAATCTAGAACGTGACACTCTTTTCTACAACTATGAAAATAAAATTAGTTTTGTCAAAAACAATATTGTGTCTCTGATACCAACAATTTGTATTTTTCCCAATGTTATTATTAACATTGTGAAGGGTGGCTGAAATATAATAGTTTTAGTTTTCCCATTAAAATAGTTCTGCTGCGGTTGGTTTGAAACTGATTATTTGACCTATTGATAATCAGAAAAATTATTTGCATAACTCACCTCTGGAATTATACCATTCCATTTATTGTCTAACCATGTTGTGTGTTTATGTTGCTCAGTGTGCACTTCTTTATACTACCGTGTATGGACAAAGAAGAATACGTGTCTCTACCTTGTCTTTACCATGCACAACTATGTTAAGTAATCTCTTCCGCTCAGCTGATTTAGATACACAATTTTCATGTTTTCTAAAACAAGGTAATTTATTCTTATCCAGTATCGATTTAAACACTTGTTTCTGCTAATCTGGATTATACCTAATCAACAATACTTTCTTCTGTTTGATTCAGCTGCGAATGAAATTCTTACAAGCCCATTATTACAAGTAAGGGAGCAAGTGACAAACCTCTGCATCAACATTCTTCACGCTTATCGCAAGTTTTGTGCTACTGTGTCATCATCTGGACAACTAATTCTTCCAGAGGCACTTAAACTGTTGCCTTTGTATACTCTTGGTTTGTTTTCTTCCTTGTTTTGACTCCATTACACATTTAATTTGGTTGATTATGGTGATGTTGCATCTTTAACAGACTAACAGGTTAAATAAGAAACTTTAGCTTGAAAGGAAATGTGTCAAGCCTCGCATAAATTGTATTTGCTAAATGCAAAAATGATCCTTAATCATTTCTTAAAGTTTGTAAACATGTGCCATTCACCAAAATAATAAAATAATAATAAAAATAATAATAATAATAATAATAATAATAATAATAAATTAAAAAATATATTTTGAAACATAGATTATTAATTAAATCATATTTTTGTAACAATGCTTTACACAATAGATATTTAATTATCTATAAAAGCGTGTCAAATGTCGCGTGAAGTTTGTTTAATGTAAAAAAAAACTCATTTTTATGAGAATAGATCATTATTGAATTAATATAATTTGTGACAATATTTTACACACAAGACAGTTTTTTAAATAGGGCATTCTAGGTCATCTTTAAATTGTTATGTAAAGGTGGATTAATAGCTGATCTCAATCTTTGCTCTATTTTAGCTTTGATTAAAAGTATTGGAATGCGGACTGATGCACGGATAGACGATCGGTCATTCTGGATCAACTATGTTTTCCTCTCTCTGCACAACTGGCAATTCCGCTTGTTTACCCCAGGATGATAAGCATTCATGACCTCAATACAAAGGTAAAATTAAGAAGCATAAGTCTTGTAATATTCTCTGTAACAAGACTCATTTAGTTCTTTTGTTTTTGAGTTTACAGGATGCAGAGGGATCTGTTATTCCTGCTGTTATGCCTCTTTCAAGTGAACAATTGAGCGAAAATGGAATCTATCTTCTCGAAAACGGTGAGGATTGCTTAATTTATATCGGAAGTGCTGCAGATCCTGACATAACTCGACAAATGTTTGGAATTTCTTCTATTGATGAAGTTCCTAGTCAGGTACACTCATTAATATTATTCTTTCTTGAGTTCCAGTGGGTAAAATATAGCTAAAAAATAAAGCAACGGGTCACATGTGCTTACAACTTTTTGAAATTGGTTAATCCAAAAAATTAGGTCATATTTTAGTAATGGTATCATTTCATAATCATACTTGCTATATCTTTAACTATAAAATATTAAAATTCAATAAAAAGTTGGTCAAAGAAGTGTTGGCGGATCAACCCACTTGTTTCGACCCACCTCATAAATCACTTTGGCGTGAACCTATTTTGACCTGTTACTCTAATCCATGTGATCCACTTATTTTTATCAGTGTGCCAGTTTATATGCAAGATATAGAACATCTATCGACAACTTTTACTTTTCTATTCAGTTTGTATTGCAACAATACGACAATCCATTGTCCAAGAAACTAAATGAGGTTATAAACGAGATCAGGAGCCAAAGATGCAACTACCTTGATGCGTATTATGGTTGTTTCATTTCTTTATATATGGGAGCAATATTTTTGATGATTAGAATATTTTCACGTTAATATGCAACGCATTTTTGTTTTGACGATGTTTTACTTCTTGCAGCTTAAAACTGTGCAAGAAAGGAGATCCATCAGGTAAGATATTGTCACGAAACTTTTCTTTTACTCATTTTTTTGTTTACTATACAATTGTTTCTAGAGGTGGCAATTTCAACACGTTTATTGGTAAATGGGTTGATTCGGCTTAACTGTTCCTCTAAACGGGTCATATGGGTGGAAAGTCCTTAAAGTGTATAGAAAGTATACGAAATATGAGAGGTCTTAAGTTTGAATCCTGCTTGGTGCAAACAACCCCGCCAACTTCCCCAAAGGGGAGGGCTTTACACGGAGTCTGGTTGTGTGCTCTGACCCCATGGATAAGTCGGCCAAAAGGTCGGAAACCATGGTTACCAATTATTTTATATATTTTTTATATTTATCATAAATTGCTTTTTAAAAAATAATCAGATTGTTTTTGTATAATATAGTTTAATGATATTATTGCCACATTATTTGCTTAAAATTTATGTTTTTATAGTTTGTGTAAAATTTCTTGTTACAAACTGCAATAGTATCTGGGCATTTTTTGTGTGCGCTCAAGGAGTCAAGAACAAGGGTTTACACCTTACAACGATACGTCAAATATGGCATATTGTGAAAGTTGAACTTGGTTTCTATGTTAAAAATACTTTATATCTTTTTAGGTTTTTTCTGACATCGATTCTTTTGCTTCAGGAATGCTCTTTTTCTCATACATGGTGGAAGACAAGTCTCCAGGTGGTCTCTCATACGTCGAGTTTCTAGTGCACGTTCATAGACAAATTCAGAACAAAATGACTTGATGATATCATCAGGCATCTGAGTTTCAATTACAAGTTCTTATAGTGTGCACAAAATTTGAATTTCGAGATTTAAGAGGAAGCAAGGCTACAAACATGTCAAAATGCGGCTTTGGTGTGATTCTCCCACCTGTCTTTTTGTTGAAAACTAGTTGAGCAAAGTTTATAACTTATATAGGCCTTTCGGTTACTTTTTGTAGCTTAAATTCGACCAATTGTGAACTTGTAGCATCAAATAAGTAGTTTGGTTTGATTGATACTTTTTTTTTTTTTTTTTCACACACCTAAAGTGATTTCTTGGTTGTTATGTATAAATTACAATATTTAGATCTTTAAACATGAACTGAACTTTTTACCCTTGTCATGGATGCAAAAATAGCTTAGAGATCCAGGCGTTTAGTTGGAAAACATTTTCTTTCATTTCCTATTTCTTGTTTTGTAGGAAAAGGGAGGGGAGTTTTATTTTCACAAAATAATAGAAAATTTAGAAAACGCTTTTAGTTTGAGAAACATGTGTTTGTGTTTTCCATTTTGCAAAACTAGAAAACATGTTTAAGTATTGTTGTTTTCTATTTCTATTCACCTTTGTAATATTATAACATCTTCAAAACACAAAAACAAATATCATAAACTAACAAACTAAATTATAAAATAGCTAAAAAAATTCTAATACGAGAAAATAAAGAATTTAAAAGGTAAAATATAACATCAAGTAACATGAAAACATCTTCAAGCGACTATAATTCAACATAAAAACATTAAATTCGACATAAAGTAAAATTTCTTATTTTATCTGTTTAATACGTTTTTATCCGTTTTTGTATGTTTTTATCTATTTTGCGGTGTTGCAAAAAAAGGTCTCTGGCCGATTAATCACCGATTAGGTCTTCTTGAGCCACCGACGCTGCCGATTTTGTCGTCGTTTAAACAAATCGGTCAACCATGGTCAACGGCGGTTAACGATAGTCAAACTTGCGAAAATTTGTAAATCTTCTTTGAAATACCTAAATTAAATAGTAAATTAGTTTTAATCACTTATAGTCACTATTTATATCTATTACAGATGTTTTTCAAAGAAAATCTTTTAGGAATCTAAAACTCCTTGTAAATACCCAAGCATGTCAAAAATGCCAATCGATTTATCACCGATTCGCTATTTTGTAACTACGGTCAAATGTAATCAATTATAGTGTTGTTTATACTATTCTGAAGATGTTTTAAGGAAAAATCATTACGGGAATACCCTAAACTCATTGAAATACCCAAAACTTGCCAAAAATGCCAATCAGATTAATCACCGATTAATCTACTTCATCGATTACAAGCTACTGAGGGTCGACCGCCTCACTACCGATTCGCGGTTTTGCAACCTTGCTATTTTGTACATTTTATATGTTTTGAACATTTTATCGTTTTATTAGAAGTGGTAAAGCGGGCGCTGGTTGGGTCGGTTTGGGTCATAGGTCATCTGGTCTGTTTTAAAATGGGTCTAACGGGTCATGGGTCGATGGTTTGGGTTGGGTCGACCCACTAAATTATAGTGTTTTCATCCGTTTTTTACGTTTTCGTATGTTTTACTTTTTACTTTTTCGTCTGTTTTTTACGTTTTCGTCGGTTTTTTACGTTTTTGCCCATTTTTTTAACGTTTTCGTACGATTTTTTTACGTTTTCGTAATTTTTTTACATTTTCGCCCGTTTTTTACGTTTTCGTCTATTTTTTACGTTTTCGCTCATTTTTTTTACATTTTCATATTTTTTGCTTTTCATATTTTTTGCGTTTTCATAAAAACAAACGAAAACGTAAAAAAATGGACGAAACCGAATGCCAAAGGAAACGGACGAAAACATAAAAAAACGGACAAAAACATAAAAAATGGACGAAAACGTAAAAAAACAGACAAAAACGTAAAAATCCGGATGAAAACGTAAAAAAGACAAAGCGTAAAGAACGGACGAAACGTAAAAAGACAAAACGTAAAAATGGACGGCGTAAAAGCAGATAAAAGCGGACAAAAGCGTATACAAACGGCCTAAAGCGATAAAAGCGGATGAAAACCGACGCGGCGTATAAAATGAACGAAAACGAATTAGGGGTATTTTAAAGTAAAATAGGTGAAATTTTTTTTTTTGTAGTTTTGTGTATTAAAGTTGGAAATAGGAATTTTGTGTTTTGTAAAGAATTTTATTGGAAAACACTAATTTAAACGCGATATCTGTTTTCTTTATTTTCCACAAAATACTTTGTGAAAAAGCAAGGTGATTTTCTCTCAACTAAACGCACCCATAGTGTTTCTTCCTTATCCTTGATCGGCACTCACTAAAAAATAAAAATGGCGGTTAGGCGGGACCATCTCATGCAGTGTCCTTTTAGTGCATCGCTATCCTACCCAACAAAGGGCGTATATGCAGGTAAATTACATATTACGAACATCGGTCCCGTCTTGGGGTCAAAAAAATCAATTGGTATCTTAGAGTAATCAATTGGCACTCACTATATATATATATTACCCCATCTCATAATCATTGTTTACTTTTAAAGTCTTTAATTGTCAATTTTGACCTTAAATATTTTTATGAGTAAATTACACCGTTCGTCCTTGTGGTTTGCGTTGACCGCAGGGTTTAGTCCTTTGACCAAAAAAATTGCACCGTACGTCCTTAAGTGTGAAACCTTATGCACCGTTCGTCCCTCCCACTAACGGGGCCCATTAACGCTCGTTAAGTCTTGTTAACCTGAGGGTATAATCGTCATTTCAACACTATAAGGACGAGCAGTTGCAAGGATGAACAGTATATATATAAAAACACACACCCTCTCATACTTTCTCTACCTAACCTCTCCTCTCTCTCTATAATTTCCGGCCACCAAACTCTCACCGCCCACTCCAAAATCATACCACCGCCGCGCTCACCGCCCGTGACCGCCCTCACCGCCCACTCCAAAATACTCCCACTACACCCTCTTTCCGATCTACTACGTTCTGGCGCCTCAAACCACCCCCCTTTCGTATCTTTCACCGCGCGCCACCCTTACGCCGCTATAGCACCACCAGCGATGTCATATTCACAAAGAAGATAAAGGTAGGCTCACGCATGCGAGTTGTTACTCGTTCTTTTGTAACTCGTGAAACGAGTCACGAGTTGACTCGTTTTGCTTCGAGTTTGGTTAGAAAAACATGGAAATGAATTTTAATAATAAAAGCGTGGTTAAAACATCTTGGCATCCGTGGTCTTGGTCGTGTTTGTGCGTGTCGGTCGGCGAGAGCGTAAGCCCGGTGTGGCCTTGTTGTGTGCTTGATAATGCTCTTGTTGTTATTGTCATTGTTGTTTATTTTTGTTTTGGTTTGGATGAAAACATGGTACCTAGGTTATGTGATTGGTGGTTTGAAACAAAATGGTGATGTTGTTATTGTTGTTGTCGAATGGAAAGACCCTCGGCGAGGTTGTTTGGTTTGGTGTGGATGACGGAAAGCTAAGCCGAGACCATATGGTATCGACAAAACATTGAGTGGGGAGTGTTTTGAGGTGGGTGGTGTAGTGTGGTGGCGGCGGTGTGGCGGTGGTGGTGGTTTAAGGTGGTCGGCTAGGTTAGAGAGAGAGAGAAATGGTGATGATGATGTGTGGTAATGGTTAAGAGAAGAAAATAGTGAGGTATTTTAGTATTTTTACCCGAGTTTATGATCAAACTTAACGTCGTTTGGTCGAGGACGAGCGCGCATAAGGTTCACATAGGGCGTCACGGTGCAATTTTTTGGTCAAGGACGAGACCCTGCGGTCAGCACGAAACCACAGGACGACAGTTGTAATTTACTCTATTTTTATTTATGTTATATAATATTTGATGAAAATGATACCAATAAAAATCTGATTAAAACATCAATCCTTCATATAGTATTTTGCATCAAGTAATATATAAAACAAATAAAATTATTTAAGGTCAAAGTTGAAAAGTAAAGACTTTAAAAATTAACATTGGACAATAATTACGAGACGGAGAGAGTATAAAATAAAGAAAACTCCTAAGTAAAAAATCTATATTTCAAAAACTAAATTAAAAAGGAATAAAGTGTAAATATTTCCTAATTTGACCAAATTAAAAAAAAAAAAAAAAAAAAAAAAAAAACAAAAACGTTTATATATTTTAAATGCAGTAGAGTTATTTTAGATATGAAACTTTTCTCATCATACCAAAAGACTCATCTCCACCATCCATCTAAAAAAATAAATGGATGAGATTAAAGAATTTTATTATTTCACATATTTTTTATAATTTAAATATCTTTAAACCGTTAATCGTTAAGTGAAAATATTTATCTTATCATCGCGACGACGTTTAATTATCTTTACGTGAGCGGGCACTTTAATATACTTTCGAAAAAGAAAAAGTTCATTTTTCACGTTTTTCGTTATTTTTTACGTTCTTGAAATTTGCATGAAAAAATCGTATATGATAAAACACTAAATTGAATATCGCATTTGATATTAGTGTTAAATCATATATGATATATAATATCATATGTGATATTACACTAATATCACATGTGATATTAAATATCATATATGATATTACACTAATATCACGTGTGATATTCAAATTAGTGTTTATCATATATGATTTTTAATGAAATTTCGAACGTGAAAAGCGAAAAACTTAGAAAAAAGCGTGAAAAATACGAAAAAATATTTTTGTCGAAAGTATATCAAGTCTTTATCTATAGAAAGATAATTAAATCTTCGTCAAATGATGATATATTTTTTTTTTCGAGCAATGATTAACGGTTTGAAAGATATTAATATTTGAAAAAAATTATGAAAGTGGGTTTTTTAAGTTGTTGTGATTAATCTCATCTATTAGATCGAATAAAATAAAGAGTGAAGATTGATCCTTAGGTTTTTCAGGTGGGATTCAATCCCTCGTTTTCGTCTCGCGTCATTTCTCTACTGACCGAGGTGATTAGGTCTTGCGATGAGGCGATTTTTTTTTTGTTTCATATGCAGCGATACAACAATAAATATCAATCTTGCAGGCGATTGATTTGGTTAACAGGGCCAGCGATCGAATGTCTTCCACAACAATCCGATCGAGAGAAATCGATCGTAGGGTAGGACGATCGAGTGTGAATAACTCTATTGGGCTAGCTTTAGTATATAAATAATTTTTGTCGATCTTAAATCATTTTCGTACATATTCAAAAAACAGAATATACACATGGGTTTGTTTGCCATCTTTTGATAGTTTTGACTTTTGAGCTAATTCTTAAAAGTTAAAAAGAAAAACGAACCCCCAATAGTTTTACATGCGTTATCACAAAAGAATCCCCTAAAAAACAACCCATAATCTAACCAGAAAACATGCTCATCAGTTTGGTCACCACAAAACTAAAACATCAACTAAAAGAAAAAGTGTATAGTTTGGTCACTGTAATTAAAGAGCCTAGTCAAATCAGTATAAAGTAAATGTAATAATGCATGTCTTGGTATGTACATTTACTGTTCGATGTGACCATACATGACTCGTATATTGAGACTCTTTGAACACCTTTTTACCATAGAGTTGAAGTTACAAGTGGGCTGACTATAACATATTTTCAAGTGAAAATTACTTGGAAGGCTCTGCAGAGACCACTGTGTCATGCAGAGGACCTTCTTTCTACTTCCTCCGTCTCATAATTATTGTCAGTATTTAGTTTTGGGACGTCCGAAATAATTGTCACTTTCCTTATTAAGTAAAAGCTGCAGAGAATCTATAAGAGAATATTCTATTTTAGTGGTTGTATATTAAAGTGGACCCACTTTTATTAAGCTGTGCGTCTTGTCTCTTGTGATAATTTTGAGACGGAGTATATCAAAAGGCCATCCATTTCATTCCACTTAGTGGAGAAATCTTAAAGGACACGTCGCATTTCCCATTAAATTAACGTCGTAATTAAAAAAAAAAAAAAAAAAAAATCTCGCCATTAAGTAGCGGTAATCGGCATAACGTGGGGTATGACACAAGAGAGAGAACCACCATTTCATAAAGTTTATGTGAAATCCGACAATGATGGGGACCATGCGTGGGGACACATATCAATATATTCTTTTTTATATAAAAATTACAAAGTCGGCCTTTAGCTTTATAACATTTCAACTTTTTATATAACAAACTTCGTTCGTCAAATATTTAGCAAATATATAGTGAATTTGTTAATAAAAAATCATGTGAAATCTAAATTACGAACAAGCAGGTACGATATTAATATTAACGGCGTGCACAATTTTATAAAAATATTGAAGTTGATTATATATATCAACTATTTTGAAATTAAAACTAAAACTTACCATAACCACCCTACACTTTTTAATATTTGTAAATTTTTATATAACAAACTTTATTAAATCGAATATTTATAAATACATAGTGCATTTTTTTAATCTTTTGTTGGAAATTTCCTAGCAGATGGGTACAAAGTTATGAGTGCATGGGTGTTAGAAATTGATGGTGGTATTGTATCATCGTGTACGGTGCTATTCACCATCCCATACCCAATAGAGAATGTGGTAAAATTAGTTGGGTTTACTAAAGAACGTCTCAGTGTTCACACCAAAACCACATAACCATTACCTTAACATCACTTTGAAAAACATTGTTGAGATTTACCACAAGGATACCGTTTATCAGTGATGTTTAAATTGGAGTTTCGTTTTAAATTTGTATCATCTTTATCTTGTATTTCTTTATGTTTTTATTTAACCCATCTACTAGACTTTCGTTTTTAATTTGTATCATCTTTATCTTGTATTTTTTTATGTATTTATTTAACCCATCTACTGTTTTCATTTAACTCATTTACAAAACTTTAGTTATCGACGACATAACTCGTGATATATTCGTCAACCATAGATAAAAAAAATGCAATATGTATTTGCTAAATATTTGACGGATAAAGTTTGTTATATTAAAAATTTACAAATATTAAAAAGTGTAGGGTGGTTATGGTAAGTTTTAGTTTTCAATTTCAAAATAGTTGATATATATAATCAACTTCAATATTTTTTATAAAATTGTGCATACGTCAAAAGAATATTAATATTGAGGCTCGTTTGTTCGTAATTTAGAGCTCTTGCGAAGATTTTTTATTAACAAATTCACTATATATTTGCTAAATATTTGACGAATGAAGTTTGTTATATAAAAAGTTGTAAATGTTATAAAGTTAAAGGTGACTTTTGTAATTTTTATATAAAAAGTAATATATTGATATGTGTCCCCATAGTCCCCACTTGTCGGATTTCACATAAACTTTATGTGAAATGGTGGTTCTCTCTCTGTGTCCATTTCGTGCGTTATGTCGGTTATTTCTACTTAGTGGCGAGATGCTTTTTTTTTTTTTTTTTTAATTCATGCGTTAATTTAATGGGAAAGCGACACGTGTCCTTTGAAGCATTCTCCATTAAGTGGTAGCGAAATGGATGGCGCTTTTTGATATAGCAAAAAAGAAGGTCCTCTGCAGGACACAGTGGTCTCTGCAGAGCCTTCCAAGTAATTTTCACTATTTTCAATTGTATTTTCTATTATGAGTATTTCATTTACTTTTATTTGTTTTTATCTTTATTGTTTTCTTCTTCTCAATTTATGTTCATATTTTGTTTCTTGAGATGTTACAAACTAATTATATGGCACTAAAAATAAATTAGACAAACATCGGTGCATAACAAGGATTTATAAATGCAAATAATTATATTTGTGACCTTATGGTTTTAATATGACTTTTGATGCAATATTTAATGGTTCAATTTGTAATTATTGCGAGAAAACAAATATATATGAGTAAAAGATAAAACATGATAAAAGTTTAAGGACAAAAAATATTTAAATTATTAATTTAATTTAATGGTGGATGTTATTATTATTTTTAATCAAAAATATATTAGTAATTATATTTTTGTTATTTTAAGAGTTTTAAGTAAAGGAAAATGATACAGTCTTTATATGTAGTAGAGATAATAAAAGTTGATCGAATTTATCATATTTCTCACTTTTGAACTTATTATTACAAAGTTTAACAAAATACTTAAATAATTTTTTGATCACAAAACTTTCATTCAGTAAAGAGTAAAAAAAGAGAAAGCAGTATGATTATACTAATATTAACTTGTGTGTTATTTTATCGATAAATAATTAGGGTGAGTTATCCACACCTTCTCATAGGGAGGGTATTCAATCATTTGATGCATCATCGGCTTGTACGGTGTGCATTGCGGGTTATACAGTTTGACCAAAACCTCTTAATGTGACAATATAGAAATGGTTTGTATAACATAGCCCTAAACAGTTATGATGGGATGGAGAGAGTATTGTACTTAACATGCTACTCGTGCATTGCGACAATAGATACACTATTAAAAATAATTGTATAACAATTAAATTCCTGGTATAACAGTTAAATTATTTATGAATCTTTATATTTTGTGTTCCGTAATTTTTCTTTCGCAATTTTGTAATAAAAACAAATAATAAAAATATGGTATTGATATCATTTTAAAAGGTGTACCAATAACCGATCTCTTTTCATATTTCGTTGTCTTTTGAGAAAAAAAAATTACACGCATAAGGTTCATATTATAACTCGAGCTTTCATTTTAATAGTTAGGCTATGCACAATGGGGGAGGTGAACCGAGTGGGTTGAGCAAGGTTGAGCAAGGTTGCCCCATTGTGGGGAACTAGGTTGGCGTGGGTTGAGTAGCAAGGATTGGCAAACTAGTTTGCCCACTCGACCTAGTTTAACAACACAAACAAACAAACCACTTTGATTATTTTGACTGTTTCGTATTAAAAAAAAAAAAAAAAAAAAATTTTATAAAAAACTTTACCACTTTTACTTTTGTTGTTAAAAATATTTGAATTAAAAAAAAAAAAAAAAAAAATCTCGGTCATGGTGCAAGTGGTAGGTCGTCGTCGGTCGTCGGGAGAGAAAGCGATGTGGCGGCGAACGAGGCCAGGTCGTATTGTGCATAAGCGCTTATAATTGTATGCATTTACAAATTTTTGTATAACAATTAAATTATTTATCATAATCCGTATTCTAATTTTTAACTCGTGTTTGTACGAGTCATTCAACGTGAATTAGCTTCATACAATAACTATAACTAATAATATTATGACTATAACACGGACGTTTCAAACAGGTCTCTAGTCCAAAGTTTGTTGGATGCAAACAATACTTAAATGGCCGCATCAATCATTAAAAAATAAAACTTCAACTGGTTTGAATATTCGTGAGTACAATACCTGCTCCTTTCGTTTTAAAATAATTATTTTTCGAAAAAAACACACAGTTTAAAAAAAACATAATTATTATTCGTTTTATTTCTTACTTTTTAGCGAAATGACAGTGTTACCATTCACTAATTACTTAATTATTTTTTTAAAGTTTATAATATTAATTGTAAACAAAGATAAATAATAATCTTTGATAAAAAAATTCTTCGTCTATTTTTAGCAGCTAACAATTATATTAGGACATTATAAAATGAATACCTGAATTATTAATTAGAACGGAAGAAATTTAAATTAATTAGTTCAAAATCGTAAGTAAAAACTACTCCGTATAATTAGGCTGGTCGGTAAGGGTGAGCGAGTCATTCACTTTGCCTTCTTTTCACCCGCCACTACTTTGCCTTTAATTTAAACTCACTCGTGACTCAGACATTTCAAAAAGTTAAGGTGAGTAACTCACCTTATTGATCCACGCAAAAACAATTTGTCCATTTGGTTTGTATTTTTTTTTTTGGGTTCAAAGTGTGTAATATTAAGGTGAGTGAGAATGAGTGCATTGTTCACAAAACGGTGAGTGGTAGTGAGTGGGAAAAAAAAGAGAAGAAAAGCTGACGTTACGCTGATGTATAAAGTGAGTGAGGCTTCTCCTTTACTCGGGAGGAAGAATGAACAAACATTATCTTCTTAGTCTACAAATTCTAATTTGGTCCCACCTAGTATTAACGTGTACACACTATAGTGATAACTAGACAAAAATAGTGGGTGCGTTTTGTATGTTGTCATAAATGACAATGGGTATGTGTTTGATAGTAGTGATATGTCTCTCACCAATGAAAAATCCATTTCTACCTTTTTAGATGTATATAGAATATAAATTATATCTATTATTTATTACGATAATGGTAAGTCCCCTCATATTAAACAAATACCTTTTAACACTTTCGTAATCATATTATTATTTCTATAGTTGGATAATAAACGCACTTTTATTTTGGACCCACCTAATACTCTCTTGGGCACTCTATTTGGTTGTAAAATAATATTACCGTCAAATCAATATACAGTATCAATTAAGAGTGTAATTTGAAAACATATTAGCCCGGAACTTTTTCGGTTTTTATATAAACAACTCCACTTCCTTGAAAAATCTATTCATTTCCGACCTCTGTCACAAAGCCTCTCCTTAAACTACCATACGTCTCTCCTAGTTTTCCTCTAGTGATTTTGATCTCTATCAATATATTATATTATCATTCAAGAGTCCAACTTGTGAAAATACAACAAGTATTATGTTGATAACCTGTCATCATCCACCTCGGTATATCACTGCTACCTGTGAAGTGGTTTTTGGTTTGCAACGTGATTTAGACTACCTTCATAAAAAAAGTGGTAAGTTTCTTTTTACTATTAATACATACTCTCATTATCCCATAATATAGTTGTTCCAGTTTTTATTAAAATATCTATTGTGCTAATGCAAAATGTTTCAAAAAATGTTCAAGCAACATGCATATGTAGTTTAGTTAGTCGTATATATAATGTTTTTTAATAGCAGTAGTTTTACTTTTTTGGCAATTAATATTATGAAACGGTTGGTTCCTATTTAATACAATTTTCTCTAAGATAAAGCTTTAGAAATAAAATGGAAGGCAGAATTTAGGGATTTTCATATCACAAGAGAAATATTTTACATAGTTTTTATTTTGAGTTTTTTTTGGCCCCTACCATAACCATAATAGCTGGGTCTATGAATAATAGTGTAACATTATATTTCATAAAAATATGTATGTAAATCAACTATTATTAAATTTAGTTTAATTTAATGTATGTAGACACAATGTTTGGAAATCAGTTTATCTCCTTGATCCAAATGATGTATGTATGTGTGTGTGGGGCGCGCACGCGTAAAAGACTTTATGAAAACGTTGTAAGCTTGTGTGGATTCATAAAACAAGTTTTGATAAATCTTTATACAAGTTCATGTATAAAAACTTTGCTAAAATTGCTTCATTTTAATCTACAAACCAAACGTACCTCGATAACTAAAACCATGCGCACCTATTTGGGCTTTTGAGCCCAGTTTGATTGTTTACGCACCATTCTCAAGCCCAGAATTGATAAGCTAAGTTATTAGCTATAAATAAGCACTTTGCAATGTTAAGAAAACATTTTTGAAAACCTAGAAACAAGTCACAAACCAATCAGACCTCTTTTAGGCTTAACGGGCCTTTAACGGGCTGTAACAGGCCACGAGGCCCAATAAGCATTCCAAACGCCTATTTTAAGAAATAAACAGTTAGATGTGCTTAATGGAAGAAAAATAAGCTATTTTGACACTTGAAACATTAAATTTCATAAACTTTTGTAAAAAGGACTAAAGATGCAAATTTTGACACTTGAAACATTAAATTTCATAAACTTTAAGGATATAAACCGTCAAAACCAGAAAACTTAGGGTGCGTTTGGTATAGGGGATTGATATCGGTTTTTGTTTGATTTGACTTTAAACATTCATTTGGTAACATGGAATGGATTCAATTGTGGGCCCAAAAATTCAAAATAGTCGATATTTGCGAAAATTACCTATAAGGCTTCTGCACGGATCACTTGTCATTTTATAACGTTGACCCTATTAAAACTACTTGAATATTTTTTTAACAATGATTAACAACTTTTTATTGATATTACTTTTGGCTATTTAAGTTAGGCGTACATATTATGAAAACTTAAATACTTTCTTGTGTAACCCAAAACCCATATACCTGGACTGTCATGTGATGGGTTTTGTGTGTGAGCTAATTTTTTTGAATGAACTGCTCCTTTTTTGTTTCAAGGTTTCAAGTAATGGTTGGCTTGCAGACGATGTAAGTTTATTATTAAATGTTTATATTATATTTGAATAGTCTTTTTTATAGAATGCTTAATAATAATTTTAATATTTTTTTGATTTGAATTAGCATATAAATGCATGGACTGAGCTTCTAATTCGTCAGAGGCCGCCTGGTGCTCGCTGGACAGTAGATAAATCAACAGTTGCATCGTATTCTCTAGGCGCTTCTGTCTTCTTACTTGTGATTGATAGTGCATTACAGGGAACATTAAGTGGGAGGACATGTCCGTACCTTTCCTAAGATGAGGTAGACTTGGTAAGTATTTGTGTTTAATGATTTTAATACGTATAGTATTTTAATAAGGCATTTAATTTTATGTAAGTTAATGATTTTATCTTTGTAGGTGTATATGTCGATCTATGCCAAAGGCAATCACTGGGTTTTAGCGGTCGTAAATCTTCGAAATTCTTATATTTCTGTTTTTGACTCGATGCATAGTGACGTTAGGCCGGATAAGTTGCGACGACATATTGTTGCATGGACGAAAGTCTTAAATGAAAGTTTAGAAATCCAAGGATATTTTTCGGTTGCCCGACGCCAACATTATAACTTCTCATTCTCTTACAATGATTCAAACTGGTTCCTGGCTCCGCAGCAAGCAAATGGTATGGATTGTGGAGCAGTAACATGTTGGCTTATGTTACAATTTTGTGAAGGTAGGATCCCAGTAATGGTTATTAATAGCCCTTCATAGTTTTTTAGGGAGTTTAGATTAGTCATGGCTAATTATTTTTATGGTACCCGGTGTGAGAATAGCGGATGTAGACATGATTAGTTAAACTGTTTGTATATATTTTTTTATCTATGGTTGAAGAATACTAGCGGATGTAGAAATGATTAGTTGAGCATTTGTATATATATTTTCATCTACGCTTGTCAAATGAAAGTTTGTGTATGTTATATATAACAAGTTATGCCGTTGATAACTAAAGTTTTGTAGATAAGTTAAATGAAAATAGTAGATGGGTTAAATAGAAACATAAAAAAGTACTCCTCCCGTTTCATAATAATAGTCAAGTTATGCCGTTGATGTTATATATAACAAGTTATGCCGTTGATAACTTTCAGAATGAGGATGCTAAAGTAGATGAACGTCATAAAGCCATATGAAAGAATCATTGCTATTCATAGTCATAATCACTCAATATGTGTCATGTATGATTTAAGATTGTCTTATTTATATGTTTTTCGTAATCTTTGTTGGAATGAATGTTAGCCTATGTATCCAAATTATATTTATTCAAATAAAAATACAAATGTTCATTGATCGTCTTATTTGTTTAAGCACTACAAGCACAGTAATTGAAAACAAACACTTCATTTATTAAAAAACATTAAACATTCAAAATACAACGAGATTGATGAAGATAAAACTACTAAAACTAAACCACAATGGTATGATTTGGTTCATTAAGAAGAATTAGTGATTCTTTATATGGGCCATTGAAAAATGAACAACCATTTGCTTCAATACCCATGTTTTGAAACAATTCAGAAGCTCGCTCGTACACTTGTAGCGAGTGACCTATCTGTTGGTTGCTCTTAGCTTCAACAATTGGTTCATTATCCTTGGTAAATCCAACTAATTTTACCACATTCTCAATTGGGAATGGGATGGTGAATAGCACTGTACACGATGATACAATACCACCATCAATTTCTAACACCCATGCACACATAACTTTGTATCAATGCAGAAACTTCACGAAATTACGATAGAGTTCCGTAGTGGGATATATAGAATGGAGGCCCAACCATGCGTCTTATCTCTTCGGTATGCCTAATTCTAGAAATTGGTGAGTAACCAAATCAAATGAAACAATCATATATCGTTTGTACAAAATACCATCATTAAAACAAATTTTTCATAACAAAGCAGAAAATTTTACCACCCACTACTGCTTGGCCAGACCGTTTTATTCTAATCTCTTCTCGAGGTAAACAATCATTTTCAAGATGGTTCCAGCGTCTCGAACTCAATGTATACACTGACACATACCATAGCCCTTGACCGTATAACGGGTAATTAATTTTTAAAATGGTTAGTTCTAAATTGTCCGGACGTACACCAAAACCGATGACCATTTTTGGTGAATCAGGTTGATTCAAGAAACTAGGGACTAATACCCATATAGATCTTTTTATTGATGGGTTCCAAAAACAACCATCATATTTGAACCATATGAAAAGCACGGACACCTTGAGTAGCAATTGGCTTAAGAGTTGGAAGATTAATAGTTGTATCTAGATAAGTGAAAGCTAAACTTCCATTCTTGAAAACATAAAACCTACATTACCTTGCATATATGTTAAATTAAAACAACACATATATGTCTCACGAAAGCCGTAACTATGGATGAAGTTGGAAAAGTCTATGGAAGACCTCCATCTCTTTGACACACTATGAAACTGTAGTAAAGACTTAACTGAAAGTCTATTCATGATATCAACTTGAAGGTCGAATGGTATGTTGTCCGACATTTTTTTTTATGAGAAGGGATAAATTCTTGAATGATTTTATTAAGCGAAAGAGTGACAAAGTAAGACTTAAATAGAGGATAAAGCGTGTCATAGACTTGTCATATCATGTCATATTTGGGTAAAATTTACACATACACATAATATTATACGAAATATGACATTTATTTGACTTGTCAGAAACTTTATAGAGACAAAGATGTGACTAGTAAATAAGCTTTTTTTGCTCACATAATACTATACACGAAATATGACATGAATATGACTACTCAGGTACCTTATAGAGACAAAGATGTGACTAGTAAACAAGCTTTTTTTGATCACATAATATTATACACGAAATATGACATGAATATGACTTGTCAGAAACTTTATAGAGACAAAGATGTGACTAGTAAATAAGCTTTTTTTGCTCACATAATACTATACACGAAATATGACATGAATATGACTACTCAGGTACCTTATAGAGACAAAGATGTGACTAGTATCCAAGCTTTTTTTGATCACATAATATTATACACGAAATATGACATGAATATGACTTGTCAGAAACTTTATGAAGACAAAGATTTGACTAGTAAATAAACTTTTTTTCATAACATTGTCTGAGTTGTTGATGAAAACTTTAAATACGTTAGTGGGTCACACTATATAAACCACGTTGTTGTATTAAAAAAAAATTACATCTTTTTATCTTTTGTTAATTCCTTCTGTAGGTCAAGAAATGACATTCAAAGTCCTACTACACCATTATGGAAGTTTCACTTCACCACGGAAGAAAGTTTGTAGGTGGTATAGTTGCTGTGTAGATCCGGTTGATTATGAAACTTTTTCGGTCAATCAATTAAAATAATCTTAACCAATTGTTTAGGTTATGATGAAAACTCCCAACCTTTTTTATTTAAAGAAACCAAAGCGTAGTCTTGATTGGGACTCGAACTATTAGTTGATGCAATAGAAGACCCATGACGTATCTGACGTATACTCAATTTCATCAAAACCAACTACATGTATACGTATCACGGGTGGAGTTATCCCACTTGTTGTGCCCGAAGAATGCAATAATGAGGGTTTCAGAAGAAAAACAAAATAAACCTTCATGTTCAAAAAGTTATTTGACTAGTGACTAAGTCTGGTTATGTTCAGCTTGCAATGTCACATTATGCTACTTTGTGGTTTTATTGAATCAAATTCAATTGTTCCTTCTTTCATTCATATCAAATGTTAGGGTTCTACATAGAATACAAACTTTTATTCATTACACAAGGAAAGCGAAATACTACATCGAAATGAAAATATAAAGTACGATAAATGAAATACATGATACCATTAAACATTAAATCTTAAAAGTTGCTTGTCTGACATTGTTAAAAGAATTAGTGATTCTTTGTTGGGCCCAATGAAGAATGAACCAGAATCTCCTTCAACACCCACATTTGAAAGCTTTCGACATACATACGAATACTTGTAGCGAGTGAGGCATTTGTTGGCTTACTTTAGCTTCAACTATTGGTTCCTCGTCCTTAGTAAAACCCACCAACTTAAGTACATGCTCAATGGAATGGAATATTGAATAACATTTGAAAGGATGTTACAAAACCACCATCAACCTCTAACACCCATGCACAAAGAAATCGTATGTCCTCTAGATAGAAACTAGACGAAATTACGAGATTATTTCCTAGCTGATCGAATGGGAAAGGAATCAAAACTCTCGACTCTTGGTATGTAGACTACAATAAACACATGAGTAATCAAATCAAATGAAACAAGCATATAATTTTTACCTCATACCATCATCATTGGTGAGCCTTTGGAAGCAGGCCAATAAATTTTACCACCCACATGCTTGACACGGCCGTTTTAGGCGGATTGTTTCACGAGGCAAACGATAATTTTCAAGAATGTTCCAACTACCGAGCTCGGTAAACAACGACACGTACCATGGTCCTTGACCATAGTAAGGGTAATTAATCTTTAAAAGGGTAGGGTTTAAAGTGTCTGGACGAACACTAAAACCAAGGACCCTTTTTGGTGAATCAGGTTGATCCATGTAACTAGGAACAAAAATCCCTATTGATCGTTTTATGGATGGATTCCAAAGAATAAGCATCATATTACCAATATACGAAAAACACCAAACACCTTTAGAAGTAGCAATTGGCTTAACGGTGGTAAGATCCAAATTTGTATTTAGAGGTGTGAAGCCTAGATTGTCATCAACAGAAAACATAAAACATTAAACCTATATTATCTTGCTTGTATGTTAAAAAAAAAACTTCTAGTATCAACCTCATTATAACCGTAACAACATATGAAGTTGTTACTGTCAATTGCAGTATTCCAAATCTTTGAGACACTACGGAACTGCATTAAAGACTTAATAGGAAGCCTATTCATGATATTGATATGAAGATCAAGGGGTATGTTGTCTGACATTGTTTGGGGATGGTTACAAGTAATTTGCAGTGTAGTTGAATGTGTAAAATTAGAGTATTAACATTTTTTCTTAAATAGAGTGTTTGCATTACTTTTTTTTGATCACATAATATTATACACGAAATATGACATGAATATGACTTGTCAGAAACTTTATAGAGACACAGATGTGACTAGTAAATAAACTTTTTTTTGATCACATAATACTATACACGAAATATGACATGAATAGAGACTACTCAGGTACCTTATAGAGACAAAGATGTGACTAGTAAACAAGCTTTTTTTTTATCACATAATATTATACACGAAATATGACATGAATATGACTTGTCAGAAACTTTATAGAGACACATATGTGACTAGTAAATAAATTTTTTTTGATCACATAATACTATACACGAAATATGACATGAATAGAGACTACTCACGTACCTTATAGAGACAAAGATGTGACTAGTAAACAAGCTTTTTTTGATCACATAATATTATACACGAAATATGACATGAATATGACTTGTCGAAACTTTATAGAGACACATGTGACTAGTAAAAACTTTTTGATCACATAATACTATAAGCGAAATATGACATGAATAGAGACTACTCGGTACCTTATAGAGACAAAGATGTGACTAGTATACAAGAAATATGACATTAGTTTGACTTGTCGGAAATAATTTTTTATCACATAATATTATACGAAATATGACACATGTTAATTACTTTTGCAAACACACATGGTAATATTACACTATATATAACACATCCACGAAATTGAATGTATATACATCTTCATAATACTTACAAAAGAAAATGGCCTTGAATTTACATAAATTCAAATGTATGTTACATTACGGTGAAATAAAGCGCGGTGTCATTATGGATCATGATATAACCTATTCAGAGTTAGTTGAAATGGTGGTGAATAAGTTTAAATTGAAGCAAAATGCCCGAGTAAATTTAAATGTGAAAGTCCCTTCAGCTGACTTTCGACTCGATGTTACAGACGACAACGAGGTAAACTTTTTTGTTCAGTGTGCTTTAGAGTCTCCTGCTGAACTTGTACACTTGTATGTTTCTTAATCTAAAATAATGGAAGAAACAACAAGGTTTGGTTCAACTCAGCAAGTGCCAGAGTTTTATAATTTTTTCCCTCCAATAGTAGAAGAAAACATCGGCCCATCAAATGATTTCAAAACAATGACTATAATTATAAAGATGAGGCAAATTTCACAAAACCAGGGTCATCATTTGCTTTCGATTCGAGATAACGAGCAGGAAGGTGATGACTTCGAGTTATAAAGATGAGGCAAATTTCACAAAACCGGGTCATCATTTACTTTTCCTTGGATGACGAACAGGAAGATGATGACTTCGAGGTTATAAAGATGAGGCAAATTCACAAAACGAGTCATCATTTGCTTTTCCTTCGGATAACGAGCGGAAGATGATGAAAATGATTGTTTTGATGAATTAAATAAAACCCAACACCCCGTTAACCATAAATGGCCAAATTTTTTTGACCATATCCCTGAAGTTCCTGAACCACCATGTTAGGTCACCATATTGTAACAAAAGCATCAATATGTATAAAATATAGATAAAGAGAGGGCGGATGAACACACACAAACAATATACGTATGAATAAGAGAAGAGTTATGCGTAGATATTGAATGAAGTGAACAACCAACCTTCTAAGGAAGGTTTACATGTCCTTGTATAAGGAAAGGAACTAGGGAAACACACAAGTTCCCTTCCTTTCCTTATTGGATATGGCCAAGGCTTATGGGCTTTCTACATAAGCCTTGCCTTTAATACTAACATAAAAGCCTAATTAAGCAACCTATTACATGTTAATTACAAACACTTGAAATATAGTTTAGGAGTGATTCCAACAATCTCCCCAAGTGTTGGTAATTAATGACTTAAGTAATCTTGAAGCGTTGTTGGTCTTGATGTAATAGTTGATTTGGCGTCTTCGACATTCTTCTTTCTTGTGAGGCGAAGTGCCTTGATTCTAACAATTTCCCGGTGTGAGGATCTTGTTTTCTTTGAAGTTTCGACTTTGACATCTTCATTTATCTTTGTTCTTTGTTACGGTGTGAATATGGTGATGTTATGTTATGGTAATCTGCATCAGGTCCGCTTCGTTGCTCAGGTGTCTCCACGTCCTTCTCCAACATGCTCACATGCTCTTTAACGTTGGAATTCAGTGTTTATGTAGTTCTATTTAGTCTTTAAACTTTGTAGATTCTTTGGATTTGACGAAGAATCATTTTGACTTTGTGTTGCCTTTCGAGAGAACTTCAATTTTGTTGTTGTTGGTATGAGCATGTGGAGAATCGCGCGATCATCTCCGGGAGCATCCATAAGAAGAAAACATCACGAATTGGTTAGTAATAAACACCAATCGATCATTGTGGCGTTTCTTAGAGAATTGACCACTACGATTGTTCTTCGATGAATGTCTTGATTCCATTCACCTTGGTCGGGCGAATCGGCCGTCCGAATCCCATAAGGGACGATTGGCATTACATTGAATAAGTTTAAGTAATGACCCCATTTCGGACTCAATTCTTGAAAGGAATCTCCTTAGCGGGATTTCCGGCGCACAAGTTCGAACTTCGGCGTGTTAATAGCATAGTGTGAAACACATATCTAATTCTAGCAAAGGCGTTCTCGAACTAGAGTCCTCAAGTAGGATAACACGATGTACCGAAGTACACCTCTGATTCAGTTGAGTCGTGAGGTACACAAGTATCACCTCACGATTGTAGACCGTTTGAGACAACACTAAGTGTAACCCAGGAGTTACCGGTGACTGCTTTGTCGAGGCTATTTGATGTTGACCACGGCGGGAGTTTCCATTCAATCAGCGAGGATCACGGTTGTGAACCCCTCATAAATGTTCTCGACAGTTGCTAAGATCATGTGGGACTCTAGAATAGTATCACTTGTGTCCTTATTGTTGAGCGACAAGTGATGAAATGTCAAGTGTTCCTACGAGATCTTTTGATGAAATGTCAAGTGTTCCTACGAGATCACTTGTGCGCTTTGGTTTTCTAAGCGGAGACTAAGGAGAGGTCTCCTTCTTCAATACTAGCAATCTCTAAGAGAAAGCCGATGTTTACGTGGGTTCCTGTGAGAATGAAACAAGCTTACATTGAGAGAAACTTGGTGGCTAAGAAGGTTTAGTGCATGCGTCCTTGGGTCCATGAAGACTTCAATCTTCAATCTTGGTGTCATCTAGTGACGACCCGGTAGCATATGTATTGAACCGATTATGCGCCCTAAGTTGAATAATTTGGAGGCTATTTCTTTTCACCCTTTTCATTACTTTTCTTTTAATTCTTCAACTCCTTCTTTCTTCGATTCCCATTTTATCATTTTTATAATTATACCTAAGGACTTCTAAATTCTAACTATTTGAAGTGTCCTTGGGTAGATCCCTCCGGCTCTGGCGGATCATAGGACGATTATTCCTAACCTTAGTCACCTTATAACTCCATGACTAACCTATGTTGCCATAAAACCATTTTCTTGAAAATCTCTCAAAGTGGTTATGATTGAAGACACTTTGTACCACAGTGAGAGTTTAATCATTTGCAAAAATACTCCCCCTCAACACGTGCTTAAGTGTTTTGTGAATCTGCACGGTGAGAGAAGAAGCGCGACTTTTGAATTGATTGACTCAAGATAGACAATTCCCATGAGACACGGTTCGTTGTGTAGTTAAAGAGTTACATTGTCGACTTTTGGTGACAACTAGCTCTAATAACTACCTCGAAGGTGTAGAAAAACCTCGAAAGGTTGTCAAACCCGTCAAAGTTCATGTCTATCAAGAGCTTCTCGAATAGGTACAATCTACTCGGATAAGTCTTGAAAGACAAATCTTTTCGATGTAGGACAATTTAGATCTCGTCAATTCAAGGGTTAAGTCTTAGTCACACGAAGATTCAATCAAATTCACAACATATTTGTATCACACAATTTTTATCCCCCTCAAAAATGGCATATACATGTTATTTTTGATGAAATTTTGATATCGAATATGTCCATTTCGAGTTTTGTGGGAAGATTCCACGAAGAACAATTTGTGAACAAAGTTTTAAGCAAATACTCCCCCTCAACAAGTAATATCCACATCTTTGATGATCTTCGAGCTTACTTTGAGATCATCAGCCACAACAAATCTCTCGGGATCATCCATAGTAGTGTTGCCTTCATGTGATGTTGTGACTTTTTGTAACACCCCAATTTCATGATCGCAGCGGAATTAAGTGGGTGTTACTTAGCACAACTGTGATTATTTCAATAAGCGAATCCTAATTGAGTCGTTTTAAAGATTTATCATTCGATTTATAAAATATCGAGTTGACAAAATGAGGTCCCAGTGGTTTTACAATTTATTAAATAAGTTTTCGAATGATAATATAGCCTTCTTGAGTATCCGTGCCCTTCCGTGCCATTATCGTAAATTATGAACCTGAGATAAACATGCTAAAAGTGTCAACAAAAAGGTTGGTGAGTTCATAGAGTTTATAGGTAAAACAATTGAGTTCAGTAGTTTCGAGTTTGAGTAATAATCGTAATAAATATAGATATAAATAAAATAAGTAGTGGGCTATGTTGTTATACACCCATAGTTTGTTTGCCTAGTGTCAGTTGAACACAAGTTTCAAGGTTGGGCCATGTTGTTGCACCCATAAATTCGATGGTTGCAACATTTGTATCATTGCAACACAATATATATATATATATATATATATATATATATATATATATATATATATATATATATATATATATATATATATATATATATATATATATATATATATATATATATTGCTATAAGTCTTAGCACGAAACCTTAACACGAGCAGCGTCATAATAATGGCGTAAGTTACAAACATCATAATAATGATGTGAGCAACAATGCCCTCTGTAGGAGTTTGCCATTCTCTAGTATTCTCAAATAAAGTGCATTTGGTTACCTATCCGGCTAACACAAATGGGCGTCAACGCCAATAGATCTATTCACTATATTCGCGTTCACTCGCAAGTGATTAATGGTTCATGATATGAGGACTTTTAGTGGCATCGGTGGGTACTTAAGCAATAGCAAGGGATCGCATACAGATAGTAATTGTGTTCAAGTTTGTAGCAAAACGTATAAAATGTGATTATGAACTCATAGTAGTATGTAAAAGCTTTAGAGTACTTGTGAAAGTAAAAATAGGTAATTGAGCATGTATCTCCCCCAAAAGAGTTTACAAAACTGATAAATAATGGAAAATGGGGCTACGAACTCACAATAATATGAAAAAGTTTAGAATACTTGTGAAAGTAAAAATAGGTAATTGAGCATGTACTCCCCCGAAAATAGTATAAAAGCATAAAAGTAGGGGCTATGAAACTCACCTCGATTATTCTGATGGTACGGATGGAAAACAAATTAAGTAAAGTTGATAAAGCTCCAACTTGTGACCGAGTTAGTATGTCATGTTTTTAGTATTAATTCAAGTTTATGCGATGATAATGTTTTATCGGTAATTGGGTAAACATGAAGTCTCTTCAAAAATTAGTAATACTTATCATACTTATTTTTATGGCTCGGATGGTTGTTAATAAATTTTATCGAAACCCAAGTTGTTAAATATGATATGTTATATTTTACCATTTTGAATATTTACTATTTTTACCCTTGCACTTTCAAAAACGACACTTTATACCCTCAACTATGGGTTATTGACAAAATCAGCCCTTGTTTAATTAACTTTGAAGAAATCACATTTTTAGCCCAAGAAAACTTTATCTTTCAAAAATTACAATTTTTATACTTGTAATTTTATAAGAAATATCCACTTGTTTTAGGCCTAAATTGACAAAAGTAAAGGTAAATATAAATGAGGTCTTAAGAGGTTTTTACTACGTTCTTGATCCTTTCAAGAGTTTGTCCGGTAGTCCTTCTAATGGTTCAAACTAGAAGTCTTAAGCTCTTACTGTTTGGTCGCAATGATTTTCTAAAGTAGGGGGGTTAAGTGCCTTTTGTTGGTTTTGGGCGATAACAGGGCCAAACGAGGACATATTTTACATGAGGCAAGCTAATGTTTTTACAACGCATTTGACCCTTTAAACACTTTTCTGTAAGCTCTTCTAAATGGTATAGGTCTCATATCTTAGTCGTCTTTGGTTAGAAAGATACAAGTCCACGAACATGGCCACTTGGCCACGACGAGTTTTAAGAAAATTTCATTTTTAACTTTTACGGGGTCACCTAGGGACATTGTAATATGTTTATTAACTCTTTTTAAGTCATTATTATCCATCATTCTATAACTCCTACGACTCAAATTTGAAAAGTGCACACAAGGCCTTTTTATGAAAATTTCCGCGAGTCACCTTCTTTGTGGTTGATTATAAAAGAGACTATAAGTGCTTTTAAAGACGTTATTGGGGCATTAAAATCTTTGCAATGAGCCCTTTAAAACGGTGTAAATCTCGTACTTTGTAACCCTTTAATTAGCAAGATATTAATTACGGAAAAGGGCTACTTAGGCTAATCTTGCCAAATTGCAATTCTCGTTTTTAAACCATAAAACTTTATATCTCTTATATGCAACCTTGGGAAATGTTTTTTAACCCATTTCTAATGTTTCTAAGATAGTTCTTAATCAAATTTATCAAAAATTCCGAGTTTTTCCCATATACCTGTTGTAATTCACTTTTGGTGTTTAGGACTTTTGGCCCAAATGAAGTGCTGTTTTAAAGCATGACGACTAGGCTTTTCAACCGGGTTATGGGGGCGTTCTAGAGTGTCCTAGGTGGTATTTACAACGGTACTTTGGTTGACCCTAATACCTTTGACATGATGTAAATAAATGGGCATAAGTAGGGGTGCTTGGTACATGTTTTGTAACATATATATAACATTGTTGGAATGTTTATTAAATTATGACTTCGTTATGCGTTTTCTAGACCCGTGCTCCTGAGTTTTTGAAGAAACGTCGTTCCGGACAACTTTCGTGTTTTAACTTTTTCATGAAACGGACCAGAAATGCATCGTTTCGTGTGCCCGACCCTTCTGTCCACAGAAAGTTTCGGACAGATTTTTGGTAACTTTATTTGGTCATAACTTTTGATTCGTGTACTCGTTTTAAGTGATTCAAATTGCTACGTTTTCCTTATAAAATCCTTTTTAACATTATGCAATTGATATTAAAAGTTAAAACGAAATAGGATGAGTTTAATAGACTTACAAACTTGAGATTCGACTAGAACTAGATTGACTTTTAAATGGAACCAAAATCTTTCCTTCCTCCTAGGCTCTATACTATCCTTCCTTGGCATTACCTTGGGGCTTAATATCAGATTATAAGTGTGTGATTGAGTGGTTTGTTGTTAGAACAAAGAATGAGATGAAAAGTGTGTTTGTGTGATTTATATAGGCAAGGAGGATTTGGGTTTGTGGAAGGTAATTTGGCCACTTGCGTTAAGTTGTAGCCATAATAAGGAATATGGTGAAGAACAAGGTGATGTGTAGCATGGTACTTTGTATGTGATGATGTAGGTGGCATGGGTATATGGAGTCCAAGGAGTTATAAGGTGGTGATGCATGAATTGTTTTTATGGTTAAGAAAAATCCATGTAGCCTTGAGGTAAATTTGAAATGTGTATCCAATATTTACCATGAACTTGAAAATTTACATGTGATGAGCTAGTAATTTTTGACCATGGGTTTGAAGATGTATGGAACATAATGAGGTAGTACTTATGTGGCTTAATTGTGTTCTTATATATCATAATTATAGTTTAGTTAAATTAAAAATAAGTTAAGGTTAGTTTAGCTTAAGTAAATGACATATTTAATATATATGCATAAGATAGATGTACCACAAGCATTAGAGAGTTGTACATTAGGTTTGAAAATTTAGGAAAGTCAATTTTAAGGGCTTGTGCAATATAGGTTTGTATCATGTGCTTTAAGGTAGGTACATTGAGGTTTATAATGTGATTTTATGTAAACATTAAGCTTTATGCATTAAGGACTTGTACCCATGCTTAAAAGACTTGTACTCTAGGTATAAAATGTTGTACTTTACTATTTATGAAAAATCGTAGTTATAATAAATTAGGGTTTCATGTAAACTCAAATAAATGGTTAACGTTTAACTTGAAAGTTTAATAATTGCACGTTAACGTAATAACGTAAAGTGGTAAATAAAAGTTGAAAACTTTTATAGGTTTACATATAAAGATGTTTATGTTTATTAAAGATGTGAGTTTCATCACATTGGCTAGTTGTTGTGATCAAATAAAAGGATATCGTTTCTTAAAAAAAATTTGGACGTAGAAAATGGATAAGTATTCTTTCGTTAGAATATTATATTAGTTTAACACGAGGTGAAATTTACCGGTGGTTACAGTCTCACCCCCTTAAATTGAATCTCGCCCCGAGATTCAGTCCATGTTAAATGTTGAAGTAATGAGGATGAAATGTGGTTTCACTTATGAAAGCTTATAAGTTAGAATTTATTGTTTTCACATATGAATAACATTATTCTAAAGGTCATATAAACTTAAGAAAAATTTATTTTGAATGAAGTTTGTTATTTTATAAGGTTTATTAATTTTGAAAATAACATGGTTCATAATGGCTTGTGAAAATCAAATTATTAATGTCGAAAAAAAAAAAAAAAATTTCGAATGAGAGAATTTTTTTGAAATTCAGCTTTTGTAGATGATGAATTAGTTTGTTCCTTAGTAAGGTTGATGCCGAGTTGTTGTGAAGTTTTGAAATCTCTTTTGCCGGTTTGGAACTCGAGGCGATAATCGGTGATCGTGGTACACATTTTGTAATGACAAATTTGATCGTGTCATGCAAAAGTATGGAGTTACCACCGTCTCTCTCGCATACCACCCCAAACAAGTGGGCGGTGGAAGTTTCAAACCGTGGTATTAAAAGAATCCTTGAAAGGACGGTGGCGAAATCGTGCATCACGGTCGGATAAGCTAGATGGCGACTGGGCCTTCCGCCTGACTTACAAAACACCCATCGGTGTACTCCATACAAGCTAGTGTGCGGAAGGCATGTCATCTTCGATTGAGTTAGAGCACAAGGCATCTTGGGCCTTAAAACATGCAAATTTTGATATCTGAGACGGTGGTGATCATAGAAAAGTTCAAATGAATGAATTAAATGAACTTCGTGATCAAGCTTACGAGAACTCTTTGATCTATAAACAAAAGACAAAGAAGATTCATGACTCAAGATCAAGAACGCGTTTTCAACGTTGGTGATCGAGTCCTTCTTTTCAATTCAAGATTGAAGATTTTCTCGGAAAGCTCAAGTCCGTTAGTGCGGTCCATTCACCATTGCTAAGGTTTATCCTTATGGTACCGTTGAGTTATCTCATCCGATGGTCCTAATTTTAAAGTGAATGGTCATCGAGTGAAGCATTATTTTGAGAGGACATTCCCCGTGGTTGTCCGGATCTACAAACCTTCCCATGAACCAATGAATGCGGGATCGAGTCAAGCTAATGACTCGTGAATCAAAACATTATACGCACCATATGGGTTTTCACCCATATTTACATCTTCTTTCCTCCTTTCTACCACCCTAGTGTGGGGTTGCCCAGCATATTGTGTATATATATAAGTTTCTAAAAAAAAAAAAAAAAAGAAGAATCTTTCATAATAATGGCCGTAGTATTTCCCTTTTCGTTCTTTGTTTCGGCATAACCGTGGTACTTTGAATATTGAGGGCAATATTCATTTCTAAGTGTGGGGGAATTCTCACAATTTCATATATTATCTACCCAATTCCCGTTTTGGCCAAATTTTTTTTTGGAGTAAGTGTTCTACACTTACTCGATTGGTTATCGATCCGCCATGTCTATAAGACAAAAGGATTGGATAATCCAGAGCAAACGGCTCTTGGTAAAGATTTCTCAAATCCGTTTATATGGCTTGCAATTTGCCCAAAATTGTATGGTTCTCAACTCACCATATCCTAAAAAGTGAAGAGTTGGCTAGCCCGCAAGATTATGGCTTGTGGTAAAGGCGGTGGAAAATCCATAATTGGTATTGACTCACCAAAGATAATTACGATAATTTATCTAAGAGTTGGCTAGTCCGAAGGTGCAACACGGTAAAGACACATCAAATCCGTTATATGGTTTATGATTTGCCAATAAATCGAGATGGTTATCGATGTACCATAGTTCTTACTTGAACTGAAACATTTGGCTACTCGAGTGATGGCTTTTGGTAAAGAGTTTTTCAAATCCATTAAGTTTTCTCAAATCATTGCTAGGAATAGCAATATCTCGATAATGGGGATTGATGAGTGTCTAAATCTCATCATTTTGTACAATCTAAGCGCAAAATCATGCGAAAACACTCGAAACACATCAAAATGATCAAAATATCACAAATCGGTGTTTTATGTGTTTTAAATGCAAAATATCAAAATCGGATGAAAAATGATTCAAGTTTGCAAAATTAGCGATTTTAGTCCCCAAGTTTTAAAGTTATCAAATCTAGTCCCGGAATATCAAAATGTGGAATTTTATCATTCAAGGTCCTTAAAATATTCTAAGTTGTAAAAAATGATCCTTGAATGATTCTTTGGTCAATTGGCAAGAAAGGTCCCTAAACTTTGAAAATTTACAAAAATGGTCCTTGGATTTCTAAAAATGGGATTTAATGCAAAAAGGGTCCTTGCACTATCAAAGTTTGTCAAGTTTGGTCCTTGTGATAAGTTTGGACAAGTGGCATTTTCAGTCCTTGAGGTTTGGAAAATTTGCATTTTTGGTCCTTGTGCTTATTCTAAACCAAACGGACACCATTTTAAATATCAAAGCCCAATCCAATCCATGACCCAAATACATATCCAAGCCCAACACCACTGACCCCACCCTTGACCATGAGCTAGGTCAAAACCAAAAGACCCTGCCGAGACCAATTGTGAACCACTGGTATTATTAAGCCCGGTCAAAGAAAGTCAAATCCACTCACGGCGCCTTAAAACCGACTTCCTTTGTAGCTCTCCCTCTCCCGGTGAAACACCAAAACCGGGCATGGTTTTCCAACCTTTCAACCCCCTCTCCATACCTTGTCCCTCCGCCTCCACTAACACCCAAATATCCTTAATTGACTCAAACCACTCCAATTAATTCTCAAACCGCTAATGAGAAAAATGGCGCCAAAACACAAGTGGGCCGGTTTTGATGTTTTGAGAGATCAATGGCTCGAAGTGGTGGGAAAGATTCGAGAGGTCAATGAGAAGTGCAAAAAGTCTATAAAGAGGAGCTATGAAGCAATGTATCTAGTATCGAGTATAATTTACAAGTTTCATTGTCGTTTTTAGCTTACTTTTAAATTCAGTGTATAATTTAGTCTTCAAACTCTGTATTTCAAGTGTTTATGTTATAAGAAAGCTTTTGTGAAACATCAATCTCAATATCAAGTTCCAATTCAGTTTATGCAATTTTTCCTTCAAAAATCTCATATGCTTCAAATATTGTTTTAGTTGTTTGTATGGATGAAATAGATCATATAAGCTCGTAAAGCTCATTCAAGCTTTTAGAAACATTTAAAACAAGTTTAGAAGTTAAAATCAAAATCACCAAAAATACCAATTAAATAGTTTAAAAATCAAAATCCATTGGAAATGATGTACACAATTTGGAGCGGGGGTAAATCATGGATGACCTTGGGTTAGAAGCTTAGTGGTAAGCTAATAGGGTGTTCATTGGTTCTTGTTCTCGGTTTGAGCTTGGAAAGCTTTTGTAAGCCTTTTAGTCATTTTGCATTTCTTTGTTGTAGTTGTTAATTAGCTTTAATCTCTGTTTCTTATTGTTTATTAGATATAGTTAAGTGTGTTTAAGCATTAAAATCAAGTGGTTGTTCTTTTAAAGTTGTAGTTTATAAAACTTAGTCTTGTGATTAAAATTGCTTCATGGTCATTTACAGGTTTTATGTTGTAATGGGTGTTGTTTAATGATTAATTAGTCCTAATAAGTAGTTATATAAGGTCGACATCAAGTTCATGCTTTAAATCTTTGATAAGTTTTGAAAAGTTCAATAACGGTCATATAAGGTGTTTGGATTTGCTGTTTAAGCGTAACATGCTTTGTTGGTGTTGTTGGTGTGTGCTTGTTACATGTCTTATACATACACGATAACTCATATCGATCATATAAACCGAGTTCTTGTTCTTGAAAAAGTCAAAATAATCTATGATCTAATCTTTTGTGCTCCTTTGTTGGATTTTAAAAGTCGGGATCATGATTTTGTGTTAGAAAGTTGTTAGTGTTGATCAAATCGGTCTTATATCACCTTTTAACAACATAATCGATTGCTTAGGATTAGTTTAAATTTCATTTTAGTCAAATCTCTTGGTTTTACAAAAGTCAAATTTTTCATTTGGTGGTTTTGATTAAACTAGATAATTTCACTGAGTGTTTATTAATGAGATTCAACTTATAAGCTTTTGGATTATCAAAGTCTAGTTGCTAAACAAAATAGAAAATGTTAGTTCACTTACGTACGCTTATTAAGTGCTTTTAATTGGCTTATTTGTGGTACTGTTTGAAAACATACGTGCACCGGTTACATAAGCTCAATCAAAAGCTTGCACAGAGCTCATTTGTTGTTCAAATCTTGTGATCTTTGTTTCTTTGGAAAGCCAAACTGGTCATCTTGAAGTCTCAAGCCTTGTCTTTCATTTTAAAGCTTGTTTAGTAGGGCTGCAATAAGCTCTAAGTTTGTCCCATTTCTGTGTCTGTCATAAGTGCTTATCTGCTTATTCTAGCTTATCAGTGTACTTCTTTTTACCTTTTAACTTCGTTTCAGTAGCTTGTAGCTTATTTCATCTTATTCCATCTTTTGTTTTAGCTTGTGACCTTGTTTGAGCTTATTTCTACAAAATAAGCTCATTAAATATTATTGGCTCATAAGCTACTCAAAGCGCTTATTTTTATTTGTAAAATTTTGTCTTTGTTAAAGTTTCATAATATCGGTGTTAAAGTAGTTTTCAAAAGAAAATCGAGAAAAATATCAAGTTAAAATCGGTGATAGTGTTTATTTAATAGGTTTTAGCTTTTGATTTTCTTTTCATCTTATTAATAAGCAAATCTTGTTTTCTATTTTCTTAGTTTTCTGTCATCATATAGTATTTTTAGAAAAAGTTTCATATTTTCTCTATCTTTTAGTATTTATTATAATTTTAAATAGTTAAAATAGTAATTAATTAGTAATAAATAATTAAAAGCATAAAAGTATCTTTTCAGTTTTAAAATTAGTTTTATCATATTTTAGATTTTCAAAGTTAAAATTTTATTTTCAGAGTTTATTTTATATTTTCTAGAATTTAAGTGTATTTTAAATAATAATTAATTAGTAATAATTAGATAAAAAGTGTGAAAAATATATTTTAATTTTAAAATTAGTTTATAATATTTTAGATTTTTCTGAATCATAATTTTATTTTCTAGCCTTATTTTGTATTTTCTTCTATTTTAGAGTATTTATTAAATAGTTAAAATAGTTTTTAATTAATAATAATTAATTAAATAGTTGTAAAAATAATTTCCTTTTCTAATAATTTTCTTTTATTTTTGGATTCCAAAATGTTATTTTCATATTTTTAGGTCTTTTATTTCTTAGTTTTCACTTTTTATTTTATACGTATCGTAGTTTTAAAACTTACGTTTACGTTTCTTTTATCGATTGTTGTGCTTTCCAATTACATACTCCATTCCATTCCAATCAATCAGTGAGTGTAATTTCTCAATCAAAACCTTCTTGATCACTATCCTTAGTGATCACTCTATCATCTGAGTTTGTTTTAACACACCATTGAGTCTCCGGTGGGACTAAGCGACAGGAATTCACTCTATTCTCCAGGACTTCATTGCATTTGTGTTTTAAGCAGTTTTAAGCTTCTTACGGTTAGCCATTCACAAGTGGCTAGCTTGTGTGAGGTAACAGCGGTTATCATTGGTGGGTAAAGCTTTGCTTGACCCATTTTGACAAATAGTCATGACCACGAGTATGTACTTGTTTCCACGAGGCGAAGGAAATGGCCCCATAAAATCTATACCCCATATGTCAAATATCTCACAAACTTGAATGGCATTTTGTGGCATTTCATTCCTTTGAGAGATATTACCATGACGTTGACAAGCGTCGCGAGGCTTTGACAAATTCGTGGGCATCCTTATAGATTGTGGGCCAATAAAACCGGAATCAAACACCTTTTGGTGGTGTAGTTTGGACTATGATGGCCCCGGTGGGTCCGGCATGGCAAGTGTGAGAATATCAATAGCTTCACGTCCATAAACACACCGTCGGATGACTTGATCCGACGGATCTTGAATAAGAAAGGGTCGTCCGAAATAATGTTTAACATCCTTGAAGAATTTGTTCTTCTTTGGTCGACATCCCTTTCACAATGAAGTTACCCGCATGGTAATTTGCGAAGTCGACAAACCATGGGGTGGTAGAATTTCCACGAAAAGAAACCGCATTGAGTGTCTCGAGAGGAAATGTTTCATTTATTTCCTTTTCTCGAAAACATCTTGGTGAGGGTTTTCTAATCAGACAGATGATCGTGACTAGATTCTCGGCTCCTTTTTATCACGTATAATGATATCAAATTCCGGAGGAGGAGAATCCAACGAAGCAATCTCGGCTTTGCATCTTGTTTTGCAAAGAGATATTTGAGAGCCGAGTGATCCGTATACACCACGCATTTGGTCAAGATTAAGTATGGCGAAACTTCTCAAATGCATATACCACGGCTAATAGCTCTTTTACGTGGTGGTGTAATGAGTTTGAGCTTGATCATAGTCTTACTTGCGTAGTGGATAGGTTGAAAATGTTTGTTTCTCGTTGCCCTAAGGCCGCACCGATAGCAAAATCACTTGCATCGCACATGAGCTCAAAGGGTAAATCGATTCGGGAACAACGAGAATGGGTGCCTCGATAAGCTTTTTCTTCAATGTTTCAAAAGCTTCTATGCACTCGGGTGAAAAGATAAAAGGAGCATCCTTTTCAGAAGATGGGTCATAGGCGAGGCGATTTTGGAAAAATCTTGTATGAATCTCTGATAGAAACCGGCATGACCTAAAAACTCTAATACCTTTGGCGGTAGTAGGATGAGGTAATTAGCAATAACATCGACTTTTGCTCTATCAACCTCAATCCCATTCTTTGAAATTTTATGGCCAGGACTATGCCTTCTTTGACCATAAAGTGGCTCTTCTCCCAGTTTAGACAAAGATTGGTGTCTTCACACCTTTGAAGCATTTTTCTAAATGGAGAGACATGATTGAAAAGAATCCCCAATGATGAGAAGTCATCCATAAACACCTCCATTGTTTCCCGATCATGTCGTGGAAAATGGCCATCATACATCATTTGGGCGTGCGGGAGCATTACATAAGCCAAAAGGCATCGTTTGTAGGCAAAAGTTCCGTATGGGCGGGTGAATGTAGTCTTCTCTTGATCACGTGGATCAATGGAATCAGTAACCGAGAAACCATCAAGGAAACAATAGTATTCATTTCTGCTAATCTCTCAAGCATCGGTCCATAAAGGGTGAGGAAAATGGTCTTTCTGGTGGCGTCATTCAACTTACGATAGTCAATGCAAACACGCCATCCGTAACCAATCGAGTTGGAATTAACTCGTTATCTTCATTGTGATAACGGTTATGCCACCCTTTTTGAACACAATGAATTAGGCTAACCAAGGACTACTCGAGATCGGGTAAATCAATCACGCATCAAAAGTTTGATAACCTCTGTTTGATAACATCATGGATTTTGGATTCACTCGTCTCGATGTTGAGCCTGGTTGAAGTCATCCTCCATCAAGATTTTATGAGTGCAATTCGGGGTTGATACCCTTAATATCGGAGAGTTTCAAGCAATTGCTTGCTTATGTGACTTCAAGACCTTTATGAGCGACTTTTCATCTTTACTCAAATCTCGAGCAATAATGACGGGTAATTTATCATCACCCTCAAGAAATGCATACTCGAGATGAGGAGGTAAGTCCTTAAGCTCAACCTCGGAAATTCTTGGTTTTCTCAAGCGACTTGACTTCCTTGTTATGAAGTTTGATGGGAAGGAGAGGAGGAGAAGTATCAGTTGACAATTTCTCAAGAAGAATATCTCCTCAGTTAATCTCATTTTGATTAATCTCATTAGGAATTCAATCACTAGAGTGATGGGTTGATGATGAATCACCATTAAGCAACTTCTCAATAAAGTATGTCCCCTCAATATCAATTGGGCGTGATCAATTTCCCATGGAGCAGAATCACTAGCCAAGTATGCTTCAATCTCATCTAAGATGAAGTCGCTTCCCTCAAGCGGAGTGAGAAAAGGAGTAGAATTGGCTAGGATAGGTTGAGAGGATGTGGTGGAATCCCGCCACTCACGAATTATGAGAATAACCAAGAACTTCTTGAGTACTCGTCGAAGCAACATCGATGATATCTATTCGGTTAACCGATTGAGAATCATAATTTGCGGAGTACCTCGAAGTTTGATCAAGGTTGAAGGTGACAACTTCATTACCAACACGCAATGTGATTTCTTGCTCAAATACATCTATGAGAGCACGGCCGTTCTCGTGAATCCTCGACCAACAATGAGAGGAACCCGATGATCGACATCAAAATCAACAACCACCAAGTCAATTGGAAAATGGAACTTTCCTACTTTCACAAATCGTCTCGGCAATGCCAAGAGGACGGGATATGGAAACGATCTGCAAGCTCGAGAGTCATGCATGTAGGAGTGAGTTAGGAAGAAAGTTTCTTCCATCTTGAATAAGGCATAAGGTTTATGCTTGCACCAAGATCTGCTAGGGCAAAGCATTCAACCATTCAAGAATACACAAGGTAAGAGAAATTTCCCGGGATCTCCAAGTTTTTCTGAAGCTTCTTGAGAATAAGCTGGCTGGCGGTTCTCGTTAAGAGGAGTTTTGCCATTTCAAACGACTTTTCCTTGTTGCTTAACATGTGTTTGAGAGTCGATGCGAACTTGGGCATTAGCATGATAGCATCCATAAAGCTTATGTCAAAGTGTAATTCTTGGAAAATTTGGAAAAATTTGTCCATTTGATGGTAGCTTTTTGCGGAGCTTTGTTCATTCAGCGTGATGGGTAAGGAATAGAAGATTTGGATTCGATTCTCAGCAGAGCTACAGGAGGTTCAAAACAACTCCTTGATTTGACTTGGGTTTCGGACAACTTGAGGTTGGACTACCAAAGGTAGGGCGTGGGCGGTGCCATTGGGCTAGAATAATGCACCTTGTCCGTTGTTTCCTTGGTAACTTGACTCATTGCCACGGGGAGGAGGGGCATTGGAGTCGTGGGTCCATGTGTGTCGGAGGTTCACTTTCCACTACCTTGGGAGAAGAAGAAGAAGTAGTAGTAGGAATAGCGGGTCCATCATATGAAACACCACTTACGGTTGTGATCGCCTTTGCATCGCCCCTCGGGTTAGCGATCGTGTTGCTCGGAAGTTTTCACGAGCCGAGGGTTGATCATTTAAAGACTTCTTAAGATCGACAAGGTGTCGACCGACCAACAACTGTTCATTTCATCTTGGGACTTCATGAATTGCTTGATAACTCATCGGATGATGGTCACGGAGGAATAATGACGGGAGGAGCTGGAGGGATAATTTGAGGCCGTATGTTTTGATTATAGCCAAAATTCCTTGATTAGGATTCATATTCCATGAAATTGATTCCCTCGATTGATATTGTTTTGATTAGGGTTTCCTTGATGTTGGAAACCTTGATTGGGTCGAGATAGAAGTACCTTGGTTTTGATAACCTTGGTTCATTCTTGGTTGGTTCGATTCGGTTTTGCATGTTATGATTACGGTTAAAACCGGGTGGTGCTCGATTAGTGTTAACGCGGTAGTGTGGCTCATTTGAGGGCGGTATTGAGTACCTCCTTGCTGTGAACTACCGGCTAGAGCATTGGCTTCAAAAGGACTACTATCGGTGGCGTTACAATTGTAGTAAGCATGAGGACCACCACAAGTAACACAACTCTCAACTTTCTTCACTTCACCATGTGTTGGTGTGCGAGTGAAGGTCACTTTTTCTCGTTAGCAAGAACCAAAGCTTCGAACAATGTCGTGAGTTTGTCAATCTTAGCATCGGTGCTAGATGTACTCACGGGGATGAAGAAGAAGAAGGTCCGGCATGAGGCGATATGTCTTTGCTCGGAAAGGACGGACTGAGATTTGTTCTCAATGATTTGCAAGGCCTCTTTTGTGGTCTTGCTCAGGAAATACCTCCGCGGAGGCATTCAAAAAGTCTTGATTAGTCGATTGAGACCATTGTAGAAAGTATCCATTTGCATTAATTTGGTAAAACCGTGATGCGGACACTTGATGACAACTCTTTGTAACGATCCCATGCCTCCCGAATGATTCATCAAATCTACGAGAAAATTTCATTATCTCATTCTTAAGACTTGTGGTTCGGGATGGAGGATAGAACTCGATTATGAACTTGGTGACTAGATCTTCCCATGTCTCGATAGAGCGAGGGGTTGTTTCTCGAAGCCGATTCGGGCTTGTCCTACAGAAAATGGGAGCGAAGAAGCTTGATAGCTTCATGTGGGACATTCTTGTACTTGATGGTAGATGCAATCTTGTTAAACCATCGAATGTGTGCATGAGGATCATCCGCTCAAAACCATAGAATTGGCTTTGGGTTACTAGATTAAGCAACCCGGTTTGAGCTCGAAAGTGTCGACCCGCGATGGGTGGGACAACAATAAGCATCTCGTACCCTCGATGGGTGCTTGGAAGCTCATTCATGGGTTTGTCTTACGCCATTTCGACGGAGGTGGTGGTGGTAGGCGTTCCTCGATCACGGTGAAGGAGGCTGAGCGTCCTCGTCTCGAGGAATCTTTCCAAGTTCGAGAAAGTGGACTTGTAGAAGCTGGAAGCAGTGCGCATGCACTAAGTATAAAATCAATTTTCAAAACAAATGAGGCAAAATGACAAGTGAACTTAACCAATAATCACAAATGAAATGGCTTCTTTGAAAAAGGTACACCAAATCACAAGTGACACAAAGGCAAGTTTTAAATCGATGTTAGAACTTATTATGGTCGCACCCCAGGTTAGGTAGTGCCTTTGCCTTGATTTGCGGTGGTTGATTTTTATGTATAAATTAAGTACCAACGAAAAGGCGTAGTTATAGATTTGTGCGAGATGGGTTTAAAAACTTTTGGACAATATTTTTGGATCGTCTCGTTTAACGAATCGTCTTTTTTAAGAATCACCTTAAAGACAATACAAGATAGAAAACACTACGATTGTTTTGTTGTTTTATATTTTTTGGTGTTTTTAACACTTTAGAAAAAGTGCTAATGAACTTTTGATTTTCTTATAACTTTACAAAAAACTTTTTACAAATGATGGGATATGTGCAGAATGGGTGCGAAAAGGCTAAACACACGCTAAAGCCTCCCCGTGACACCAAAATTTGATCTGTGCTAAACCGTCAAGCTACCTCACACAAGCTAGCCACTTGTGAATGGCTAACCGTAAGAAGCTTAAAGCGCTTAAAACACAAATGCAATGAAGTCACGGAGAATAGAGTGAATTCAGGGTCGTTTAGTCCCGGAGACTCGATAGTGTGTTAAACAAACTCGGATGATAGAGTGATCACTAAGGATAGTGATCGATAAAGGTTTTGATTGAGAAATTACACCACCGATTGATTGGAATGGAATGGAGTCTGCAATTGGAAAGCACAACAATCGGATAAAAGAAGCGTGGCGTAAGTTTAAAACTACGTATCGTATAAAATAAAAAGTGAAAACTAAGAAATAAAGACCTAAAAATATGAAAATAACATTTTTGGAATCCTAAAAATAAAAGAAAATTATTAGAAAAAGAAAATTATTTTTACAACTATTTAATTAATTATTATTAATTAAAAACTATTTTAACTATTTAATAAATACTCTAAAATAGAAGAAAATACAAAATAAGGCTAGAAAAATAAAATTATGATTCAGAAAAATCTAAAATATTATAAAACTAATTTTAAAATTAAAAATATATTTTCACACTTTTTATCTAATTATTACTAATTAATTATTATTTAAAATACACTTAAATTCTAGAAAATATAAAATAAACCTGGAAAAATAAAATTTTAACTTTGAAAAATCTAAAATATGATAAAACTAATTTTAAAACGAAAAGATATTTTTATGCTTTTAATTATTTATTACTAATTAATTACTATTTTTAACTATTTAAAATTATAATAAATACTAAAAGATAGAGAAAATATGAAACTTTTCTAAAAATACTATATGATGACGAAAACTAAGAAAAGTATAAAAACAAGATTTGCTTATTAATAAGATGAAAAGAAAAATCAAAAAGCTAAAACCTATTAAATAAACACTATCATTGATTTTAACTTGATATTTTACGGATTTTCTTTTGAAAACTACTTTAACACGATATTATGAAACTTTAACAAAGACAAAATTTTACAAATAAAAATAAGCGGTTTGAGTAGCTTATGAGCCAGCAGTTGGCTTAATGAGCTTATTTTGTGAAATAAGCTCAAACAAGGTCACAAGCTAAAACAAAAGATGGAATAAGATGAAATAAGCTACAAGCTCTTGAATGAAGTTAAAGGTAAAAAAGTACAGCGATAAGCTAGAATAAGCGAGATAAGCACTTATGCGGAACACGAAATGGGACAAACTTATAGCTTATGCGACCTACTAAACAAGCTTTAAAATGAAAGACAAGGCTTGAGACTTCAAGATGACCGGTTTGGCTTTCCAAAGAAACAAAGATCACAAGATTTGAACAACAAATGAGCTCTGTGCAAGCTTTTGATTGAGCTTATGTAAGCGGTGCAGGCGGTGTTTTCAAGCAGTACCACAAATAAGCCAATTAAAAGCACTTAATAAGCAGACAGTGAACTAACATTTTCTATTTTGTTTAGCAACTAGACTTTGATAATCCAAAAGCTTATAAGTGAATCTCATTAATAAACACTCGGTGAAATTATCTAGTTTAATAAAAAGCGACCAAATAAAAATTTGACTTTTGTAAAACCAAGAGATTTGACTAAAATGAAATTTAAACTAATCCTAAGCAGCGATTATGTTGTTAAAAGGTGATATAAGACTGATTTGATCAACACTAACAACTTTCTAACACAAAATCATGATCACGACTTTTAAAATCAACGATGAGCACAAAAGATTAGATCATAGATTATTTTGACTTTTTCAAGAACAAGCTGGTTTATATGGTGATATGAGTTATCGGTATGTATAAGACACAGAACAAGCACACACCAACAACACCAACAAAGCATATTACAGTTTAAACAGGCAAATCCAAACACCCGTATATGACTGTTATTGAACTTTTTCAAAACTTATCAAAGATTTAAAGCATGAACTTGATGTCAGACCTTATATAACTACTTATTAGGACTAATTAATCATTAAACAACACCCATTACAACATAAAACTCAGAAATGACCATGAAGCAATTTTAACTGTCAAGACTAAGTTTTTATAAACTACAACTTTAAAAGAACAACCACTTGATTTTAATGCTTAAACACACTTAACTATATCTAATAAACAATAAGAAACAGAGATTAAAGCTAATTAACAACTACAACAGTGAAATGCAAAAATGACTAAAAAGGCTTACAAAAGCTTTCAAGCTCAAAGCGAGAACAAGAACCAATGAACACCCTATTAGCTTACCACTAAGCTTCTAACCCAAGGCCGTCCATGATTTACCCTGCTCCGTTGTGTACATCATTTCAATGGATTTTGATTTTAAACTATTTAATTGGTATTTTGGTGATTTTTGATTTTAACTTCTAAACTTGTTTTAAATGTTTCTAAAAGCTTGAATGAGCTTTACGAGCTTATATGATCTATTTGGTCCATACAAACAACTAAAACAATATTTGAAGCATATGAGATTTTTGAAGGAAAAATTGCATAAACCGAATTGGAACTTGATATTGAGATTGATGTTTCACAAAGCTTTCTTATAACATAAACACTTGAAATCTGAGTTTGAAGACTAAATTATACTGAATTTAAAGTAAGCTAAAAACGACAATGAAACTTGAAAATTATACTCGATACTAGATACATTGCTTCATAGCTCCTCTTTATAGACTTTTGCACTTCTCATTGACCTCTGAATCTCTCAGAAACATCAAAACCGTCCACTTGTGTTTTTGGCGCCATTTTTCTCATTAGCGGGTTTGAGAATTAATTGGAGTGGTTTGAGTCGATTAAGGATATTTGGGTGTTAGTGGAGGTGGAGGGACAAGGTATGGAGGGGGTTGAAAGGTTGGAAAACCATGCAGTTTTGGTGTTTCGGTGGGAGAGGAGAGCTACGGTGAAATTTGGTTTTAGTAGCGTGAGTGGATTTGACTTTCTTTGACCGGGGCTTAATAATACCGGGGGTTCGATTGGTCTTGGTAGGGGTCTTTTGGTTTGACCTAGCTCGAGGTCAAGGGTGGGGGTCAAGTGGTGTTGGGCTTGGATATGTATTTGGGGTCATGGATTGGATTGGGCTTTGATATTTAAAATGGTGTCAGTTTGGTTTAGAATAAGCACAAGGACCAAAAAATGCAAATTATCAAACCTCGAGGGTGAAAATGCCACTTGTCAAACTTATCACAAGGACCAAACTTGACAAACTTTGATAGTGCAAGGACCCTTTTGCATTAAATCCCATTTTAGAAATCCAGGACCATTTTGCAAATTTTCAAAGTTTAGGGACCTTTCGCCAATTGACCAAAGAATCATTCAAGGATCATTTTACAACTTATAATATTTTAAGGACCTTGAATGATAAAATTCCACATTTGATATTCGAGGACTAGATTTGACAACTTTTAAAACTTGGGGACTAAAGCGCCAATTTGCAAACTTGAATCATTTTCATCGATTTTGATATTTTGCATTTAAACACATAAAACACTGATTTGTGATATTTTGATCATTTTGATGTGTTTCTGAGTGTTTTCAGATGATTTTGCAGTTTAGATTGTACAAAAATGATGAGTATTTAGACACTCATCAAAGGTGAACAGTAATTTTTAACGATCATGAATAGTAACCCCCAATGGTCGTGAACAGTACCCCTAACGGTCATGAAGAGTACCCCCAACGGTCATGAACAGTACCCCCAACGGTCATGAACAGTACCCCCAACGACTACTTTTTCCTTTTATAAATACCCCATTTTAATCCTCATTCCTTCATACTAACTTTTCCACCTACATTTCTCATATCATACTTCCAAATACGCATATTATTACCATTGTTGCACTCGTGTATGTTGTAATATCGCTATCTATTTAATAACGTCACGGATGAAGATTACGAATTCTTGGCGTGGTCTTAGTGATTCTTGTACCACTCGTGTTCCTAGCCATCGGTGGATAAATTATGGGGGTAATAGCATTATGTTAGGAATTTTGAAATAAATTGTTGTTTAATTTGTGATATTTTGTAATCGTCTGCGTTAGCATTTATTAAGTTGTGGTCTTGTGTTGGTTGTTGGGTTTGAAACCCAATCGCTTAATGGTGTGTTTGTTTATGTAATCTAGGCGAGGCTGTTTTAATCTAAATGTGGGTTGTGTTTGTTTGTTTTACTAATGGGTTGAAGCCCACTTCTTGTTAAAAAAATGAGCGTTTAGTTATAGATTTTTTTTCAAGATTCTTAGAGTTATGTCTCTTGTTATTTCATTCACCATGTAATAACTCATTTATATTTGTTATCTGAATAATCAAGATATCGCATCCGGTCATGATTCTCGCTCTCATAGGTGTAGTCGTGTTTTCATTAGCTTGGCGGATCAACCAATTGGCGATACCATACCTTATTTGGTGATTTTGTAACATTAGCACTTCTGAGTGCTAATTATATCATTATGTATTAATATTTATGGATTCTAATGTAATAAAATTTACGTTATTTGTGTTTGCCATATATCTTTGTGAATTTTGTGATCTTGAGTTTGTACTTATATCATTTCGGATACAAATAAGCCCTTATCTATAATTCATTATTTACATAGAGGCGTCCCAAACAATGTAAATAAAAAAATATAAACTTATGGTTCGGCGATTCACAATTTATTTATTTAAATAAAGAGGCGTCCCAATCCATTCAAATAAAGACATTGTAAATCATCCTACTTAAGAGTTTCTGACCTAACATTCGTACTTAACTGATGAGTTACAAGAAAATTTGGGTGTTCTGGGAGTACGAAAGGAGTGTTTGCACTCATCTTTTAGAGACGAGAGTAAGATAATCAAGGAAAGTTTCGATAATACTCAAAGTAGTTGGTGAGTATATATATTTAGTGTAAATAAGGTAAGTAGGAGAGACAATTGTAATTGGTTACAAAGTCTTGAGAAGGTTTCATAAATATGAAAAATATAAAAGTAGGTACATGCTCGGGAAATGTGATTAAGTCACAATGCCTTAGAATAGGCATATCGGTATGTTTATTTTGTATAAAGTGATCAGTATATATCGGTATACTAAAGTGTTTGTGTAGCATAAAGCTGTCTAGAAGTCACATAATTACGGAGGATGGAAGGCACGGAGAGCGAAAAGGCTATAAAATGTTTTATTAATAAAAATAGTTATAGTTCGGACCTCAACTAGACCCGTTTCTCTATAACTGCGGCTCTGATACCAATCTGTAACACCCCCAATTTTGTGATACGCAGCGGAATTCAAGCTGGGTGTTACTTCATGGCACAATAGTTATTTCAATAGAAAACGAACCCTAATTGAGTCATTTTAAAAGATTTATCATTCGATTTATATAAATATCATAGTTTACAAAATGAGGTCCCAGTGGTTTTACAATTTATTAAATAAGTTTTCGAATGATAATATAGCCTTCTTGAGTATCCGTGCCCTTCCGTGCCATCCTCGTAAATTATGAACTGAGATAAACATGCTAAAGTGTCAACACAAAGGTTGGTGAGTTCATAGAGTTTATAGGTAAAACAATTGAGTTCGATGGTTTCGAGTTTGGTGATAATCATAATAAATATAGATACCGATAAAATAAGTAGTGGGCTATGTTGTTATACACCCATAGTTTGTTTGCCTAGTGTCCAGTTGAACACAAGTTTCAAGGTTGGGCCATGTTGTTGCACCCATAAATTGATGGTTGCGACATTTGTATCATTGCAACACATATATATATATATATATATATATATATATATATATATATATATATATATATATATATATATATATATCTTGTGTTGCAATGATACAAATCTTTACAATTCTTATGACAATATACAACTTTGAAACTATATATATATATATATATATATATATATATATATATATATATATATTGCCTTAAGTCTCATGAGCATAAACCTTACCACGAGCGTCATAATAATGGCGTAAGTTACAAACATCATAATAATGATGTGAGCAACAATGCCCTCGGTAGGAGTTTGCCATTCTCTAGTATTCTCAAATAAAGTGCATTTGGTTACCTATCCGTGAACACAAATGGGCGTCAGCGCCAATAGATCTATTCACTATATTCGCGTTCACTGCAAGTGATTAATGGTTCATGATATGAGGGACTTTTAGTGGCATTAGTAGGTACTTAAGCAATAGCAATCAGGATCACATACAGATAGTAATTGTGTTCAAGTTTGTAGCAAAACGTATAAAGTGTGATTATGAACTCATAGTAGTATGTAAAAGCTTTAGAGTACTTGTGAAAGTAAAAATAGGTAATTGAGCATGTATCTCCCTCAAAAGAGTTTACAAAACTGATAAATAATGGAAAATGGGGCTACGAACTCACAGTAATATGAAAAAGTTTAGAATACTTGTGAAAGTAAAAATAGGTAATTGAGCATGTACCTCCCCCCAAAATAGTATAAAACGCATAAAAGTAGGGGCTATGAAACTACTTTCGATTATTCTGATGGTCTGGATAGAAAACAAATTAAGTAAAGTTGATAAACAACTCCAACTTGTGACTGAGTTAGTATGTCATGTTTTAGTATTAATTCAAGTTTATGCGATGATAATGTTTTATCGGTAATTGGGTAAACATGAAGTCTCTTCAAAACTAGTAATACTTATCATACTTATTTTATGGCTCGGATGGTTGTTAATAAATTTTATCGAAACCCAAGTTGTTAAATATGATATGTTATATTTTACCATTTTGAATATTCGATTTTACCCTTGCACTTTCAAAAATGACACTTTATACCCTCGACTATGGGTTATTGACAAAATCGACCCTTGTATAATTAACTTTGAAGGAATTACATTTTAGCCCAAAGCGTTATCTTTCAAAAATTACAATTTTTATACTTGTAATTTTATAAAATATCCACTTGTTTTAGGCCTAAATTGACAAAAGTAAAGGTAAATATAAATGAGGCCTTAGAGGTTTTACTACGTTCTTGATCCTTTCAAGAGTTTTTCGTAGTCCTTCTAATGGTTCAAACTATAAGTCTTAAGCTCTTACGGTTTGGTGCAATGATTTTCTAAAGTAGGGGTTAAGTGGCTTTTGTTGGTTTGGGCGATACTTGAGGCCAAACGAGGACATATTTTACGAGCCAAGCTAATGTTTAGCGCATTTGACCCTTTAAACACTTTGCTGTAAGCTCTTCTAAATGGTATAGGACTCATATCTTAGTCTTCTTTGGTTAGAAAGAGATAAGTCCACGAACATGGCCACTTGGCCACGACGAGTTTTAAGAAAATTTCATTTTTAACTTTTACGGGGTCACCTAGGGACATTTTAATATGTTTATTAACTCTTTTTAAGTCATTATCCATCATTCTATAACTCCTACGACTCAAATTTGAAAAGTGCACAAGGCCTTTTTATGAAAATTTCATGATCACCTTCTTTGTGGTTGATTATAAAAGAGACTATAAGTGCTTTTAAAGACGTTATTGGGGCATTAAAATCTTTGCAGCGAGCCCTTTAAAACGATGTAAATCTCGTACTTTGTAACCCTTTAATTATCAAGATATTAATTACGGAAAAGGGATACTTAGGCTAATCTTGCCAAATTGCAATTCTCGTTTTTAAACCATAAAACTTTATATCTCTTATATGCAACCTTGGGAAATCTTGTTTAACCCATTTCTAATGTTTCTAAGATAGTTCATAATCAAATTTATCAAAAATTCGAGTTTTCCCATATACTGTTGTAATGCACTTTTGGTGTTTAGGACTTTTCGCCCAATGAAGTGTTGTTTTAAAGCATGACGACTAGGCTTTTCAACGGTTTATGGGGCGTTCTAGAGTGTCCTAGGTGGTGTTTACAATGGTACTTTGGTTGACCTAATACTTTTGACATGATGTAAATAAATGGGCGTAAATAGGGGTCTTGGTGCATTTTTGTAACATATATATAGCTACTTTGTTGGAATTTTATTAAATTATGACTTAGTTATCGTTTTCTAGACCCGTGCTCACGAGTTTTTGAAGAAAAGCGTCGTTCCGGACAACTTTGTGTTTAACTTTTCATGAAACGGACCGAAATGCCTCGTTTAGCGTGCGACCATACATCCGCGAAAGTTTGAGACGATTTTGGTAACTTCATTTGGTCATAACTTTTGATTGGTGTACTCGTTTTAAGTGATTCAAATTGCTACGTTTTCCTTATAAAATCCTTTTTAAAAGTATGCAATTGATATTAAAAGTTAAAACGAAATAGGATGAGTTTAATAGACTTACAAACTTGAGATTCGACTAGAACTAGATTGACTTTCAAATGGAACAAGACTCTTTCCTTCCTCCTAGGCTCTATACTATCCTTCCTTGGCTTTACCTTGGGACTTAATATCAGATTATAAGTGTGTGTTTGAGTGGTTTGTTGTTAGAACAAAGAATGAGATAAAAAGTGTGTTTGTGTGATTTATATAGGCAAGGAGGATTTGGGTTTGTGGAAGGTAATTTGGCCACTTGCATTAAGTTGTAGCCATAATAAGGAATATGGTGAAGAACAAGGTGATGTGTAGCATGGTACTTTGTATGTGATGATGTAGGTGGCGTGGGTATATGAGTCGAGGAGTTATAAGGTGGTGATGCATGAATTGTTTTTATGGTTAAGAAAAATCCATGTAGCCTTGAGGTAAATTTGAAATATGTATCAATATTTACCATGAACTTAAAATTTACATGTGATGAGCTAGTAATTTTTGACCATGGGTTTGAAGATGTATGGAACATAATGAGGTAGTACTTATGTGGCTTAATTATGTTCTTATATATCATAATTATAGTTTAGTTAAATTAAAAATAAGTTAAGGTTAGTTTAGCTTAAGTAAATGACATATTTAATATATATGCATAAGATAGATGTATCACAAGCATTAGAGAGTTGTACATTAGGTTTGAAAATTTAGGAAAGTCAATTTTAAGGGCTTGTGCAATATAGGTTTGTATCATGTGCTTTAAGGTAGGTACATTGAGGTTTATAATGTGATTTTATGTAAACATTAAGCTTTATGCATTAAGGACTTGTACCCATGCTTAAAAGACTTGTACTCTAGGTATAAAATGTTGTACTTTACTATTTATGAAAATCGTAGTTATAATAAATTAGGATTTCATGTAAACTCAAATAAATGGTTAACGTTTAACTTGAAAGTTTAGTAATTGTGCGTTAACGTAATAACGTAAAGTGGTAAATAAAGTTGAAAACTTTTATAGTTTTACATATAAAGATGTTTATGTTTATTAAAGATGTGAGTTTCATCACATTGGCTAGTTGTTGTGATCAAATAAAAGGATATCGTTTCTTAAAAAAATTTGGGCGTGAAAATGGATAAGTATTCTTTCGTTAGAATATTACTACCTCCGTCCCTAATTAATTGTCATCATTTGACTTTTAAAGTCTTAATTTCTCAACTTTGATCTTAAATATTTTATTTATGTTATATAATAATTGATGCAAAATATATGAATGGATTGTTCTTTTAAATTGTTTTTCATTGGTGTAATTTTCATCAAATATTACATAACACATACAAAATATTAAGGATCAAAGTTGAAATTAAACTTTAAAAAATCAAATAAACCAATATTTTGAGACGAGAGGAGTATATTAGTTGTCTGAGGTGAAATTTACGGTGGTTACACTTTTGGACCGACAAGCTCACACTTTACGGATCATGACATCTTTTCATCGAGTAGCGGAAGCTTTCTTTGGTTCATGATATTTGCGGCGTGGCGAAACATAGTATATAAATATCGAGCGGATTACGTAGATATGCACGGTCATGATTTCTTTAATTAAGTGTGGATCTTTGTGAGCATGCGGCTTTGGATTGACTTCGTAATTACGATCGGTGCAACCGTCCAAGTGTACCTACAAACAACGATTAGCAATAAAACATCAAAGTGTCTTTGATCACTTTCGTTGAATTAGTGCGGACCCACGGTTCCCGTTGATCGATACAAATCTTGCACTGTGATCGGTAGGATTCTAAGAATCTCCTTGACGGGGTTTCGCAGCTGTTCTAGCTGTTCTCAAACCGGAACGTCTCAGTGAAGACAACACGAAGTGAGTGAACCAGCGAATTGAGATTCACTAATTGATGAAAAGAGATTTGAAAAACAATCGTGTAATGCTCGATATAAAGTGTTTTTGCAATACAACGAAAGTTTTGAGAAAAATCAGTTATCAATCATAAACACCTTTTATTTTGAAATATTAGTACACAGTCGATGTGCTAGAGAAAATAATTTTAAGCACAACGACCGGTTTTTCAAAGGTACCCGTCAATCCATTTCCTGGACCAAGGTTGATTCAATAATGAATCGCCCCATTGTTTCTATCCAGTTGTCACAAGCTTGATCTTTTGCAAGATCTCACATGTCACCCACCAAGAGCTTGTTTGATGTTGGCTCTAGAAGGATTTCCATCTTCATCGTGAATATTTACATATCACTCGGATGTTCTGGCAATACCACAAGGATAATGCATAGGACTCTTTATATATAATTACTTTCCACATTGTGTGAAACAACAAGTCTTCATGAATTTTGTGTCCTAATGAGATATTGTGGATGATATCTTGGCTCTAGACTCAATAGTGCATATTTGGTTTCTATGGGAGACTAGGGAGGGTTTCCTTCTTCAACGTCAAAAATCTCTAAGAGAAAGTCGATAGATTATGTAGGTTCCCGTGAGAATGAAACAAGTCCTTTTAAGAGGAACTTGAGTAGCTTGGGAATTTTAGTGCGGTCGTCCTTTGGGTCCATGACGTCTTGTCTTCAATACGGTGTTACCTTAGTAACCACCAGTAGCATATGTATTGAACCGGGGCGCCCTAAGGTTGAATTATTGGAGGCTATTTCTTTTCACCCTTTTTACATTCAATTCTTTTCATTCTTCAACCCCTTGATTGCTTACGAGACTTCATTACTAGAACCTTGTTGGGTTTATTCGATTCTAGCTCTTTCTCGATCCGCACTCTTCCCATATTCTCATTTTCTCCTTTTTCATCATACCTAAGCACTCTACACTATCTAGTGGATTGTCCACAGGTAGATCCCTCCGGCTCTGGCGGGATCGTGAGAGCGAATACCTAACCTAACCATCCTTATAACACCATGCATAAAGTAAATTGGCGGTCTTTTGGTATTGTTCATTCCTTCTAGAAACCAATTGAAAATCATTTGGAAAATCAATCAAGGTACTTGTGATATAATATCAAAGCATTTTGTACCTTAATTTTTTGATCATTTAGAAATGATCCCCTCAACATGTGCATATGATTTTGAAATTGTTTAGCACATGGAGCAAGAGTTCTTTGAAATAATTTCTTGATCATATTTTCCTTGAAAAAAGCCATTTTATTTTCTTTGGTAAATTCTCCCCTCGATATGTGCATAGGATATTTGAAATCATTTTATTACATAGAGGAAAGAGTTCATTTGAAGTACATCACGATCACAAAATCCATTAAGAAACCATTTAGAAAATCAATCAAGGTACTTTATGTTGAAACATAGAAATCTTTGTACCTTGAAAGTTTATTTTCTTTTGAAATGCTCCCCTCAATATGTGCTTGAGATTGAGCGTTTAGCACATATGGTGAAGCGACATGCACACTTGAATCAAAGCGATCACCTTTTATCAAATTTCATATTAAATCACAAATTCTCCCCGATCAAAATATCAAACCCTTTGAGATTTTGGATCCCAAGTAATTAATAAGGTTTGGAAAACATGGGAGAAAATATGCCTTGTTTAAATACTCTTACGGTTTTGGATAAATGCTCCTCCTCAACCATGCGCATAATATATTGAAATCGTTTGGTACATGGGGGCAGGAGTGCCTTTAAAGGACTAAAGCAGTTTGAGATTTAAATCACGATCTCTCCCCCGACCAAAAATATCAAACCATTTGAGATTTGTGATCCCAATTGATTTAAATCATTTAAAAATTTTAGGGAAAGGCGTGGCAAGATTTAATTTTGAAATTGGTGATGAGGACCAATTATAGACATTAAAGATTGTTAGTGTCGGTATGATAGTTTTAAGAGATCTTTAAGTAAAATAAAACAATTTCACAATCAAACAAGAACAGAAAAATTTCATTTGAAAGATCTTTGAGTTTTAAAGAGAATCATACCATGACATAACATTAAATCTTTAGATCACCACTTATTTTGTACAAAGCAGACTTGATAGATGAAATATCGTTTGAAAAGATTTTATTTTAAATCACTCTCCCCTCAATCGATGACCATAGTCGTTGATTGGTGACTTAAATTTTGATAAAATGAAGTCGGTGATTTACAAAATTTAGTCAAATTATTTTCAAAACAATATTTTTTCAAAAATTGTTAAAAATAGTATCATCCACTACTTGTCCTACACAAAGATCGTTAGGTGGAGAATCATAATCATACATTGTTCTTTGTGGGGTGGAAGAAAACCGTCTGCGATGCGGTGAGACCTCTTCACGTTGCATGTTTTATGCCAAATCTTCATAGAGGTCAAATTCAGCTCCGTTTCTTCATTTGATGATGAAAACCATCTGCGATGCGATGAGACCTCTTCGTTGCATTTTTCATGCCAACTCTCCATAGAGGTCAAATTAAGCTCCGTTTCTTCATTTGTCAACCCAAGATATCGTTACCCTTTCCTTCGGCATCCAATCATCTTCATATGTGGGATCGGATTGGGAACATTCTTATAACCATCTTATCGCATTCGTTAGTCAACACAAATAGATATATGGTGGTCGACAACACCCAAACAGCAATCGACTAATAAAAGTCTAACCAACATATCAATCAGATCATATAAGGCATGGGATTTATGTGTTCACCAAACTCTAATCATCTAATCCTAACAATCATATCCTAGGCACCTAGTCCTTCAACGTAGGTTAACATCATTTTTCAGTTAAGCATTTAGGATAATTAGATAAGATCGTTAGATGATGTAAATTTTAAAACATTCTCCCCCTCAATCAATGACTTATTTTTACGAAAAGTTTAAAAGCTGAAGTCATTGATTGAGTTTTCAATTTTTACGAAAACTCGGGCCAGTTGATTTACAAGCAACTCATTTTCCACCATTTCTTAAAACAAATATTTTTACGAAGAATTTTTTAGAAGGAAAAATATTTGGTAGAAAGCAATGATCCTTGACATACTTTCCTCATTTTAGTTTTAGGATAAGTGTGCGAAATTTTTGAAAATTGGTTTAGCGCAGACTTTCCATCTTTTGAAGAGCGGGTTGCTATCGGAAATAATAGCAAGCCATGGTTTAAGCCGGGTCACGACAGAAAGTAACTGCAAGCCATAGATTTGAGACATGTTTTGGAAAAATATTTACACCTTACGCTCGAACTTCATCTATGGTCCGTGCCATTGTTGAATGACATTTCTAAGACCATGAGATGTTATCGATACGAAGACATGTCTTGAGAAAACATATTTTGGTATTTTCAAATTTTCGATTTTATGGGTTTTGTTGGTTTTATATTTTCTATTTTCTTTTTGTTAGTTTTATAATTTTTGTATTTTCTTTTTGATAAATATTTACAAAGATAGTTTAGATGATATAGTTTAAGAAGATGATAATCTGAGTACCGAGATAAGGATATCGAAGCGACCCATTGTAGAAGATAGGAATCATCATCTCTTAAACATTCACCACCGAGCTTAGGGCTCCGAATAGAAGATAGAACATGAGCCTTTGAGAAAGAGACTTTGGCGACTTCCCCAAACCGAAAATCCATTAGATGAGCGATTGACTCTATTTCAAGCTTGCATTAGCGGTGCACAAAAAGCACACCATTATCATAAATCCATTGCTCCTTTTAAGAGCGATAATCGAGATTCTCCGTTCGGGTTATATCATCAAAAAACGACAACATATCATCCCACATAAATAACTCTTCTCAAATTTCATTCCTTTGAAGTACAGGCGATCCATACCAAAGGTTGTCAAGAGACCACTTTCCCCAAGTAGATGATTGATGCGGTCGGTCTCTTGACTAGAGCTCACGAACCCGAATACACATATACCGAAGAGAGAAACTTATACCATCAGTAGCAGTTAAGTCCGATAGCCAAAGAATAACCCCGATGTATACTTTCTCTCCCACGATGATAGTGTATGAAGCTCAAGAACTCGGCACCCGAATGCCCAAGAGAGAATAACCGATAACATTGAAGAAGCGGGCGAATCGCGATTATCTCTGCGGATGACAATCTGCGGATGTCAACTCGGAATAAGTGATTATATCTACGAATCAGCGATTAATCACTTAAGTGAAACAGTGGCGTCCCAATGTACACAATCTCTCTCCACGATGATTGCGATAACATCGAAATCATCACACATAATGTACCTCTTTTATCACCGAAGCTAACTCTTCCATCTCTTCCCCACATAGTTGGAATAAGAACACTAAATGCCATGAGTCAAACCTTGAGTTTCTCTGCGGTAATGACATATGTCTTTCCGGGTTTCTTCAATCACTTAGTAGTATTAAGCTCATCAAGTTTACTCGCGTTTAGAATCGTGTCTCCTTCCCCTTGCTGGTTTTGATACTTGAATCGGCAACTCTTGTAAGCCCATATACTGAAATCTTTTGAGAAGAACATCATTAGCTCGAGATATATCGTGAGAATCAACTTGCGGAAGAATGTGAGCAAGTCTAATTGGGATTTAATTTGTCATTTCACTCTCTCCCAATTAGTGCTCTCCCATCGTGACAATCTTTATGATGAATGCGGAATAAGAAGAAGTCTTTAGATCGTTAAATGCAATTCGTCTTTAGTCTTCTAACATGTAGCAGAAAATGTAGAATAGACTGTAGACTCGACCTTCTTCAAGATTGTCCAATTGGGGAATAGAAAGTCAACATCTTCAACTCACCAAATGCATTCCTGTTAACATATAAATAGCAAATCCCCTTAACTTAAATCCTTCCCAATCAAACAAGAACAGAAAGATGTTCATCAAGGAAATCAGCCCCGCAACAGGAAGCACTTCGTCATTTAATCATTTTAGCCCATGTGAAGATGTCAACCAATGGCTCTTAGAAGAAAACTCCATGTGAAGATGACCCGATAAGAAGAAGCTTGGTTCTTACATGAGTTTGGAGCCGTTTGACCATTTATTCTCGAAATTAAACAACATGCGAATTATCACTTCTTCTCCCCTCAAGAATTGCATACGGAGATGCCATTCTTGATTAAATAAGTGAACATCATCCAAATGTAGTCTTTTCACACTTCTCCCCAAAGGTTGCATATGATGTCGCCATCGTCATTATAATTGAGCAAGTGGAAAAGAGAACAATCAACGATGATCCGGTTCACTTGATGATCAAGCGCTTGGAAAAAGCATGAAGCATGTTGATGAGAATGGTCATAAATAAGAAGATTTCTCTTCGGAAGATAAAGCGCCTTGAAATGTACACTTTTCTTTTCTTTAGAGTACGAGGCTTGGCGGTGTGTTCAAACGTCATAAGAAGATTTCTCTTCTTTTGAAGATAAAGCGCCTTTGAAACGTACACTTTTCTTTTCTTTAGAGTACGAGGCATGAACTGTTGTGTTCATACATCGTAAATCTCTCTCTTTTCAATCTCTCTTGGCAAACTTGTAATCAACCCCATTATCATTGGTAGACTCTTTTTGTGACGGTGATGGAGAAAACCCAATATGATGAATTTGACCACAAGTAAACTAACTCGAACTCGTGACTTAAACTTGCACATATGTAACAAAGAGCGGTCTTGATTTCCATTAGCATCTCTAAGTACTCTATACTCTTCAACCAACCAACCATCAAGTATAAGGCGTACATCACCTCTTGAAAATCCACAATTGAATGTGACCTTTGAGCACTACAACGTAAATCCTTAAAGTGATAGTTATTTTGTGGTGATAAGAGCCCAATTCCCCCAAGTGGTAAAAGAAAAGGAAAAAGTCACCCAACAAGAACTAGATTTCCAAGTCTTTGTTTTTAATAATAAGCTCGAACAAGGATCATGAAGAATCTTCATCCAACCATCCCCGATACCTTCAGATACTAAGTACACTTGCCCGTGATATTTCACTTCAACCTCAAATAAATAATAGTGAATTAACCCCGTTGTCACATCTTCTAGTTAAAAGCTCACATCTAGCCTCCTTTGACGTTTAAAGTGAACTATGATAATGGTTTTCATCCCGACCATGGTTAAAAGCACAAAACCCCATAAAACCTTGTAATAACCAAACTGCCATGAAGAATATTCAAACAATCACCCAATTCATGAAGTACACCCTTTTATCCCTTCTTCGAAGTAGAAACCGTGGCACCAGCATCAGATAAGATCTAGAAATACACTTTCCCTTTCTCCAGGATGAATCTATGATCACGGGATTTTACAATTCTATGGTTTAAACCGAGAAATAGTTTCTTTCGGGATTTTACAAGACCAAGAATAAACCGTAAGATAGATCCGAAATGCACTTTACAATTACGTGGTGTTTCCATTGTCACGGATTTTACAAGTCTTTGATTTAAACCGAGAAATAGATTCTTTCATGATTTTACAAAATCAAGACAAAACCGTAGCGATGTTAGCTTGAAAGTGTTATGACAACTTTGGTTTTGGTGAATATTTGTTTTAGGGAACATGCGGTTCATCAGCGGTTCATTATCCAACATCAACAATATCATCAACCATCCAATAAATACTTTGGTAAACACATCATTCACACATTCTGTCGGCCATTGCAGTGACAACATGGTGAAGTAAACCCAATATGTCCAACTTGATCATGAAGTGAACTTTCCCAGATTTGTTACTTAAACTTGTACTAATCCTTGTGAAGAAGAAACGGTGTACCCAATGTACAAAAACTCTTGACATATTCTCAACTGCGTGAGACACCGAAGTGATAGTTACGTTGTGGGTTAAGAGAAAGAATCACAACCGGAACTAAATAGCCAAGTCTTTATCATTCTCAATAAACGCCCAAATAAGTCATCTTTGCGGAAGGGTAGAGAGAAATAAGACGAAATAAGTAAACACGCTCGGAAAACCCTCACTTCAAATCCAAATAAGAAATACCGTCCAAACAACCCCTAAGTCAACTTTGTTCAACCATCAAACCAAGCCGTGACATCATATTCTTCGTGAAAATGTATAAACCAAAGTATTAACCCGTATAACACATCAAATCTCAACATCAACTCACATCAACATCAAGTCTCATAATTAATCTCATAGCCCAACAAGTCTCATTTTCAAATCTCATCGATAGATCTCTTCAAAACTCTCATATCATCAAATCTCATTATCAACCGGTCCAACAAATCCAAGTTTAACTGACCCAATTCAATACAAATTAGCAACGGAATCAAATTTTCTCTCGATCCAAATCAGTCAAGCCCAATTCATCTCAAAACGCATATCCATTAAGCATATAAGCAATAAAACGCCCATGACATCAAAAGAAAACCCAAGTCCAAATCTAACTCGAATAATAACACACGATCCATTATCACATGGCCTTTTTGAAAAATCCAACTGACAAGTCCCACATTTATATTATACAAGAAGCACTAGTCCATTATCCAAATATTTTCACGGTTTAAAAGATTATTCTAACGAGGCTCAACATTATGTTTCAAACAACATAGTCCAAGTAACTTGGATCCAAAACCATTTCATAGTACTCGGCCCATATACTAGTGATCTATATTCACCTTATCAAATATTAACTAAAGCACACGGCCCATTAAACACACCCGTCCACAACTACACAACCCTAAATACTCGGGTATATAATGCCACAACCCTAAGAAATTGTAACCCTAATCCTCTTAATCATAATACATCCGCCCTTCAATATCTCAATTACTCTCTCCAAGTCGGTTCAATACCTAATATATCTCACAACAAAACACCTCGGCCTTTCACGCATCTTCTCACGCTTCACAAGCCACGAGAATATTATCAACATCACGAGTCAATTGAACTCGCCACGGGGATGGCTAGAAGGTCCATCGTCATAGCCACGAGGATGGTGTGATGGAGAGGGCTTTGTGGTTGAATCAAGACGATCACGGGTAGGTTAATCCATGTATTTCATATCGATTTGTTAATTCATGATATGAACGAACTTAGACAAAAGAGATAACACTCTTGTTATTCACTTAATCTAAGGTTTCGGATATAATCAAAAGCATTTAGATCAATGATGGTTTGATTTTTTTCGTGTTATAGACTCTTGATAGTCTTGGATGTAACTTATGAGAACCACGAAAAAACAAACTGAGATAACACCTTTTAGACCCGTTTGAATTTTTTCTTTATAACCGAATCAAGAAGAAGGATGAAACCCCAAATGGTTTTGATCTTTCTTCAATATTTTCGGATATTATCATTAAAACATGGATCAATGATGGTTTGTTCAAAGTCGTGTATAGATCTTTGAGATCTATGGCGGTTGTTGCATCTGACGAGGGAAAAGCAAGCGAGATCACTTTATCATTTCTTCACCATTATTATTTGATTGTTAAAACCTTTTGGCTTGTTGTCCGAATCGAGTTGACCTCTGAAGATGCACTGTTCGTGTGTTTTGACCCGTGAGAATGATCTTATATAGATGTTCAATCAACACGAACAACAATCGAGGTCATACATCCTTTAAATTTCATAGTATGAACTTGCTTGTGTTGGTTTTAGAGATAGATTAATTTTTCCTTTTTGGGTATTTGTCAAAGATAGATCAATGATGATGTTCTAGTGTGATATGACCTTTAATTTATGACGTGTCTTCAATAAGCACAAAGAACTGAGATCTTGTTATTGTAGTAGCATTGGATCTGTGATGGGTTTAGAGTATGTATAGAGATGAATCTGATGTTGAGTTATAGTTTGAATTAGTTGTCTTTCAATCTTGAGATATTGTTGAATCTGGTTGGTTTGGTTTTGAGGTCATGTGGTCAAAAAGCAGTCATCATCTTCTTCTTCCTTTCAGTTCTTTAACCGTAGTCCTGAGTCATTCACTAAACATTTTCAAAACACAACTCGCTACTTGGCAACTAGCTACTTGGCAAGTGCTTGTTGGCAAGTCGCAAGTGACTTGAGTTGACTCAAAAATCAACTCGCTTTTGACATATAACTTTGACAACTCGCTACCATTTAAAGAAAAAAACGCTCAAAAGCATTTTGAAAAGGACAAGTCGCTTTCATATTTTTAACCAACTCGCTTTTGACCTTTTCACCATACAATGAATCTGGACTACAAAAGAGGACAAGTCGCTTTATATGTTGACAAGTTGCTAATAAGAATATGACCACAATACAAGTCTCTTTAAATAACACGGTGACTTTATATGTTGACAAGTCGCTAATAAGAATATGACCACAATACAAGTCACTTTAAATAACACCAATGAACGGACCATAAACATCATAAAAATAATGACTTCATCTAATACAACAGCAAAACATCGAACAGCAGCAACAAACATGTCGACTCAAGACAACATACGACTCAAAACACAACTTTTTCCATAACCATACGACTCAAAACAACATCAAATTGCATCCAAGACAACCACACAAAAACCATAAGAATCATCAAAAACAACACAACCTAGGCTCTGGTACCATTTGTAGGATCGTGAATATTATGTTATTTGATGATTCGGGTGGTCTAGGATGGTAATAATATATGAATGCCATGGTTAGAAAGATGAAGAGAGTAGAGAGAATTCTAGAGATAAACAAAAGTGTAAAGGTAGATTAGAACTTCTAACCCTCTACCTTGGGAGGTAGAGGTATTTATAGCTTACAACCTAAACGACCTCCGACGGCTGTGGATCGTGTATACGGTGGGTAAAGACCCGTCCTTCCCTGCGGTGTTACACTAAACTAATCTACGCTACTAATTAACTATTTAACTACTAAACAACGTAAATAACTACAAGTCTACGAGCTAACATATACTAGACCATAATTGGGGTGACCGACACTTTAACATAGAATTTCCAATTCCTAACATAGATCTTTGTGAATTTCATCGAAAGCCATGAAGCAAGTATGATGATTTTCACTTCGGTAGAAAAACCTAAAATTTGGTTTATGAACGATTTTGTACTGAGGTTCTCGATTGATTCCGTTGAAGTGTAGAATTTTGGTAAGATTCGACCCGAGGTGGAGATCTTCAACACGCTCTTAGATTTGATGCGTGATGAAAACAAGGAGTGCGAATGTACTTGATCGACTCTCGGTGAGGTTCGGGTTGGGGCTCGGTATGTCATGATCCTCACCACCGATGTATGTAGAGTGATTATCGGTCTTCTCCATTGGTGGTGTGATTTCTGAAACCCTTGGTTGATCGGATGGTGGTGGTGTGTAGCTTGTTGTGTAGTGGTGAAAACACGCTAACCATTTGTCGAATCATTGGATGGAGTTGCCTTCTTATGATTTTGTTGTTGACTTAGTTGTTTCTTTTGTTGATGGAGGTGATGATTGAGATGATGATTATAGTTTGATGGAAGTGTCAAAAGTGGTTCGAGAAGGCTGTTGAGGTATGTGTGTTGGATTGTCAACTATGTAGTTGTCGATTCCTTCTTTAACTTTTCCTCTTGACTCTAGCGACTTCTTGACCTCTTTTCACATAATTTCCTCTTCAACCACCAAATTATCATCATCAGTGAATCTTTCATCCTTATCATGATCGTAATCTCTTTCGTCATATATTTCCACATCTTCACCATGCTTTTCTTCTTGCGGTTGTTTTAGTTGTTGTTGTGGTTGCTTCATTTCAACGATTGTAGTGAGCGGTGACACCACGATCCTTACCGGGTTGATTAACGAGAAGGTTGAAGCATAGTATTCCATCCTTTTACGCTTTAATGTCTTACGAAATTGTATTTCCTCATCCATTGAATCATACTCATCATCAGGATGACTTTGTGAGCATGAATTTGAATGTATGTTGCAGAAGGATGTCCACATCAATTCTGCAAGATGATTCAGAGCATATGAAGTTGTTGAAGACGACACGGAGATTGTTCTTGCCAATTGTTTGGTCGTATCCAGCTGGGAATGTGTTTGCCATCGAGAGCTCAAATGGGGCATTGATGTTTGCTTGATTTGCAGCCATTTTGTGATATGAAAGACATTAGACAAAAAAACAGACATATGGAAACACAATGTGTTTGTTTTAGTCTGATTTATTATCTAATTCCTTGTTTGATGGTAACATGTTTATGTTAGTTACAAGTCCTAAGTCACATTTGTCCAATTGTTTGAAGTTGATGTGATAAGTTACGTGAGCGTGTTAATTTTGAAATTTCAAAGTCCAATTTTCATAACACACAACATATTAACTTTTGTAAGCTTATATGAAACATCGGTATTTATGAATTATCGTAACATTTAACAAGTAACATATGCGTAACATGCCAAAATGTAGTGAACAGTGGCTTATGTGTCACAAGGATCCTTATGCGTAAGAAAGGAGCTTCTGGCGTAGGAGTAAGCTAAAGCGTAAGACCAAGCTTATGCGTAAGAGTTTCTTATGCCAAGACAAGTTCAAAGGCTTTAGGCTTACACATAGGAATAAGCTAGATGTTACGCGTAAAGTTTTACTCATACGAGTAAAGCTTATGCATAGCAAGCCTTGTTTACGAATATCTTTCCAAGATACGCGTAATCCACTGTAGACCTCTTATGCGTAAGAGTTACGCGTAAGATTTCTCTTAGCCATTTCCTTTACGCATAAAAGTATTATTAAGTGTAACGGTTTGAACACCTGAAGGTTCGACATTACGAATAATTAACCTATTAAATATAAACATGAAAACTTGATTGCGTTAATTCCAAACATCTTTTAGATCACAAAACAAGCACAAGAACAAGAACATATCGGATACACACGAAAGACTTAGGTGTAAAATTTCTTAAATCCTAAACCCTTAAACTATGCGAAAGAGATATAGCCATACAAAACAAACAAGAATGTTTCGGAGTGTCCTAGATGTCATATGAATGCAATGGAACAAGATTTAACACATTTCCACCACAGAATTAGAAGATTCATGGGAGATGAACCCTAAAAACCTAAAACTTAAATTCTTACAGTTTAGATGTTTCTTGGCTAATTTAAAGGTTCAAAACATGCATATAAACTTATTCTAACACTTACTTGACCACCTAAAAAAACATAAAACATCACCGAATAGAAAAGCCCCAAATGAGCGCAAGAACCCTAGAATTCAAATCATGCAATTGAAAATTCTGGATGGTTTTGGACGATTGAAACATGTTTAATAGACACTAAGAAAGGTTTTAACATAACTCATTTCAATCCAAACACTTTTAAGCATGAACACCCAATTCGTTCGAGTGAACAGTTTTTCAAAGTCAGTTTTAAAGAGTTTTAACCGTTGGATTTGAAATATTTTTTGAAATCCTTGTTTAGAATCTTGATCAAAACAATTTAGAACTTACATATTATGAACAGCTTGAACGGATTTTGAAGATTTGATTTGGGCCGTTTAATCTTGGTGGTTTAGGAGTAAATGCACATGAAGTGGTGCATTGAGTGTGTTAGGTGAATGATTTTGTTAAAATTAATTTGCCAAGTTGACACATTCAGTCCCTCAACCTCAAAGAGGTTCCAACCAAGATCCTTTAACTTCATTTAGGTTAGACAAAACACTTGTAAGGCAAGAAACTTAACGATACTCCCCTCGACTTTTGAAATAATGAATTTTGAAAACATTTGAGTCCGATGAGAGTATTTGACAAGAAGCGTATCCACCATTTTAGAAGAAACAACATATTTTTGGAAACATGCAAGTACAAGGTTTTATGAAATTGAAAATATTTACTTTCTCCCCTCAACACTTGTTCGGAAAATTGTGAAAAGTTTAATAGAACACGGTGTTGACGGAAGATTTGTACTACGATGTTTGAAAGAAATTTAGATAGAAGAATATTTTGAAATTGATCGATTTTATATTTTTCTATTTTGTTTTGATAAAATATTTACAAAAGAGGTTTTGGTGTTTGACTAGTTTTAAGAATGTGTCAAAAGTTTGCCCAGTTCCTCCGAGTCAAACACCTCATACTGTCTGATTGACCAACTCAAGAAACCTAGCGGGAGCTAAGGCTTTGGTGAGAAGGTGCCGCCGATTGGTGTTCGACCACAAAATATAATTCAACGTTGCCTTTTCCACATGATCCTTGATGAAATGATATCGAAGATCGATGTGCTTAGACTTTGAATGTTGAGCGGAGTTGCACGATATCGCAATAGCACTTCGATTGTCGCGAGACATCGGGATTACATCAAATACGTAACCATAGTCTTTGAGTTGTGTTCTCATCCAAATGACTTGAGCACAACACGACATGGCTACATATTTTGCTTCGGTTGAGGACAACGATGTACAATCCTCGCTTCTTCGATTGCCATGACACCAATTTATCACCAAGAAATTGTAGAACACCAAGTACTTTTATGAGAATCTAAGCAACTGCGTGATCGTCTGAAAAAGCTATTAGTTCAAAACCGAGTCCTTCGGATACGGATCCCCAAATTAATGGTTCCATTGATGTATCGGAGGATTCTTTTAGCCTCGAGAGGTGAGTTTGATGGAGTCGCGAATGATAGCGGAGAAAAGATATACAACAAATACAATATCGGTCTATTGGTTGTTAGATACATGAGAGACCCAATAATACTTGATTATTTGGTAGGGTCAACTAATTTCGCATGAAAATCGACATCCGTTTCTTGGTATGTGCCATCGGTGTGGCATAGGTATCACATTTTGGATTCCATGTTTGTTTAAAATTTCAAGAGCATATTTGGGTGACTCAGAAACTACCATGGGGTGATTGATGAACTTGCATTCCGAGAAAGAATGTAAGTTCACCCATCATGGACATTTCAAAATGTGTTTTCATAAGTTTTGAAAAAGCGTTTGAGTACTTTAAATGTGTTGACCCAAAATGATGTCATCCATAAATTTGAGCGATTAAAATGTGTTCCCGTGATCTTGTATGAGCAGTGTTGGGTCGACCAACCTTTGACAAAATTGTGAGATATGAGAAGGATGACAACTTATCATAACACGCTTGGGGGCTTGTTTGAGACCGTAGATAGCCTTGTTCGGTTTGTAGGCGTGATTAGGGAACTCGGATCAACAAATCCTTTTGGTCGACTAACATAGCAGTTTCTTTTAGTTTACCATTCGAGCGGTTTTGACATCCATCCGAAGACCGTGATGTTCATGTGAGCCACGAATGCCAAAAAATCCGTCTGACCTCAAGTCTAGCAACCGGTGCGAATTATTCCTCGTAGTCAATTCCTTCTTCTTGTCTATAACCCTTAGCCACCGGGCGTGAGTTATTTTTGATAACCGTACCTTCAACATCCAACTTGTTTTCCAAATCCATTTCGGACCAATAACATAGACCCTGTTGGTTTTTCAACCAATTCCCATACTTCAAGATGTTTAAAGCGATTAAGTTCTTCTTGCATGGATTCGATCCGGTTGTCATATGTCATTGCTTCTTTAATATTTTTGGTTTCGACTTGGAAGGCGGTGAGTGCATAAATGCAATGTTCATCGTCGATCTAAAGGCATTGTCTAATTCTGTTGGTTGATTTGGGTTTCCAATGATGTTTACAAGAGGATGGTCTTTAGTCCAACGATGTGTGGAGGGTTGATGTTGATAAACATTATGATTAGGAGGATTCAAATGGCTTTTAGATGATTACGCAACATCGAGTGGCGGTTTCATTAGCAAAAGGATTGAAGAACGCATTTGGATCTGTCTGCTGAGGTTGGGGCACTTCTTGGTTCGAATATCATCGACTAGTTCGAGCGTCATTGGATGCGGTTTGTTCGGTTGTTGTTGTAGAATCAATTGGAGGTGCTTCTTCAACAGATTGTTGTTATTACAGTGTATCGGTATTGGATTATTATCGGGTTGAGTGGCGGAAACATTTGATACATCTCGAGCACGTTGATCAATATCATCTAAACAGAGGAGCAAATAGATGTTCCATTTGTTGACGAGTAAGCTGTAAGCTTGGTTCAACTGATGATGGGATTTTGGGGAAGTTTAGATGGTTATGGCCGGGTTCCAAGCTGTTTTGCTCAGAAGCCATTAGATGAAGTTTCAGAATCAGCTTCCCCCTAAATTGACAACTGTCTTTAGCAGATTTAAAACTTTGATGAAGTCGAAATTTCCTCTAATTTTTGAAGTTTTCGATACTCGTGAATTTGTAGATGAGCGATAAACCACACAAAGTAATCGACTTATTGCGGAAAATCGGTTCGGGGTAACATGCAAGAAATCAACAAGATCTTCTCACGTATGTAGATGCTTCACACCAAACAAACCGCGAAAAGGCGAAATAAACGACTTCCCCAGATATTGCGGTCTATCGAATAATAATCACTTGTGAATATGCAGTTACTCAATAAAATAACCGTGTGTAAGGCATCATAACATCATATTTAGGTAACTTCACACACGATAACCCTGAGAAAGTGAGATGATAACACCAAAGTGAGACGTTTGAACCACATATCGTCTCATTTCTTCCCCCTAATTGAAGAAATCCAAGAAGCGATAGGGTTTTCACAAACTACATCAAGGAAACAATGAACACCTACACTATCTTCCCCGATGTTTTCAATGAATCGAATCATACACCACGTATGTTGATGATGAATTGGACAACGAAACCATGTATAAGGAGGCAATGAAACCATGTATGTCCAATCAATCGAAGAAGTGTGAAGTACCATAAATATCTTGAGAGAATCAAGCGTTGATAAAACTTCTCATTCATTATGTTGATCATCACCGTGTCATTTTGTTGGAAACAGTTTGATCTTCTATTATCGAAGATTCGATTGGAGGTGCGATTCTGACAACGGTTGTTGTTGTAGATTCGTGTGTATCTGAAATTAGAGTATTATCGGGTTGTGCAACGGAAACATTCGATACATCCAAGCAAGACTTTTAGCGAATCTTTAACCCGAGGAGCAAGCAATGTTTCAATTCTTGACGATTAAATACAATGGTGGAGCAAGCGATGGATCATTAAATTTATAGCCGGTGAGAAAGCGGGTCCTAAGTCATGTTACTTAGAAGCCATTGCTATTGTACAGTAAAGAAAATAGGAGGGGGCAAGATAGAAAAAACATGGATCCCCAATGTGACTGGGTTCTAGATGTTAGAAGCATAAAGATGTAGTGTCAATAATCTTCTTGACACCTGAACATGCTATTTTGATAAGATCCTTTCCTACCTCAGGGATGGATGTAGAGGAATTCACACTTGTTATGGTGCAACTACTTAGTATCTTGCCTGTAGGAATCCACCTAAGTCCAACAGTTTTGAAAACTCTACTCGTTGGTATCCATCTAAGGTTAGATATTGGGGATGTTGAAACTTCTTTTGGGAAGAGTCTGCGTCCTATATTGATCCACCTATTAGGTTTCTGAATTTTGTCTTTTAGATCAACGGGTTTATTTCTAATTGTCTGTTGAGTACCATTAGGTTTTGGTTTGCTACTACAAGCAGTGTTCTGCAACACACTAGAAGGCATCACACGAGGTCGTGAACCTAAGATTCTATCCTTTTGGAGTAGTGCCCTTTTCCTAGCCTTTTCTAGATCATAGTTCTTGTGCAAGTCATTTGTATCATATGAATATTGAATTTTGATGCTTGGTTTAGACCTTGTTTTCGAACTAATCCTAGGCGGCCAGAGCGACCACTTGTTGAGGTTTGTGAAGCAGTATAATGAAAGCAGTTTAATGTAAATATGTTTAATGAATCGGAAGCATTATTCTTTGGCCCGGAATGTGGAGTGACGGTTTTGACAAATGATTATTCTCAACAACTTGGGAAGCAAATCGTGGTTTGAAGATTTTGATCATTCAGATTTAAAAGCGGTTGGTTGTCTAACGGTGATTGGTTTCGATTGGTTTTAGAGGCGATTTCCCAAGATTGTTGGTTTTGCAAAATTAGTATCCACACTCTTGTCGATTAATCTTCCCGTTTGTTTTGTAAAGCAACATGTGCAAGCCCATTTGCTTGAAGTTGAGCCTTTAAATGCTCATTTTCTTTTACTAATGTATCCACACGATTACTTTGTTCATTCAAAGATTTACTATTTGGCTCGAGTTTAAAATTTTGTTTTGCATTTTAAGTTCAAGAGAGATGCAATGAGCCTCTAGTTTTGAAAATCTTTTCAAAGCGAGCAATGGTCTTTTGAGAAGAATATTTTGATTCAAGAGTTTGATTTGATGTTTCAGTTGAATTATTTGCAAGTAAGGGCTCGGACATAAGGCAGTTTTACGGACATTGTGCAACACATGGTCAAGCTCTCCTTCATTTACGAAATCGGGTTGCTCGGTTTGTTGTTTCACATTTGCGAGAATATGATCATGATGATTTTACCTCAACCATCTGTTTAGTGTCGGTGTCATAGGTGGGTAAGATATCTTCCTCAACCATTTCTTCTTTGTCAAAGTTGGGCTCTGTGTCATAGATGGGTATGATATCTTCCCCGATCTGCTTCTTTGTCATCCCTTTTCAATGCTATAACCTCATTGTCCGCATTAAGCGGTTGAAGTAAGCACAACATTCCCAACAACCCTTTGAGCATTCCTTCCTTGTACATCGACTCTTCCCTTGCACATTCTTTGGATTTCGGAATTTGATGATGTCGACGCTTGGATTTGTTTAATATTGAGTTCATCATCTTAGCCAGTAACATCCCTGTTTTGTTCAATTCCACAAATGCCTCTGCATCTTCAGAATCCATTGATTTATACACTTTCTCTCCCCTGCAGAAGAATCAAAGAGAAAAAGGTGCGAAGTCGATATAGCACACAAAAGGTCGATATAGTGAGTTTCAATTTCCCTCCAAAAATAATTTTGAAAAATTTTGACTTCCAAAATTTGAAATCCACTATAAAATTCAATTCTAAGGTTGTAAGAAAAATTTGAGTTTTGACAATTTTGACGCCAAATTTCACCGAAAAAATTTGAATTTAGGCCCAAAAATTTGAACTTTTGACCAACATTTTCACAGTTAAACCAAAATTTGAATTTTGCGTAAAAGTTGAATGTTTAGTCTCCCCTAAAAATTAAATTTTACCAAAATTTGAGTTTTATTTATTTATTTATTTATTTATTTATTTTTGTATGAAACTTGTGTTGATGGATCTTTGTAGTCGAATGAAACTTTGTTGATGAAGTACACTTAGGCGTAGAAACCAGCTTAGGCGTAGATTGAATCCTTATGTGTAATATCCTTTGGCGTGAACAAGAAGCTTCTGGCGTGAGACAAGAAGCTTCTGGCGTAGAAGAGCTTCTGGCGTAGAAACTTCTTACGCGTAGACTTGAGGAAAACTTAGCTTAGGCGTAAACCAAAGACTTAGTATTAGAATCCTTATGCGTAATATTTGCTTAAGCGCAAGACAAGCTTAGGCGTAATAAATGCTTAGGCAAGAGATGCTACGCAAGAGTTTAGCTTAGGCGTAATACTAGGGTTTGCCCAAAATCCTTTACACTTATACCAAATGTAAAAGATATCCAATTGAAGTGTTTTCGGGCTTATCCAAGCAAGAAAACCTTGAGTAAACTCAACAACATGAAGATCAAATGATGAGCGCTTACGCGTGAAGCTGCCGCTTATCGTAGACCTTGAGCTTACGAGTAAAACTAGGGTTTTACTACGAGTAGAAAGTACAAACAATCACCAAAACTGATTTTTATGCCCAAAAGTGTTTAGAAACCTGATTTTTATGATGAAATTACTTCAATATCACCAAAATAACACAAAAGTGTGAAACTTGATGATCCAAAAACAAATTCAACCTTACATGTAGACAGAACAACACGTATTAAAACAAGCTTTAAAACTATGCTACACACGTAAAATTTCAAACTTGATGGTAAAAACTTAAACTTTAACACTAAATAAACCTTAAACCACAAAAATCTTGAGTTTTTAAGTTTAAAAATCAAAGCTTTTAAATGTATGAAAAGTGTATACGCAAAAACCACGCGTATAGAACACAACTTCAAAAAAAACAAAAGTGTTTCACCCAACTAGATGGCGAATGATACCACTGTTAGGTCACCATATTGTAACACAAGCATCAATATGCTATAAATAGATAAGAAAGATCGGATGAACACTAACAAACACACACGATATAGAGAGTAACAAAGGTTATGCGTAGGTATGATATTGAAAGTGAACAACCAACCTTCAAAGGAAGGTTTACATGTCCTTATATAGGGAAAGGAACTAGGGCAACACACAAGTTCCCTTCCTTTCCTTATTGGATATGGGCCAAGGCTTATGGGCTTTCTACATAAGCCTTGCCTTTAATACTAACATAAAAGCCTAATTAAGCAACCTATTACATGTTAATTACAAACACTTGAAATATAGTTTAGGAGTGATTCCAACACACCACTTTACACGCCAAAACCTATGCATACAAAGGATTATAACAAAAAACTGAAGTAAAAATCAATAAGGTTTTTTTTAACTAGGGCAGATTTAGACTTGGCATACAGGTTGAAAGCTTTAGAAGATGGTTATGAATTTGTTTAAAAAAAAACTGATCCTAAAACTTACAACATAAAATGCGTCCATTATGAACAATGTGCATGGTATATTAATGCCAGACGTTGGCCAAATTCAGATGTTTTTCAAATTACAAACATGAATGATATTCACACGTGTCCCAGAACTCAAACATATCCTAACCATCGAAATGCAAACAAAAAAGTTATTGCTCACATTATGAAAGATAAATTAGAAGATGGTAGCCGTGATTTGAAAGGGAGAGATATACAAAAAGATATCATGGCACAATATAAAACATCTATATCTTACCAACAAGCATGGAGAGGGAAGGATTATGGGTTACAATTGTTAAGAGGTTCACCATTAGAATCGTTTGAAATGCTACCATTCATGTCACAACTTAGCAAAAAAAAAAAAAAAACCCAGGGACGGTCACATGTATCAAGAAAAGCAATCAAGGGGTTTTTGAAATTTAATTCATTGCCATTGGTGCATCGGTAAGTCTTGTTCAATTTTTTATAAGTGCATGCAAAACACGTTTGCTATTATAATTTTAAAAATTGTTTATATCTTTATTGCATACGTTTGTGAACCATCTTCGCCCACTACTTATAGTGGATGTGGCGCATTTAAAGGGTACAAATTTGCAAGCTGTTGGGATGGACGGAAACAACCAAATTGTGCCTATTGCTTATGGAATATGCAGAGGGGAGACTAGAGATTGTTGGTCATGGTGGATGTCAGTACTTATAGAGTGCATTGGCGATAACCCCAATCTGGTTATCATATCTGATAGGAATCCTACAATAGCTTCGGCTGTAAGGAATGAGTTTCCGTCGGCGTTTCATGGTATATATTTTCGCCATCTAATGATGAACCTTTCCTTGAAAAGCAAAAAAATTAAAGGTTTATACTGGGGCATATGCAAAGCGTATACTCCCGATGAGTGGCAAAGACAAATGAACATACTCTGGTGTACAACTGAAGCGCACAAAAGCTAATGGAGGTGATCCTAGGCGTTGGTCTCGAGCACATTTCCCACGTAGCCGTTACAATTATTGTACATCTAACGATGTAGTCATTAATGCATGTCTTGTATTGTCTGACTACCGATGTGATGTTGTTGAGCGTGCAGTATGGTGCAAAAGTGGTATTTTAAGCGTCAGAAAGCTGCAGGTATTTATTGTTTAAAACATAACGTATTCATTAATCATTTTGAAAATATATTAGATAAGTTAATTAATTTATATTTACATTTTTGTGTAGCAAAAATGAAGTACGAAATCACAGATTGGGCAACGCATAAGGTGGAGAAAAGAAGAATGAAAAGCGTCAGTTGGGTTATACACGGAATTACTCAATTTCGATATCAAGTTTATGATGGCAAATATAACCGTGAAGTGAACTTTACGACCGGTGAATGTGAATGTCAGAAATGGCAAATTTCCGGGATACCTTGTGGTCACGTTATTGCTGTTACAAGGTTTTTGAACCTAACAGATTGTGTGCAATATGTAAATGACTAGTTTAAAAAGGAAAAATATCAAGCAACCTATGCAGAGTCAATTCAATTTGTTGGAAATTTTAACGAAAGGGAGTATCCATGCCATATACATCCTCTTACTCCTCCAACAATGGACAACCCTCAGCCAGGTCATCCGAAAATCACAGATCGTATACCATCTCAAGGTGAAGAGCCAAAGACTATACACTGTAGCAGGTGCAAAGAAGAGGGGCATAAGCGTCAGAGTTGCAAAAAATCATTTGTCCCAGATCCACCTAACAGCAAAGGTAAACAAAAGCAAGGGGAATTTCCAACTAATGAGAAACATGACACTGCACCTTTTTATGACCCACATCACCCGTTCGATCAAAGTTTTATGGGAAACAAGCAATTCTCACGGCAACCATATGGCCAAAACACATACACTAATCAAGAAAATGGTCAAAACTCGTACTTTTGGCAAGCATATGGTGACAACACATACCCCACAAACTAATACGCTTCACAAACTTACCACAACAACCCATACCCATCTCAACAATATGCTGAAAACACACACGCATCACAAACATATGATCAACATAACACACAACCAGATTTCAACCTATCTCAACAAAACCGAATGCAACTACTTCAAAATGATCTTCAATACAAGTCTCAAGTGTATCAACAATACAATTCCCAGCAACACGACTCTCAACATCTAGATGATCAACACACGCAGGATTCAAATAGTTGGTTTAATCAGTTTGGTTTTTAAAAAAAGTAGAAGGTTTATGTGACTAGTTAACAACTATTGGTATGTTCTGATTGTGTTGTAGCATCATGCTTTTCATTTTCAATTATCCAAGTGATGTTTGTATTGTCTGTGTGTTTGAATTTTACAAGTGATGTTTGTATTGAAGTGACAATATTTGAGCATGTGTTTTGGTAAAAATAGTTTAAAGTAAGGAATTTACAAGTATATAAGGAAATAATATTTGAGCATGGGTTTATGAAAAATAAAAAGGGTAAGATTTGGCATTAAATCGGTGGTTATAAGTTTAATGACTTTTTTTTATAAACAATTATATTAAAATATATTATTATTCGACAGAGTTACTATATGGTTTAAATGATACTTAAATTTTTAATTTTTACATTAATTTTTTAATTTTTTTATAATAATTTTTTTTAATAAAATAACAAGATTTTCTTTTATAAAAAGCCTCTAATATATTGCATTGAACATTTCCGATTTATATGTACGTATAAAATGTCTAAAAAGTGAAACCTCTTTGACTATTTATTTACACACATGGAACAAATTATAAGAAATCAAGCTTTTTTATCTCATAAACGCAATGTATCAATTTTTTTCTAATAATAAGATGTTCACATAGTAGGTTCAAACCTTGTACCTGTGTCATTAACTTTGTGTAATTTATTACATGAAACATGAGACGGAGTCTGATATAGACTCGTGATACAAAACAATGTATATTACATTAAAGGGTGTCAAGTTGGCTATAACTTATTGAAATGAAAGCGTTAAAAAGAATACACTGAAACATAATGGAAAGGAAACATTCAACAAAGTTCTTTTGTCTTTTGCATAGGTTCTAATAGGGATGCAGAGGAGTGAGAATTTCGCTTCAAATAGGAGGCGATTAGGTTTTTTTTTGTCGGTTACTTGACACTGGTGGGTCCCAAGAAGCAGAGTTCGCTTCAAATTTGAGACAAGATGTTTTTTTTTTTTATTTTTTTTTTATTTTTTTATTTTTCAGTTGTATTACATGGGGTGTTGACACATGTCCTTCAAGGACTTCTCTAGCAATTTGAAGCGAATTGATAGGCCTTTTTGGATAGAGGAAATAAATAGGACCTCTGCAGGACAAGTGGTCCGTGCAGAGGCCTTATAGGTAATTTTCGATTTTTTGATTCCACATCAAATAGGTGGATATAGGTTGATTTCTTTTAAAAGTGGGCCCATAATATTTAGATTTTTATTTTTTAACCACATATATTTTTATTTGGTAGGTCTTATTTATTAAAATAACAATAAACTTTAATGAAACTTTAATATTTTGTATTATTATTTATCAAATAATTATATTTAATTTATTTTCTCTCTCCTACATCAAATCTCAATCCAAATCCAAATCCGAATTTAAATCCGAATCCAAATCCGAATCCTAAACCCACCTACAAACCAAACGGGCCCTTATGGTTCTAAGTGAAAATAGTGATTTTGGACTAGTTTATTATAAGGGTAGAAACTATAATTTTATAAAACATATGAGTTTAAGTTAAAAATATAACTTTTGGACTTGTTTTGCAAATGTATTTAACCTTAGGGGTAAAAAGTACAAATATCTATTTTAGACTTAAACTTAAAATCAGTTTCTTTGAGGGTTAAAACTGATTTAAAACATAAAGTTATGGGTAGAAAGTATAATTATATGTTTAAGGACTAAACTTGTAAAATATACACCTGAAGGGGTGTAAATTATAATTTTTGAAAGTTAAAGGTTAAAAATATAAATTTTGAGAAAACTTTGAGAAAATTATATACTATCATTAACTCAAGTCTACTAATAGAAAAACTTGTATTTTCAGCTATTACGATATCACACGCACACGCACACAAACACACACACAGACACACATATATATAAAGGACAAGTGTGTTTCAACTTTTAGGTAAGGATGATACGGATGAATATGAGCCGCACGATCAAGCATCAATTTGATCTACGTTTCAAAAAAACGCGGTGGCATTTTTGTAATTAACCTATATTTTTATAATATCAACATAGATCCGAGTTACAAATTATACAAAACAAAAAAACAAAAAACAAAAATTATCTAAAAACAATGATTTCATCAAATTTAAGATTTGCAGAATTAAATGAAGGTAATTCTCTTAAGATCGAAGTTAAGAATTTTTTTATGATAGCTAATTTGATATTAAGAGTATCTGATGATAGCTAATATGATATTAACAAATTTGCGTTGTAATTGTAACTGAATATTGCTAATATGATATTAATTGAAACTAAAGAAAGCTAATCTGATATGTACAAAATTCTTTTTTTCTTAACATAGATATTCTGATATAATTGTAACTGAAGATAGCTATTCTGATATTAACTTAATTATTTTTTTCTTAAGATACTTATTATGATATTAATCTAACATTAACAATTTTTTTTCTTAATATTTTTATTCTGATTTTAATTGTAACTGAAGATTGCTAATATGATATTAAGATATTTTTGTTTTCGTTAACATTTTTATTCTGATATTAACGATGTCTGATGATAGCTATTCTGATGTTAACAAACTTCTGTTTTTCTTATCATAGTTATTTTGATAATAATTGTAACAGATTGCAACTGAAGATAGATAATTTGATATAAACAAAATTCTGTTTTCCTTAACATAGTTATTCTGATATTAATTGTAAACTGTAGATTGCTTATATAATATTAAGATATTTACATTTTTGTTATCATTTTTATTCTGATATTAATGATGTCTGATGATAGATATTCTGATATGCTCCTGCTTTTTAGTGACAATAGCACTCACATAAACCAACATGGCCGCAAGCGACTCCAACAAACGGCACTCCATCACTTGAACCTCATGAAGGCAGTCCTAGATCTCGTCAGCAGCTTCTTCAAAGTTAAGAGACAACACCTCACTCATTCTTTTCGTGCGCTTATCAACTTGAAGCAGTTGTGTAGCTTCTTGATTGAATAAAAACTTGAAGCAGTTGTGTAGCGTATCGGATTTGCACACATCTTTCAGTTCATTGATGAATGGGGTTTGAGACATTTTTCAGATGATGATTTGATAGTGGCTAGGTCACAGATGGTGTTTTGTTGAAAGAAGTTAAATAGGACTAATGAAACTAAACCAATCACTAACATAATATATATAGGGTGTGTTTGAGGAGGGACTTATGGGCTTAGGCTTCTAAAATAAGCCGACTTATAAAATAAGTCTCGTTTGTCATGTGGGCTTATGAAATCATAAGCCTCTAAAATGGGCTTAAAACTTTAGCCCCATAAAATCTTTTATTATATGTTAGATATTTACTCATAAAAATATATAACATATACAAAAACTCATTTAATTATATCTTTTTTAGTAATTTGCAATAATAAACTTAAACTTAAACCCATTTGCTAAACAAGTTTACATAAAAAATACAAATTTCAACTTCGGCTTATAATAAAAGCCCCAGCCTCAGCCTATTGCTCCAAACATACTCATAGTGTCAAATAAATAGGCAAACATTCTCTTATGTAACTTGTGCAAATTTAAAAAGTGCAATTGAAAAAACTATTTTAAATAGTCATTATTTATTACATAATTGCAAAGTCCAATCAAATAGCCAAAACTAAAATCAAAATTATGCTAACGTAAATCTAATAGGGAAAAAAATTGTCACAAGCATTACGCCTTCCACATTTAGATTAGCCTGTGTACAACGCACGAGTCAGAATGACTTGAAAATTTCAAACTTAATATTCTTAAATGTTGAGATAAATTAAATTTCAAACTTGAAAAATAAAACATTTACGCAAATAAACTATAATAGTCATTAATTAGAACATGCAGATATTAAATTTTCTTTGATTTTGTTTTTAAATAGAACGTGAATATATTAAATTTTCTTTGATAGTTTAATATAATATATTAAAAAAGTTACTATGTTATTAAATATAAATCCATAAAATTAACTCTATCTAATATTAAGACAATATATGAAAATCAGATAAGCTTTATTATTTAAAATTTTAATTAAACCTGAAAAAATCAGATACTGCTGCTGCTTATATAGTTAAAACTGCTAGTGTTTAATACTGTTGTTGGGAACTTCAAAGGAAATACACCAAGTAATTAGTGCTGCTAAAAAGAAAGTTAATGATGCTATTACTAAGTTTAAGTTTTAATTTTCAAGATATTTGTTTGTCAATGATTAACTTTAATATAAACTTTATTTCTACTCTCTTTTTCTTTATTAAATGCATTCAATATTTAAGTATCTGGAAAGAGACATCAACTTACTTAAAATCATAAAGTATGTATGTTAATTGTATGTTAACTTACTTAATATACTAACATACAATTAAAATTAGGGAAAATGAGGCAAATGGACCGCGCGCCCTGAGGCTTATCATTTTCCGGACCACGCCTTTTTTTAATTTGAAACTAGACCGGTTGCCCACCGATTTTCTTGGACCCAACCAGGGGCTGCCACGTGTCCGACAACTTATGACACAAGTACGTATTTTGAAAGTATATGTCATGTATTGTTTTTTAGGAAACTTGTATTGTTTTTTGGGCAACTTTATATTTTTTGGCAACTTGTATTTATACACGAGGATACTTTGGTCATTTTACCTTTTACTCACCCATATATTCTTATTATCCTCGTTTATTCTCACCTAAAATATTCCCCACTTCTGTCCTCCCTTCCCCCATCTCCACCTCCACCTCCTTCTGTCTCCTTTTCACCGCCACCACCTCCTCCGACATCTTTTCCTCCGCTACCTGGAGTCTCATTTCCTCCACCTCCTGGAGTCTCACATCCCCCACCTCCTCCTCCATTTTAATTTATGAAAGAAAGAACCCCTGAATGGAACAACTTTTGACATCTCAAGTTTAATTTATGAGTTTTTTTTGGCAGATTGATAAAATTGGATGGAACTGGCGTAACCAATATGACTACAGTCTACAGGGTATGAGTATTTGATTAATTATTAGGTTCAATTATTTAACTGAATATGCTATTTTAATCATTTTTTTCGTTAATTATTGAAATCTACTTAACAATACAATTGAAATTCATGAATTCAAAGACAATGGATATAGTTGGCTTATGGCTTATTTGGTTTTCGGGTTATGTTTGATAAGCTCAAATTTTCCAGCAATACATCTGACCGTATCTTGGACCTCTTAATATTAACAGTTACAAGCTGTTGAGGCACTCATAAATATTACTTGGGGAACTTCTGAGATTGTCAAAGCTGTAGTTGATAATGGGGCGGTCCCAAGTTTGATCAAACTTCTTGATTCTCCTAGTGATGATATGTGTGAGAAGGTAAAAACTTTACTTTTAAGTGAAGAAGTGAACAAGCCAAAAGTGGCTGTGTTAACCAAGAACACATTTACTAAAAATTTAATGTTTAAATAATATGTAGTAGTTTAATTTTCTAAATAATATTCTACAGGAGGATGTTTAAGCCCAAAAAAAAAAAAAAAAAACACTTTTGACCCATTTGACCTATTTGACCCATTTTGTGTTTTTGGTGTTTAATTTGTTATTTTACCTTTTAGAGAACAAAGAAAAACACCTGAATCGACCCGTTCTTAAGGATACGGGTTTAAATTTTGCTACATCTACAATTAGTTACTTAATAGCAACCTTGTATTATTTTAGAACGATCCATATAGTTTATAGATGACCATATGTTTTGTTGTCATAGGCTATTTGGGTGTTGGGAAATATAGCTGCTAACTCTTTATGGAGTCGTGACATTGTTCTTGACCAAGGTGCTTTGCAACCGTTGTTGGCTCAGTCACACGAGCATGCTAGACTTTCCATGTTGAGAACAGTCGCATTTACACTGACCAGTTTATGTTTCGGGACTCTACCGCCTACTTTAGCAAAGGTTGTCCTATTTTCCACTAGTAATCCTTACATTATGCAATTATTTTGCATGGCAAGATGTGCGGGTTGGATAATGGGTCAAAATGAGTGTTTAGTACTAGTTAAAATGAGGTTGTCCGTAATTTCTGTCGTGTGACTCCACTGCCTGCTATTGAAGAGACTGTTTTATAGTATTGGTCCCAAAAACCCTTTTTGTCCCTCTTTTAATAAAGGCATCATGATGATTTCAAATATGGTCTTTTATTGGCTTAAGCTAATAAGGTGAAGTTGATAAGGTCATAAGCTTCAATAAGTGAGCTTATCGGCTTTTCCAAAGTCAATAAACCCATAAGCCGGCTAAATAAGTTGATCTAAACACCCCAAAATCATAATATAAGCCCCCACAAGTTTCAAAACAAGCCAGGAAATTGGGGCTTATGAAATATAAGCGGAAAAACAAATAAGTACGTCTTTTTTTTTATCCCTTTCCCTCGCCACATACTTCCCATCATTCTCACGTTGAGCTTTGTATTCACAGCCACACATTCCATTGATAGTATTAAGTTTCATTGCTAGTATTAAGTTTCCACTGCTAGTGTTAACTTTGTATTCACGACCACACGGTCGAGTCATTTACCTAACCAACTTTCCATCGCTAGTATTAAGTTTCCCTTTGCTAGTGTTAACTTGCCATTGCTAATACTAAACAACTCCTATCGGTCTATTCGGACTCTATGCTCGAAAAAGAACATGTTGCCTATGTATTATCCGCAAATTATTAATAAGTTTCAACCCGATCGGTAGTATTCGCAATTTCGATAAAGTGTGAGGAGAAGACCAACCATTAAAAATCGTGATGCAAAACCACTTTTCACCTTGGACACGCCTTAACTAGTTCAAATGACACCTTAATGTTTCTTCATGTCGAAGTGGCGACCACCATCTATTCATGTAGACGAGTTCATGGCTCATGAAAGAGAACGCTAAAATCCGTGGGAATGGCGGGAGCCCAAGTAAAAACACACCTCCGAAAATGACCGGGATTTGAAAAATGAATAAATCTAAGCAATTGAGACCCGATTTAGATGATGATATTCAAGAATTAACTATAGACTTAGGTGATGAAGAGTGGGATCGATGATGGATTGCCTTTTCCCAACCCGATGATAATTTGCGGCAACCTCCATCGATTACCGATGACCATAACTCACCTCATTCTATTGTTGAAGAAACCGAAAGTGATTCTCGATTGGGTACTCCTCTGAAATCTAATTTTGATGATAATAATAATAATAATCAGAGTTCCTTTTCATCTCGGTTATCTGTTTCACGTCCTGAAGTGTCGTTGACTCGTGAACCGAGTATTTCTTCTGAGAAAAAGTATTTTGATATGTCAGAGGAAGCAAGAAATTGTCAAATGAACTCTGCTAAATTGGAAAGATTTGTAGGGTTTTCTTCATTGGCCAACATTAAGAACCCTAAATCATCATCACATGCTTTGCATCCTAATACTAGTCACGGGCAAGCTAAAGAATTGTATGATCAAAAACACCCTCCATCGCCGCCAATCCCACCACCATCGAGCAACTCATCTATGCACTCTAGAAATCATGATTCAAGTCGGTGGTGCTTTTGAACTCTACGCGGGAGCTGCAATATCCACTTGGATTTCATGTAAGATGACCAAAGCGTTCTATGATAACTTGTTGGCGCAAACCGAGTGGGTCGGTGGGATGGGGTTATGGAGTTTGGTCAAAGTAATCTTTTGTGATTGGAAATGGGTGGTCGATTAACCCAAAAATTTTAGATCGAGATATTGTTTTTCACAAATAGCTAATGTGTCGATATCATTTACAAGAAATGTATCTTTCGTTAATAATTAAAGAAAATTTAATAACTTCGGAGGTTTCATGCATACTTTGGGCAACTTTTGAGTTTTGACCCATGAGACATTTTATTTAACTTGAATTGAGTCATTCAAACGTATGCGGTTGAAAGTTCTACCTCTGCTTGGTTCTTAAACGACGCCTAATTATACAATCTTTTAGTTGCTTATTTTATATATGTTTTAGCAGTTCCTCGAATATGGTAGGAATCCACACCTTTCTTACGGTGGGTCTGCCGATAAGGTAAGTTCATTCATTGACTCTCCGATACTTAAAGTGGATACAATGGCACCATAATGAATCGGTGAGGAAGTGTATTGGTGACCGTTACTGACCACGTTATTTACAATGCACTATGGTGATTGCGTGAGCTATGTGAAGAAATCTCGAGGTCTTGCTCCCTATGTTACCGACCTCAAATCCGTTAACAACTTAAACATGTAGCCAATAGTGCGGTTGTTTGTCAAGCATTAGGTCGAGCAAAACCGACCGATACCGAATAAGCTCGAAAACCGTCCCGACCGAATGGTACCAAACCGAACCGATGAAATAGGGTGGGAGTCGGTTATACCAAAGTGTTTTAATTGGTATCGGGTCGGTCGATATACAAACCCGACTTTAGCCCGGTAGCCCGCTAGCCGATTCAAAATTAGGTATACAAAAAAATAAGCGCCCCCTCTCATGTCTCATTCATTCATTTTTTCCCCTGTAAAACTTTCACAGAAACGAGAACCAATCAAAAAACCACAAATGCATCAAGAACAATTATCAATACCCAATTGATTAACATCTCAAAATCAAGAACAACCAATCCAAATGGATCAATCTCATCTCAAAAACACCACATAAGGGGGTGGGGGTGTTTGGATCTGTTTATGGGTTAAGTATTTGTATTTGGAGCCATGATTCAAGACACTTTGTATTTCTATTTGTATTTCGATCTGCTACAGTAATTAAGGGAGTGAGTGTTTAGATATGCTTTTGGGTTTAAGTGAGTATTTGTATTACGTTAATGAGTTGTGAGTGTTTTGGATCTGCTTCTGGAAGTCGGGATGGACCGACTGTTACCCAAAACCGACCAACTGGACCGATTGTTACCCGAAACCGAAACGATAAAAATGGGTCGGGAATCAGTTTAGTGTTTTCCTTTCAATCGGTATCGGGCATTGGTGGGTCGGGTCGGGACGGGACGGATCGGGATCCGGCCCGATGCTCAGCCCTAGTCAGCATAACGGGTAAGATAAATTTTGCAATATATACTGATTGTAAAAACTAACTTGATGTAGGTTCATGTTAAGTTTTCAAATGGACTAGTAATTTTATTGAGACTGAGGTAAGCCAAGTGTTGTCTCTTTTGTGTTGAATTTTAAAGTTACTTATTATGGACACACCATTTCTTATAGTTGTAGTAGAGTAGTACCGATTTTTCTGTAATAACCCGACCGTAATCAAATCATAAAAGTATCTTTACAATAAAATTCCGTATAAGTTCATCATTTGTATAATTTGATTGGTTATGGCATTTTCTTAAATTGTAATGAAAATAGTTTACCAGAAGGCTTGATTTGAGTGAACAACAAAAATCACCTTTATTCAAATTGTTCATGCACGCCAAATATCATTAACTGTTCATGCACGCCAAATTTCATAAGGTACAATTTCTAGGTCCTACTATCAAGGATAGACCTTATTTATTACAAAATGACAGGTTCTCGAGGGAAGATCCTATAGGCTTCTGCATCCATGGGTTGGAATTGTAAATCGTTCACAAGCTGATATCAACAAGAATGTTGACATGATTGCTGCTCGACGAAAGGAGCATGAATATTTTGAATCTAGTCCTATCTATGGACACCTAGCACCTAAAATGGGTTCAGTGTATCTTGCAAAACTTTTATCTAAGGTATCCATATTCTTCATATTTATTTTACTTTACAGTATTCTTAGTTATATTGTTTGACAAGTTTCCATTCTTATTAATCTCTCTTCATCAGCATTTGGAGTCTGTAATCAGGCAGAAAATACCAAGCTTAATTTCATTGATTAATAAAAATATCGATGACATCAATGCGGAGCTGGATCGTATTGGCAGACCAATAGGAGCAGATGGAGGGGTAAGTTTCATATAAGTCTCATAATTCTTATATATTACTTAAAGGGTTATTTTTACTAACCACAAGTTAATATTTATGCTTGTGAATAGGCACAACTTTATACAATTTTGGAATTGTGCTGTGCGTTTGATTGTGTGTTCAAAGAGCACCTTGATGGAGGGTAATGCATGATTTCCACTTCTAACCTAATGCACCAGTTCCACTTTTGAAATTTTAATACGGAAACAATATAACAAAACGATATATAACAAGACATCAATAAAAAAAAAACTGATGTCACTTAAACACAACAAAATATAACGAGGCACCGATATAAAAGAAAACTGATGTCACTTATTTGGATAGTATTTCTATCCTAAAACCTGTTCCTTTTTCTGTCGACCAGGTGGAGATCGTATATATGGAGTCTTTGATCATCAGCTACCAACTGCATTGAAAAAGCTTCCACTGGACCGCCACCTCTCCACTAGTAATGTCCGAAAAGTTGTTTCAGAGGCTGATGGTTATCAACCCCACTTGGTTGCTCCTGAACAAGGATATAGAAGATTAATATATGGATCCCTTGGATTTTTTAAGGGCCCAGCTGAAGCTACTGTAGATGTGGTAATCTTTTGTAGTTCTTGGTGTTAATTCAGTCCAATTGAGTTGTATACAATATACATAAAGATATTCTTTTGTTACTGATTACCACTCTAGATATATTATTATTTGTTCACTTTTAACCCTGTTTCCGGTGTTGCTTATCGTCATGCTTACTCAACAGTTGATAGGCTATGAATTGTGGTGATAATTAAGTGGAAAAGAAAGAGGCATATTTGTCAATGCTGAATATGGCACCACCCTGAAGCCAAAATTGCCATATCTTTCTGTGTGTCACTTAGGTGACAAAATATATACGTTGGGGCTATTGGGCAGTCAGTGGGTCAAAATCTATTAGGTTTACTATAGATACACCAGTCAAAGAAACAGGGTTGGATTCGAGTCAAACCGTTGTATTCCAACACTCTACAAGATTGTTAACCTATTCAAAGTGTTTTATTTAACAAAATCTAACTCCAATAGAAATGTTTTGCTTACAAGTAAGCCTCAAGTTATTAGTTCTAGCCTTTGCACTAGAGAGGCTTGTATTTGCTTGGCTCATAGGCCATCTTTCATAAAACAAGTTAACAGACTACCTCAAGAGTAACTCGAAAGGATTCTAATTCAGCAAGCAGATTAATTATCCAAGATTCATTAGAAGAATGAAATGTTGCATATTTAACAAGACACGTAAATAAAATATGAAAATGTTACATTTCTTGCGAAGAAAATCCTCTAAATAAATTGTTTATTTTGCAAAGCAGTACTAAATAATTTCTATGTGAATACACATGCCTTCCCACAAATTAAAGTGCATTACAGCATTAGTGCAGTATACAAACTCAACAACATTATTACAGTAGACAAGCTGTCTAATTAAAGTTTCTCGTATGCTGAAGACATAATTGCATCCAGGTGATCATTTTACACTATACGATATTCAAAATTATCACATCTTTTCCAATAGGAAGCAACTTGCTTGACATTTACTGATCACGTCATCCTTACCAAACTAAAGCACACAACATAAACACTTCCAAAATAATGTCAGACAAAATCATAACCGTTAAACAGCAGAACGTGCCTCACCAAAATGATCAAGCTTGATTTCACTGCTCAACATCCTGCCTGTTTACCAAACATAATTCATGCAACTCATTAAGAACCCATCATTCGCCTGTGTGACCACCCAACACAAGAACCCTTGTACTACCAACAACACAGGTACTATGACCCCAAGCAAATTTCGGAGGTGTACCAGGCACATTGAGAGTTCTCCAAGACGGTTTCTCCTCTGCAGGGTCCAATAAGAACACTTGTGACGGAGAGTGAAGCCCAGCAATTGAACCACCAAATATTATAACACGCCCGCATGGCATACTCATGGCTACATGGTCAAGCCTAGGTGGTGGAACCACCGCACTTTGTGTCCCTACACCTGTAAAAGCAGTGCACTCTGTGAGGTTACCACTCAGAGGTGATGATGTTTAGACACTCTTAAAGACTAAAATCATAGTCAAGTGAAACCGATTATTTGTCATAATCAACCAAAGTATAGCACATAATCAGTTTTCACATCATCGGATTTTCATGTATGAGTTGTTATTTATGTTCGGCTTCCCATTGGAATTTTATTTTGCCGGTTGTTCATAATTTTAGTTGTGGACATTCACTTGGCTAAAGGTATATACCTCACATCAGCCAAAGTATCCGGTTTTGGGACGCCAACCACCGTAAACAATGATTTGATCATTTGCAAGATTGATAGAACCTACGGTAACAATAAGGATGTAAGAGTTTCCAACCACGTGCAACTCACAACCGATAAATGGTGAAACTTAAGAGACCGAACTAAAAGAATTCAATATATAGACTTGCTTAATCATTTCATTATTACTACGGAAAACAAGTATGTATACCTAACATGAGCATAAATTTCTGAAGTAGAGACTAATTATGATTTTATATGTACTTTGATTTCAAACTTGAGATTTACTTTTAGATTTTTCATTGCATGGATTGCAAGTAATCCAAGGATCGCCATAGTCCACGGATTTGGTGGTTGATATGCGAGACTGCTTTTGCACGATTCCAAAATCTACAACAAGTCAAACTAAAATTGAGACATATAACCACAAGTGTTTTAGTAAATAAACAAAACACAATAAGTAGCATACCTTAGAGGTAGATGGAATCAATCCAATCATTAGACCCTTTACGTGAGGCCTATAGGAGTAATAAATAAAACTAATCATATACCGTCCCTAGGTGGTGCGTAATATATACTAAAACAATTAAGCTAAAGAGATGAATACTCACCTCCACAATTAAAGATTTTGGATCAATATGTTTAGCCCTTAGGACTTGATTTTTACCAATTGTGATCTTCCCTATCCACCACCAAGATTCTTTAGCAATTTACGCCTCTATCACTGGACTTTATAGAGGAGACTAAGACTTTAGAGGAACTCGTTGCATTGCCACATGACATAATACTTTCTTAAGAGGAGACTTTATAAGAGGAGAATTTAGAAGAACAAGTTGCATTTATAAGTGCACCAATGAATAAGCTAGAAGAAATTACCTTGCAATTTTGATAACTTGCTTCAACCAACTCTTTGTTGAGTTGTTTAGAGTTAATTTTCTCAACGAAATCAATATACAGCATGTGAAAATTAGGTTCCATGCTCGCTCTATCATCATGATCATTAACACATTCAGAAAATGAAATGTCTACTTGTTGCTTATAAATAATCTCCATGAAACGAAAAGGTCGTATAGTCTCTTACCTTTTCATAAATAAATACTCGCAAACCGGTATAGTATTTTCATCTAGAATCTCTTTGCATTCTTTGCTTTAGTGTCGTGATTGTCACTAATAAATTATTGATAATTAATGAGATCTTATCCCGAATATCCGATGGCGGGGTCTCTATCGATGTTTCACTACTTTCGGGCAAGAAGCAAAGGTCTCAATGCTTGCTGCAGATCCATAACCTAAAATGAACAAACAATATAAACAAGAACGTGAGAATATGTGCATGTAACGACCCACACAAGGCTTTTTTTATGAGTACAGAAAACCTACTAGCTGTGTTAATTGTTCTCAATTAGTCTGAAGAGCTACTCATACTTTGAGGCTACATTTGAACAAGAAGAAGCAAAAGCAATGTCAACAACTTATCCTGAATAATTGAGATCAAATAACTAAATTACAGCAGTGTTTACATCAGTCAAAACTTTTTTCAAAAGATAACTTGAACTGCGCAAGCATATTAACGATTACCGATCGTCGATTGACCACGGAACATTTTCTCGGATATAAGAAGTTGCCTTTTTCGATATATGATCTTTGTATAATTTTGATGGACCACCGGAGCTCCAAATGTTCTCTTTCTTTGGATTATTGTCCATACATGTCACATACAAACTCTCCATCTTTTCACAAAGTCGATCAGAAGAGATGTTAGGATTTAGAAAATCTAGTTGTTAAAGTGTCGGTCACCTCAAGTATATGTAATCGTTAGAAAGCTCGTAGTCGTAGTCATTTAATGTTAGTTAGTATTTAGTTAAGTAACACCGTGGAGGACGGACGGGTCTTTACCCACTGTATGCCTGATCCACAGCCCATAGGAGGCGTTTTGTGTAAGATACTATAAATACCCTCTACCTCCCAAAGTAGAGGGTTGGAGCTCATAATAAGATTTTTCTTTCTCTCACTAAGCTTCCTAAACCTCTAAACTTTCTCTCTAAAACTCTAAGCCATACGCCCCTATTTAATATGTTATGATGTGTTTATGAAATCCAATATGTTACAAATGGTATCAAGAGCTATGGTTTGATCATCTCTCTTACATGTTCTTGGATTTCTAGTGGTTTTATATGGTTTTTGGGCTTGAAAAAGTTTAGTGGTATTTGCATTATTTGGATCATTTCTAGTGTTAATGTTTGGATTTTGATTGTACTTTTGTGTTTAGAATCACTATAAGTGCTTAGGTTTTGATTTGGAAGGCTTGAATCAGCGTGTTGGGTTGTTTTTGGATTGAAAAGTGGTGGTTTTGAATATTTCATCCTAGCGACTTGAGTCTCGTACTTGATTTCTTCATAGCGACTTGTCTCTACGTTTTAAGCGACTTGTTGGTGTTGTGTGAAGCGACTTGTGCACTAAGCGATTTGTCTTTTGAGACAAAACGACAAAAAGGACAAAGTAGTGGACGTATTGTTTTGTCTAGCGATTTGTCACTAGCGACTTGTCCTTCTAGCGAGTTGTTACTCAAGCAACTTCTGTGTCTAGCGACTTGTCACCAGCGATTTGTCTTCATAGCGACTTGTGTCACTAGCGACTTGTTCTTCTAGCGAGTTGTCACTCTAGCAACTTGTGTGTCTAGCAACCTGTTACTAGCGATTTGTCTTCATAGCGATTTGTGTCACACAAGCGACTTATCACTCTAGCGACTTGTCCCTTGAGCAACTTGTATACCTAGAGACTTGGTGAAAAGCGACTTGTCTTCAAGGCTTGAAGTGACTTGGTTAATTTTTTTTCTGTTTGTTACATTTTATGGTTTTCTCTTGATTTAGTAAAATCTCGTGAAAGAATCTATTTCCCGGTTTAATCAAAGAGTTATAAAATCCGTGGAATCTGTAATCATGTCTACCAACGTGCCTACAATCATCTCTTCAGAATGAGGACGTTCAGCAAACAAGATCGATACTCATCCACCCATGTTAGATAGGACCGATTATGACTCATGGGCTCAACGAATCGGGTTGTACTGTTTGGGAAAGGAAAATGAGGTTAACATTCTCCAATCAATTGATGAAGGACCTTATCGAGTTGAGACTACCGAGACATACTCAAACCGCGGATGGTTCGGTGATCTTAGGTTTGGAGCACTAAAGACGTATGATGAGCTCAATGAAAAGGAGAAAAGAGATACGATGTCGATATCGTGGCTTCAATCATTATACTGTGGTCTACCAAAGACATCTACAAGTTAATCAATCACAACACTGAAGCCAAGGCGCTTTGGGACAATGTAAAGATGCTTCTCTCGGTTCCGAATTGACCAAAGAAGACAGGGAATCTCAATTGTATAATGATTTTGAGAACTTTAAGATGAACCACGAGAAAGTGTCACTTGAATACTATGTGAGGTTCCATAAACTTGTGAATGATATGAGGAATATCAAAATGACCATGCCAAATATTCATCTCAATTCAAAGTTTGTGAACAACATGAATCCCGAATGGCACAAATTTGTCACCTCACCAAGCTAACCAAAGGATTAAGGCACACCAACTATGAGCAATTGTATGCCTTCTTACTTCAGAATGAGAAGCATGCTATGTTTGAACGAATGATGATTGAAAAGTTCAAATCTAATCATGGAGAGGCAAGCTTATCAAATGACTCAACAACATTCTACACAAATGTAGGAATTACCACCAAAGCTTCTCAAGTCATACCAATGGGTAACGGTAACCACAAGCTCATTCCAGATCCATCATATAAGCCTCCAGACCCAAACACAATCATGGAACATTTCATCAATCAACTGGCTCTTATGGTTAAGCAAAATCTGAACCTCACTCCACACACTAACAATGATATCAGAACTGCATCCAATCTACACAATCATGCTATTGTCAGTGATGGTAAGATCATGGTGCAACCAATGCAAGGAAGACTGTCACACCCCGCTAAGAGCGGAAACACAAGGTGCAACGAAATGTAACATCACATAGGATAGTAGAACAACACCATTTATGATTTAATAAATGAGTTTACAATGTTACATAGAGATTTTATACAATACAGAATAATGTAAAACATAAGTCTTAATCTTATCCAAGTTAAGTCTTTAGAAAAAGGGGCTTGGCTAAGTCACTCGGTCATGATATGAGAACAATGTATGACTTCAACATGCATGCCTTCAAAATACGACTATCGATCACCTGAAAATAATACTCAAAAATGTCAACATAATGTTGGTGAGCTCGCAGGTTTAAGAAAATATAAGTATTAAACAGTTTGATGTGCATGGAAACTATAAGTAAGACATGTGTATAAATAATAGTGCTGAATAAGCAGAAAATGAAATGTAATCCCTATCATGAAGTCCGACCACGACGTGGTCCTGATAGATATCCAAAGTCATACTGGGTGCCTCTACCCAAAGATGTACTGGGTGCCTCTACCCAAAGATATGTTGGGTGCCTCTACCCAAAGATGTACTGGGTGCCTCTACCCAAAGATGCATTGGGTGCCTCTACCCAAAGATATGCTGGGTGCTTCTACCCAAAGATGTACTGTAAATCCTTGGTCATGATTCACACAATATGAACACACGTAATACCAACAATATTGCATAACTAATGCACAATTATATACACATACATGTCCCAAAAGAAATAAATATAAATTTAGAACAGTGAAAGAAATAATGAATTAGTAGTTGAGTATTATTTTACCCCATGAAATTATCGGAAAATGGGGCCACGAGTACTCACCTTAAAGAGGAGGAGATAAAGAAACAAGTGCAAACAAATGATCGAAGGAATCACAAGCTACTCCTTCTTCAATGGATCTACATAATTTATAACCATATATTACTTATACATCAATCTATAGCTCATTTCATATCCTAACGGTTTTTATTACTCAAAGTTACTCGTTGGTAGGTTTAAGGTTTCAATTGTAATTTAGGTCAAAACCCATTAAATATATTTCCGGTTTTATCAGATTCTGGTCCATATTTATGATTCAAACCGTACTTAAGTATTTACTCAGGGGCTCAAATATTTATCATAGATACTTAATCATGTTGGTATCGCAAGGTTTCACCTCATTCGATTAAACCTAAAATCTGGACAATAGGAATGTGAGACCGAAAATGACCCAAGCTTAACCAAACCAACACCATGACTTTTAAACCGTTTTAATCAGGTTATAACATGTCTTTAGATAAACACATTCATGACATAAATTTTTAACTAGACGACTTGGTGTTTAACGAGATCAAGAACCAGCCTATGTCTAATCCTTTTAGATTCAATAGTACTTACATTTTTATAGGTTCCATTAAACAAATAACACACACGCACATACTTAATTATTTTAGGGTTTGAACCAGAATTCTAGGGTTTATAAACATGCGTTAAAAGGTCTAGTTAGTGGTTCACTATCAGGTTTAAGGTCGAGTGATAAAGGGTCGGTTCAAGACAGATTGTATGGGTTGAATTTCTTCAAGGTTCTAGCATGCCATAATCCGATCCATTGTGGTGTTTTCAAGTATTTAAGGATTAATAGAACAACAACCATTCAAGATAGATTAAACGAGTAGATTAGCATGAATATGATTAGGTTTAGATTTTGCTAAATTATGATTATAAACATGAGTGAGTGTGTCGCATAGGTGCAAAAACAATAGAGGAGATTGGTACCTAGGCAGATTTTACGAGACAAGAACAAGGACAGGAATACTCCATCATGAATCAGCGATAACCAACTTGGAAGACCATTATTACCTACGACTGAATACCACAGCCACAAGCCTCCAAACCCCTTTGAAAGTTGAGAGAAAATAATAACCAGGAACCCTTTTGTTTTGTATATAATTTCGGTATGGGTGAATGGGAAAACAAGAAGCCTTATGTTTTATGTTAAGTAAAAACGTGTGGAGTAAGTGGGGAAACAAATAAAGGCCGAATATTATGTATAGGGAATAATTTGCATGAATTAAGGAGCATGGAAGGCAAGTGAGCGTGAATTATGGAGTATGACAGGCAAGTGAACTCCTTTATTTTTAGTGATATCCCTGATTGAATGTAGATCTTAACTCTGGTCATAAAAAAACGTGTAAAAGGGATAAGGAAAGTGTGTTTGTGTCGTGTGATGGTAAATCAAAAGTAAGCAAAAAAAAAAATGTGTAGAGGGTAGCACATGGAGAGCATGTCATGAGAATATACATGAGAAAATTTTATAAAGCTTTACAATTTATCTTTAGTTGGTTAATTTTGGTTAATTACATATAACGCATTATTATCCTATGAAATATAGTTCTATGTGTTTTAGTAATCATTACGTAACTTCGGTAAAAATTCAAATTAGATGTGAAAATGTGAAACCAAAATTTAGGATTTTACAAATGTCGGTTCAATGGTCATCGTTGACTAACCTGATTTGGTGAGGGTTCTCACAGTATCACCCCGTTAAAATGAATTTCGTCCCGAAATTCAATCGATTCTATTATTAAGAGTTTTGTTACCAAAATATTTGTTGGGCATTTGGTTTTCATACTATCAGTACGTTCTCAGGTATACTCAATGACCACAGTCTGAGCTTCAACAACTTATATAATCGAAATATTAGTGCGTATAGATTATTTAAATTCCCAAACAAGCATTTTGGTTGGTTTCCTAGAATGAAGTCAATCACCAAACATAAAATTTGGTTTTGAAAATCAGTTAATCATTGGTATGCTTTTCTTAAGGCTCAACATTTTTAATCACAAGATTTTGAGGATAGTCTAACAGGAAAAGGATGTTCTTGATTTAGGTTGAAAAGTTCGCTAATGAAGCTGCTAACCCAGACCCAATGACCTAATTAAGTATAATTGAGTGAACATGTCTCAATCGTTATTAACCGTCGTAATCCATTATTAAGTGTTCCGGTCTTACAAGCTTACGAGTCTAGTCCAAGTTTACATATACGTTGGTTCCCATAATAAGCCTAGTAGCAAGTTTTAAATTTAGCTCGTTTAACAAGTTATGAGTTAAACCCATTAGGTTTATATATGTTAGGTGGATTCATTAGTCAAGAATTGAGGCAAGAATAGTATGTGCTAGAAGATTTATTATAGTTTCATTTATGAATATAAGAGCGATTATTGACTATGAGAGTCATAAAAGTAGGGATTTATAAATATGATATGATAGGAAGGTTACTAAATGGGTGAAGAAATACAATTTAGCTTAAGCCATACGTGTTAACTACAAAGAATGAGAAGGAAATAGGTTTTAGATATGCTTAGCATGAAGGGATGTTCGGTAGACAATAATGGGTTGTTGGGGACAACATGCGATCGAATAGATACTTCAGAAATACCAGAACTGATGAGATAATTGTAAAACTTTGCTAAAAATAAAAAGATAAATAAAAATAAAGTGGTTCGTATGTTTCCCACATGTTTTCTTGAACTATGTAGTACGCGAAGATGAAGTATGCTCTGAGTGATTAAATGGTTTTGTCGTGTATTATAACATCTCGTTAAAAATGTAACAAAAGAAATTCAAAAGAGATATCCAACTCACATCATGGCTTTGGCAGTCGTAGGCTTGCTTTGAAATTATGAACTCAACTCGTGTGGTACTTGGGTGTTATACTGACCAAGAAGGTCTTACGTACATGCTTCATGGGGAAAAAAAATCTCATAATGAGATGAATAGAATGAAGGTAAAACTTTTAATCATCCAAGAAAAAGTAAATATAGTTGCTATCTTTGTGAGTCGAAAAGAATGAGGAGTATTAAATTGGGTCCGAATAATGAGAATTACTACGAGACTCATGGTTGATATAAGAGGAATTTAAGGGAAATATGTTGAAGTAAAATCATCGAGGAAGGATGTGTAGTTAAGCGTGTATGACTAGTTGAACTTAACGATCTATAGATTAAAATAATAGAATCTGGGTATCAATGTTTGGTTATGCTCTGAATTTATTATTACTTGAAATTGTTTTATTAGTGGTATCAGTAAGTTAGCCAGGTACTATGGTGGGAGATGTTTGCTTTGATTACAAGTAATGGTTTAGACATTATAGTTCTTATGGTATCTTACAATCTGTTGGTATTCTGATATAAAAGTGATATCGTATTGGAAAGTGAGTAAGTTGTCTATAATATCATAGAATAATTGATTTTTTTTAATTCGACGCTTTCTTCTCAAATAAGATGTTCTTGTCAAGTGCAATGTGTTAAGAAAAAATTGTTCATTATAGAAAGTGTTATATTGTGAAAACTTATTATTGATAATCTCAGATTAAAGTGTATTTAGGCTTGCTCACAAAATGAAAGGTATGGGGAGACTAGGTATATGATCCAAAGGTGTAGAAAAATAATTACTTGGTCGTTAAACTAGTGTTCATAATAGCTTATAGAATTTTAAAAGTGAAATCAATATGACTTCCCAACAATGCATTGGTGGGATGCATCCAAAGTAGTGCTCAAATAGCATGACTGATGTAAAGGCATACTAGGAAGCAGGGCATACGAACCAGACAAAGCATGACAGAAACAAGGCATCCTTAAACTCTAGCAGGGGATCATGATGTAACACGTTTAAGAACATATAGGATGACATATAGAATGTATAACAATGCATACAGGAATGCAAACAAGCAAATAATGCAATGCACACATGCATACAGCTAATGCAATTTCTGGTGACCTAGTTTTGGGTTCAACCAAACATAATTCAAGGTAATTACCCCCATCATTTCATGATTCCTCCTGAATTAGGCATAGTTGATCAGGCTATGCATAATTTAGGAAAAATGACAAAATGCTCGGGCTAGCCAACTCGTACCATGTTTGGGGTTTTATGAAAAGCTTTAGTTTGGTTATAGTTGGGGTTTTTATTTTAGAAAAACCGGCATTCTCTATAACCTTAGGCTCTGATACCATTCTGTCACACCCCGCTAAGAGCGGAAACACGAGGTGCAACGAAATGTAACATCGCATAAGATAGTAGAACAACACCATTTATGATTTAAGAAATGAGTTTACAATGTTACATAGAGATTTTATACAATACAGAATAATGTAAAACATAAGTCTTAATCTTATCCAAGTTAAGTCTTTAGAAAAAGGGGCTTGGCTAAGTCACTCGGTCATGATATGAGAACAATGTATGACTTCAACATGCATGCCTTCAAAATACGACTATCGATCACCTGAAAATAATACTCAAAAATGTCAACATAATGTTGGTGAGCTCGCAGGTTTAAGAAAATATAAGTATTAAACAGTTTGATGTGCATGGAAACTATAAGTAAGACATGTGTATAAATAATAGTGCTGAATAAGCAGAAAATGAAATGTAATCCCTATCCAAAGATATGTTGGGTGCCTCTACCCAAAGATATGCTGGGTGCCTCTACCCAAAGATGTACTGTAAATCCTTGGTCATGATTCACACAATATGAACACACGTAATACCAACAATATTGCATAACTAATGCACAATTATATACACATACATGTCCCAAAAGAAATAAATATAAATTTAGAACAGTGAAAGAAATAATGAAATAGTAGTTGAGTATTATTTTCCCCCATGAAAATATCGGAAAATAGGGCCACGAGTACTCACCTTAAAGAGGAGGAGATAAAGAAACAAGTGCAAACAAATGATCGAAGGAATCACAAGCTACTCCTTCTTCAATGGATCTACATAAATTATAACCATATATTACTTATACATCCATCTATAGCTCATTTCATATCCTAACGGTTTTTATTACTCAAAGTTACTCGTTGGTAGGTTTAGGGTTTCAATTGTAATTTAGGTCAAAACCCATTAATTATATTTCCAGTTTTATCAGGTTTTGGTCCATATTTATGATTCAAACCGTACTTAAGTATTTACTCAGGGGCTCAAATATTTATCATAGATACTTAATCATGTTGGTATCGCAAGGTTTCACCTCATTCGATTAAACCTAAAATCTGGACAATAGGAATGTGAGACCGAAAATGACCCAAGCTTAACCAAACCAACACCATGAATTTTAAACAGTTTTAATCATGTTATGACATGTCTTTAGATAAACACATTCATGACATAAATTTTTAACAAGACGACTTGGTGTTTAACGAGATCAAGAACCAGCCTATGTCTAATCCTTTTAGATTCAATAGTACTTACATTTTTATAGGTTCCATTAAACAAATAACACACACGCTCATACTTAATTATTTTAGGGTTTGAACTAGAATTCTAGGGTTTATAAACATGTGTTAAAAGGTCTAGTTAGTGGTTCACGATCAGGTTTAAGGTCGAGTGATAAAGGGTCGGTTCAAGACAGATTGTATGGGTTGAATTTCTTCAAGGTTCTAGCATGCCATAATCCGATCCATTGTGGTGTTTTCAAGTATTTAAGGATTAATAGAACAACAACCATTCAAGATAGATTAAACAAGTAGATTAGCATGAATATGATTAGGTTTAGATGTTGCTAAATTCTGATTATAAACATGAGGGAGTGTGTCGCATAGGTGCAAAAACAATAGAGGAGATTGGTACCTAGGCAGATTTTATGAGACAAGAACAAGGACAGGCATACTCCATCATGAATCAGCGATAACCAACTTGGAAGACCATTATTACCTACGACTGAATACCACAACCACAAGCCTCCAAACCCCTTTGAAAGTTGAGAGAAAATAATAACCAGGAACCCTTTTGTTTTGTATATAATTTCGGTATGGGTGAATGGGAAAACAAGAAGCCTTATGTTTTATGTTAAGTAAAAACATGTGGAGTAAGTGGGGAAACAAATAAAGGCCGAATATTATGTGTAGGTGTTGGGATATGAAAGCACCGAAAAGTCAACGAGTCAAAGTATCGCTAAATGATAAAGTCAAAGCATCGCATATGAGGTCAAAGCATCGCAAGAGCAAAGAACCAGTATTATTCGCTTATAGAAAGTATTGTAATTCTAGAATATTCTATGTTAGATCACTTGACGATAAGGATACATATTGTAAACCGACTAGGTATCCTTGAGCCTATAAAAGGACCCTAGATTGGCATAAGATGTACGTGATTTTATTAGAGTTTTAGAGATAAGTTCGATATTATTAGAGTCATAAAGATCCGCATAATAAGCAGAGTTAGAGTTATTAATAAAATCGCTCATTGTTAAAGTTATTCTTCTTAGCTTTGTTAAGTAAAATTCGCATACTTAATAGAGTTTGCTCAAGTTTCTCTCGTTAATAACTTAGGATTTATCCGAGGTTATTAAACCTTAACAAGCTATTTAAGTTAGTGTGGTTAGAGTACATCGATCCAACAAGTGGTATCGAGCTTGTGTGGAAACTCCGACTAAGAAGAATCCTAAAACCAACAATGTAACCTAAAGATGTCGATCGATTCTGCTCCACCACCTTCAATCACCTCAATGAGGATTCACCGAATCAAGAAGGCTAATATGACTTATGGTGTATGAAGATGAGGCAAGATATTGCTATTATGCACTATGCTCTATGGAATGTAATTGTCAATGGTAATGAAGAAGTTCCGTAAATCATGGACGTTCTCGGACAACCCAAAGCACCTAAGGCAGCCCTACCAAGAACAACATTAAGGAATCAAGAGAAGGCTCAACATTCTCTTGTCTCGCCATTCCAGTGGTCATCTTCTCAAGTTTCATGATGCTAAAGATGCTAAGCACTGGGCGGCTCTCAAGACCAGATTTGGAGGAACGAAGCTTCAAGAAGATGCACAAGTCTCGCTAAAACAACAGCTTGAAACTTTCAATGTAGGTGAAAGAGAGAGTCTTGATGTCGATATGATAGATTTTAAAATCTCCTTAATATGTTGGAATTATACAAAGCACAAGTTACAGTTGAAGATGCTAATCTCAAGTTTCTATGAGTTTGCCATCCACATGGCATGTTATTGCTACTATGATCGAGGACAACCAGTTCGGATGTTATGGACTTTGATGATCTCTACAATCATCTTAAGGTCTATGAGCATGAGATGAATGGTCAAACAAGTTCTAAGTCTCACAAGATTGCTTTTCTCGTCATTTGAAAAGAGGGCAATACTTCAACCAAAAGTACCGCTCTCCAACTCAAAGTATCATGCCTCAAAGCACTGCCTCATATATCGCTCCCACCTTGCTCAAAGAAACCCCACCACCTACTACGATGCACTCGGATGAGGTTGTGTGCTCTTTTCTTTGCACAACAAGCTAGTTTACCTGTCGCTTATGAAGAAGATCTCTCCCCATTGATGAAGATGATTTAGAAGAGATTGATATCGTGGTAAGTTGCCTTGATCAACGCAAGGATCAAGAAGTACATGAAGAAAACAGAAAGAGCATTGATTTCAAACCTAAACAGGAATCACTTTTGATAAATCCAAAATTGAATGCTTCAATTGTCGAAGATCGACACTTTGCAGGAGTGTAGGTTTGCTAAGTATCAAGCAAACAGGATGACAGAGAAACCAAACCGGAGCTAAAAGAAATCCCCATTATCAAACAAAGGCTTTGGTTGCTCAAGAAAATTTGTCGGTTGACTAAAGTGAAGAGTTTGATGATGAACCAAGGACTTATTGTATGGTAGCAAGTGGAAGAAGCATTGAAGATTCGTAGAAGAATTGGATTGGAGCATCGCTTTTGATGAGGAAGTTGATCATGTCGCTTTGGAATATGGAGATGGATATGGAGCATTTGATTGAGCTTGAATGTGAAGATGCTCTGTTATACTTGCAATGGTAGCTACTTCACCAAGTTCATCTCCTATCTCCGAGGTATGCACAATTGTCATGATTTTTATCAAAAATTGCTAAAAAGTTATGTGATTGAAAGAGATAATCGTGTTAAGGCTAGGTTCGAGGTAGCAAAGTTATCGATAACCTTAGAGTCAATGGAAGCTAAAATTATAACACATGAAAATAATGAAATGGCTTCAATAAAAATATGAACAACAGGATTACCAGTTAAAACTTAGTGAATGGAAATTAAACTCAGAAATTGTCAAATTGAGAAACTCACTAAGGAAAGAGATGATTTGTTAGCTAAGTTTGTGCTTGGGGTGAATCGGTTTGTCAAATGTATCTTATGTTCAAAACAACGAGAGCTTACATTAAACCGCTTAGGTTTTGGTATGGACTTTGATAACATAGAAGAAAACACATCTAGTGATCAAGATGATTTAGAAGATGTAACCACTAGTGATGATGAACTCATTAATTATGTAGACACATCTAGTAATGAGGATTCAATTAGTGATTCACCTCCGAGTATAAGAAAGATAACGGTTATCATGTTGTTCCACATCCAGCTTGGTAGCCATCAACCCATAAGACCCGATGTTTCACGCTTGTGTAGACAGCCTAGAGTTTAGGAAGAAGCTTATTGGTTAATCTAGGTCTGAAACCCTAAAAGAAATCTGCTGACACAAATTAAAATCAAGCAAGACTTTCTACTCAAAGTATCGCTTCACAAGCAAGACTTCAGAAAACCTTTCAAAACAAGATCGCTAAACCTTTTGGGATAATTTTGGTCAAAACAGATTTCATCATTCACCTAGAAGGCACAATAGTTTTGGTCATAGACATAGAAGAAGTCACTGGAAGTATGGGTGAAAACGTGTTTTGTGTGCTTTAGTCCTAATCATTTAATCAAGGATTGTGAACGCCACCGTAATACCTTAGGAAATTTTCAAATAATAGGTCTCGCTAATCGAATCCTAGAGAGCGTAAACCACTCGAATAATTCAAATAGGGTTAATCATAACAACTTCTCACCTGCACTATAGGTACCCTACCGAGAAGACCTTTTCTAAACCACCAAGATTTCACAAGCAAGACTTCTCAAAGTAACGCTACTCAACCAAGGCACTGTGAATACCTCGCACGTAAATCCTAGGAGATCTCACCATTATCAACCTAGAAGGTATTACAATTCACATAGGGATCTAGATCACAGAACCAAGTGTTAAAACATAATGGGTTAAGAGAGAAAGCACCGAGGGACAAACTATACTTTCAACAAAAAGTGAATATGATGTTTTCATTATACAAGAAAAGAGAATGATTTTGCAAAAGAGAGTTCTGCTGAAAATCCGTAAAGTTTTGAAAATCCACATGCTAAAAATCAAAAGATAATTTCGATCATGTTTTGAAAAACAAGGAAACTACATACTCAAAGAATTTGAGTTTGTAACTCCACGCGGAACACAAGTCAAGAATGGCTTGGGTTCCTAAAAGAGACTAACTTTCTAAATCTTTGTGTGGCAAACCTGCAGGAGGAGCTTAAAGATCATCTTATTGTGGATAGTGGTTGCTCGAAGTATGACAGAGACAAGGAGATTCATGCCGATTTTAGATCTATTAGTGGAGGAAGAGTTGCATTTGGGAATGATCTAAATGGAGGAAGGATTACCGAAAAGGATGAAGATGGACACCCAATAAGTCAAGTTATATAGATCAATGATGGGTCAGTTTTATGTATCTCATCGCATCAAGGCCCCGATATCATGTTTGCGCTTGTTTATGTGCAAGATATCAAGTCTCACCAAAGATTTCTCATATGAATGCAAAGAAAGAGAATTTTCGTTATTTGAAAAACAACCTAAGTTAGGGTTGTGGTATCCTGTGGACTCACTTTTCACTTAGAGGCTTTTTCAAGATAGTGATTATGCAGTGATAATTATGATGTAAGATCAACCATGTGGATGCCAATATCTTGAAGAAGATTAGTTTCATGGCAAAGTAAAAGCAAACAATTACGCCCACATCATCATCAAGTCAATATGTAGCCGCAAGTTGTTGTGGACAAGTTTTGTGGATGCGAATCAACTCTTGGATTATGGGTTCAACTTCAAGAATACTCCTATCAATATTGATAATGAGAGTACTATATGTATTGTGAAGAATCCACCATCATTCCAAGACCAAGCACATTGATTAGGCATCACTTTATCGAGATTGATATGAGCATGTGCTCATTAATGTGGTCAAGGTTCACACGGATGATAATGTAGCTGATCTACTCACCAAAGGCTTTGATGTTTCAAGATTTAATCATTTGGTGGTTAGCATTGGCATGATTAACTACTGAGCTACATTTCAGGGGAGGACTATTAGTACTAGTATAGTCATGTGTATTGTTTGAGGGGAGGATATTTTTTGTGTACTTAGCTTATACAGAGGAATTTGGAAAAGTACTCGCTTTTATGAAAGTACCGCTTGGAAAGTACCGCTTGAAAGAATCGCATACGTGGAAAGTAATCGCTTGTCTTATTGAAGCACTGCTCCAACGGTAATATTGAGGGTAATTCTACTAACGGTAACTTTGTTATTATGGGTGTGATTTTCATATCTCTCCTATAAATAAGTACTATCCGATTTTCCTCTCATCTTGATATTCTCATATCTTTCCATATATCTCTCACCTCTCTTTATTATTCGATTATATCTTTCATTGTGCTTAAATTCTCAATAATGGCGAATCGTCCCATCGCTTCAAAGCACAATATGGTGGCGAATTTAGATAAAATCAAGATAATGAGGCTTTTCATGATATTATTGATTATCTCACTGGTCGCCAATCGCTTATGCTCTTTAGTTGAGCCGGATATTATTGAACCTTGATTCAAGAATTTTGGCCACCGCAAGGATAATATGGAGAATGATGAATTTTATATTAGGGCTACGCTTGTTGGAAGAACTGAATATTATCAAGCATCTATTCGAGAAGATTTGTTGTTTAATGATGAAGAAGGGCTCTTCGCTTTGTTAAGGAGTTGATTTGGGAAACTTTTAGGAATATTGATATGAAGGGTCTTTAACAGAACAAACATTCGTGAAACAACTATTTTGTCCTCAATGGAAGTTTTAGTACATGTGTTGCTTCATTGTATTAGTGCTAAAAGTACTTCATGGAGCAATTTGGACCAAACATAGCATCCGCTATGGTGGGATTAGCTACTGATCGTGTTTTCAATTTTTAAAGGCTTATTCGGATGGCATGCTTTCTCACATTAATCATGGATCAAAATGGTTAATGTATCCTGTGTTGTCTGTGTCTTCTCGAACAAACAACTTGTTGATGTACCAAAGCCTACATATTTACTTCCCTGTTATTGTACAACAAGCAAAGATTTTTACTTTATGGCGCCAAGGAGTGATTTATTCAGAGGTCCTCGATACTCTTTAACTACTTCCATGATGGAAGTTGTTCAAGCCGTTAGAGCCGATGTCAAGATGATGAAGACAATGAAGGTATCAGACCGCAAGCACCGTGATCCGCAGCACTGGTCTCAAAGTGTCGATCTTCTCAAGGTGCTGATCTCAGAAGGTACTACAACTCAAGGTATCGCTACCCCAAGTATTGAAGTTCAAGAAGAAGTTGGTGTTCACCTTCTACATCTCCACAACAACCGGCCTCGCTTTCTCAATCTGGAACATTCATCGCATTTCGTGAGATGCTTCACCTACTATCCCTAGTGAAGGATTAACATTGGATAATTATATTTTGACAAGGGAGTTGGTCAAGTTGAAGAAGACTACTGAGACTCAAGCAAAACAGATTAAAAGATTGATGCTCAGGTATAAGAGGTTAAAGAATTTTGTTAAGAATTTTATCAAACGTTATCGCTTATGGGTTAAGGAAGAACACAAGCACAGAAGGCAATTTAAGAAGATAAACAAAGGCAAAAAGGTTCCTATACCATCTTCTGACCAATTGGGGAGGAATTTAGTAGAAAAGAATTTGAAAGAAGATGTTAAGGAAAAGAACCTCAAGGCATCAAGAACATGTTGTTATTGAAAGTATCAAGATCAAGGTAATCGAACAACAAAGTACTATTTTCACCGGTACTCACAGACAAGAGTTGGTTACACCAAGGGTATTAGACTTTGAAGAGGAAGTCGTCCTTCGACTATTCCACATGAAGAACAAGTGGTCCTTCAACAACTCGCTATACCGTAAGAAGTCGATATACACCTCAAAGATTACATACCGCTAGTGATGATGAATTAATTGCAACACTTTTGCATGATTTATCAAAGCCAAGGTCGTTATTATTCCGTGAGTGCAAGAAGAGGAATAATCAAGAGTTTCTCAACTCGCTATTGATCCTAAGGATAAAGGAAAAGGTATTTTGGTTGAAGTTAAGAAGAAGAAACCAACTTTGAAGACGCTTAAGAGTCGCCAAGATGCTTTGAATGAACGAAAATACTAGAAAGATTCAAGAAGAATTAAATGCTAAAGATAGAAGATAAGGAAGTCAAGAAGCTCGTAATAGAGAAGCAATAAGAAGTTGAATGAGGAATTAAATGTCAAGCTAGTAAACATTTAGAGTCACATGTTCCTTTCTTTTATGCCTAGAAAACCAAATCTTGCTAAAGAAAGGAATGCAATGATGGCGTATTTGAAAAGCAGAGGATATAAATGATTGCGGTTAAAGTATGTTGATATGAAAAGATTATATGATGTCGAGACGTGTTTATAAGAAGGATGTTGCAAGTATCAAAGATTATAAAGATGAAGATACTTGACTAAAGAAGAAAGAAAGAAAAGTTTGAAAAGAAAAGGAAAACCAAGTTGAAGATAAACAGTTTCAAAGAAAGAATAAGTTGAGTTAAGATATGAAACTAAGGATGAATTAAGAAATTATCTCTAATAGTAGATTTTGAATATTCCAAAGAAGATGATGACATGAAGATGAATGTATCTCGATTATTACTTTTGAAGTTGTGGATTCTAAAGAAGGAAGCTATCCGATGTTTCATAGAGAAGATGGAAGCTTCAGAGTGTTCAACAAATTATGGATTTATTGCATATAATAGATAGAGTGGATCTATTTTATTTATATCATGTGGTGAAAGATTATTTTGAACATCATCCTTTAGAAGGAATTGGTTTAGTTTTACCGAGATCTCACAACCGCACGGGAAATCAAGAACAAAGTAGTGATGAAATTTGGAAGAATCAAGAGAACTGGAAATTGTCATCAAGATTTTTGAAGAATCGAGTTCATGTTCTAGAATTGGAAAATGGCACAATGATTCATATGTTTCCGATAGAAGATATCCTATTACAATTGATCTTATGAGGAGGATGCTAGAGCATGGAATGGAGGTTGAAGAGGACAATGAAATTGCTTGTATGGTTATCAATTTGTTTATCAACCGGACTACTATTGCGTAAGATAATGAATAATCGGTATGTGACTTAATTGAATAAATTATTTTGATAAATTAGTATTTTATTCAAAGTATCGTTGATCAAACAAGACTTTAATCAAAGTAATCGATTGTTGCTTTTAACCGCCATAATTTTTGAAGAAAACTTTGTTAAGTAATAAATATTTTGAAACAAAGGTTGCATAAATGGTTTTGAGATGATCATATCTATAGGTTATCAATCCACCATGGTTACAAAAGGATTGACTAATCCATGAGCAAACGGCCCGTAAAGATATATCAAACTGCTTTAGTTGACAACTTGCTAATAAGTTGGATGGTAATCAACTCACCATATCAAGAATGTGAAGAGTTGGCTAGCCCACAAGAAAATGGCTTGTGGTAAAGGTCGTGGAAAACCATTATATGGTAATTAGTTCACCATGATGAAAGAACTAACTAGTCCGTAAGGGTACAACTTTTGGTAAAGACAAATCGAACTGCTGATAGTCGATGATTTGCTAAAATCATATGGTTATCAAGTACCATGGTCTTACACACCAAAATATTTGGCTACTCCGAGTTAATGGCTTTGGTAAAGAGAACTAAATCCATTAAATTTTCAATGATTCACCTCTCACAGAGTTAATACACCGAAGTGATGAGAATAGTTTGCAACTTAAACCGAATTAATGTACAAATTGTCATATGTTGTCGTGTTGCTAAAAAGATGGAGTCATTGGATGATGTCATAATGAATATTTCTAAAGATACTTTGACTATGCACGTAAACTACAAAAATACAATTCAAAGACTAAGACAATCTATTTTCAAGAGATGAAGTCGATAAAGATAAACATAAAGGAACTTGAAGTCAAACAAGTAGAATTCAAGTTGGGGATTGTTGAGATATGAAAGTACTAGAAAAGTCAACGAGTCAAAGTAATCGCTAAATGATAAAGTCAAAGCATCGCATATGAGGTCAAAGCACGCAAGAGCAAAGAACCAGTATTATTCGCTTATAGAAAGTATTGTAATTCTAGAATATTCTATGTTAGATCACTTGACGATAAGGATACATATTGTAAACCGACTAGGTATCCTCGAGCCTATAAAAGGACCCTAGATTGGCATAAGATGTACGTGATTTTATTAGAGTTTTAGAGATAAGTTCGATATTATTAGAGTTGTTAAAGATCCGCATAATAAGCGAGTTAGAGTTATTAATAAAATCGCTCATTGTTAAAGTTATTCTTCTTAGCTTTGTTAAGTAAAATTCCGCATACTTAATAGAGTTTGCTCTGTTTCTCTCATAATAACTTAGGATTTATCCGAGGTTATTAAACCTTAACAAGCTATTTAAGTTAGTTTGGTTAGAGTACATCGATCCAACAGTAGGGAATAATTTGAATGAATTAAGGAGCATGGAAGGCAAGTGAGCGTGAATTATGGAGTATGACAGGCAAGTGAACTCCTTTATTTTTAGTGATATCCCTGATTGAATGTAGATCTTAAATCTGGTCATAAAAAAACGTGTAAAAGGGATAAGGAAAGTGTGTTTGTGTCGTGTGATGGTAATTCAAAAGTAAGCCAAAAAAAAAATGTGTAGAGGGTAGCACAAGGAGAGCATGTCATGAGAATATACATGAGAAAATTTTATAAAGCTTTACAATTTATCTTTAGTTGGTTAACTTTGGTTAATTACATATAACACATTATTATCCTATGAAATATAGTTCTATGTGTTTTAGTAATCATTACGTAACTTCGGTAAAAATTCAAATTAGATGTGAAATGTGAAACCAAAATTTAGGATTTTACAAATGCTCTGCTCAATGGTCATCGTTGACTAACCCGATTTCAGCGAGGGTTCTCACAAAGACAAGATGAACAAGGAAAGGGTGGAGTAGGTGGAGGGTATGTGGCTAATCGTAATCGTGGAAGGAATGCAAATCAAGGACAAGGAAAGCCAATCAAGTGCTACAACCTGTGGTGGTGAAGGACATATTGCAAGGAACCGACATCCCCAAAACGCCTCAAAATGCGTAGTATTTCGTGGACAAGATGTCCGCCGCAAGCGCAGGACAATGGAGCGGTTTTGATGAAGAAGAGTTGATGTTTCTGTCGAGGAAATGCCAAAACATATGATGTTGATGCGGATGATCACCAATTCAGAAATAGGTCACAATAATCAAAATGCCTTTCAAGTTGCCGATCGTGATGCATTTGACTGATGTCGATGATGAACCCATCGCCCAAACAATCTTCATGGCTAGCATTTCACCAATGGTCTCTCCAAAGGTCTCATCACCACAACAGTGGTCCACCCAAAGATTCAATCATTTCGCAGGTATTAAAACTATACGATGAAGTTGATGAGCAAAGATACATAACAAAGTACAATCACATGAAACTAATGAATCGATATAGATAATGTGGGTAATAGTAATATTGTCCCATATGATCAATATGTGATACAAAGTGAAAGTGAGATCGTACAAGTGATGCATCTTCCGCATCAATGATGACTATGTTTTGATGAATACACAAGATGTGCTCCGATGATTCTGTTATCTCCGAATCGAATGCCTATAAAGAACAAGTTGCCATTTATGAACAACGTGTTAAGTTTGAGCTAACTACCCGTGAGCAGGAAATGGATGACCAAATGCGCATAATTATTAGAAAAGTAATTTTAGGGAAGAAATATTAAAACAAGAGCTAGATTCCTTAAATGACAAACTAAACAAAATCATAAGCAAAAGCAAGAACTTCAAGAAAATGTTAAAGTGCTTAAACAGAATTTAATGCTAAGGAATCAAAACTTTTAACCGATTTTTCCAACCTAAAAACTTTGAAAACAAGCTTGAAAATGAGTTGTACGTAGAAGGAATACCATTCGTAATGCTCACATGATCACTAAGCACGTAGTCTTAAGCGATAAGCATAGTATTCCCCAGTAGAGGAGCCAAACTCGAGTACTATAAAAGGCTAAAGCTTCCATACGATTGTATATGATGGTAATGAGATCCTCAAGCCTAGGTAAACACCATCATGTATTGGAAGCATGGAAGAGGATAGAAAATTAGAAGATGCCTCTAGGGAGAAAATGTATAAGAAGCTAAAAGATCCTCAATGCAAAAAGCAAAACATAATGGTCAAACCCAATGATTACACTAAAGAAAATTGGATTTCCCTGAACATGTTTAAGCCCCAAACTCAATTAACCCCAGAACAAGTTTTTTGGAAAAAAGACATGGATATGCAAAAGCAAATGTACTTATTGAAACAAACACTCCCTCGTAAAAATGCCTCCACCATCGTGGTATCCCGAATACACCAATGCATTTAGTTCCTAGAACTATTCTACCAAGAGAAAGACCTTAATAAGCCTCAGATGTTGTTTATCAACTATTCGTTGATTTTGAGAAGACATGTAAGAAAAGAATCACACCCTGTGGATAATCAAGGGAGAAAGGTTTTGAGCAAACTAAAGAATGCTATTTAATCAAGTCATGCCTTTCTTTAAACAATTAAAAATCAATTGAGAGTCTTCAAAAGGATAGACTCGTAGATTAAAGAAATGGAAAAGAATTGATGCAATGATAGTTGAGGTCAATAATTATGAACGGAACTTAAATATAATGAAATTGAAAGAAAGAATCTGATATCTTAAATGAGAACTTGATTTCGAGTTGTGTTGCTCAAGATGTGTTTTATATCGTTACTAAGTATTCTATTATCGCTCTCAATTTCATGAAATATCTGTTGCTTTGAAAGTTTCCCATGATCGTGTCATTGAGCTTGAAAACAAAAACTCAAAACTAAATGAGAAATTGACCAGATGATCACGATAATTTGGTAAAACACTTTTCTAAGTTGGAAGTTAAACATTTTGATTTGCAACTAAAATATCAACATCTCAAAGAAAATGTTAAAACCTCAAACATCAAGATATCCTCGGATGTTCCGTAGTTTGATGCGCTTTTGAAATAAACAAACGTGACGCAATGTGATTCGAGCTCATCAGAACACGATCGTAAAGTTGAAAACCCAAATTTCACAATTAAAGGTTGAAAAGAACAATGTGACCGGCTCCCAAATGCCTCCTCCTTTAGATTCTCAATTTTCAAAACTTTCATCTTCAAAACATCATTAACGACATAACAAGAAAATGAGAGTTTTCTATAAGAAATGAAAAGGTCAAACGAAACTTCAAAGAGTTATACGATTCAATGAAAGTCACTCTTGACAAAAACAATGAAAAATAACTTGCTACAAAAGGAATTTGAGAATCAAGAGTCGTAAAAGGAAAATGCCACTTGCCTTTAATGAGAATGTTGCATCAAAGTCATCTCGCAGATTCTAAATATATGATCGTTAAATACATTCCTCCTCATCTTAGAAATAATGAACTTGTGTTTCATAACTATTTTTGTCACCTTAAGGATAGTCTAGAATGTCTCCGTGAGATTGTAGAAGAGGATAGCATAAATAAGCCACTTGATAGTGAAATTAGGTATGCATGCTTATATGCCAAACGATCTCGTGGAGTCGTTAGAATGTTTAAGAGCAACATGTCCTAAATCCTTATGTGGGAAAGATAAAGTCAGTGATGCCTTGTTCTATGCCTAGTGCTAAGTATGCAACCCATTCTATGCCGAAAGTCAAGCATGTGAGCTTTGATGTGCCTATAAGTACTTCGATCCCAAAGACTTCTAGATCGTGAATGCAAAGGTAGCAAAACCAACTAATGTTCCCATAATTCCCCACAGAGTAATCATGGTACAAAAGCAAGCGGTCAAAGCCTCCAGCAATACAAAGCAAGATAGGACTCTAAGCTAAGAGTGATCAATGGAAGAGAGTAGAAGACCACCCTAGAACATTAAGTTTGATCCGAATAAAATGAATCGTGTTGATTCTAGTATTAGCTATAAGCGTATTTATAATTAATTCAATTCGCTACTATTTGAAAAATGTAATGAATGCTTGATGTCCGTATTAATCATGAATGTGTTGTGAATGAGATGAGTAATATCGAAAATCTCCTGTTAAAATGGTTAACACTAGACAATAGGATAAAAAGGGCGTAAGACCAAGGAGGAAGAGGGCTAGAAAACATTGGAAACCAACATGAATACAATTTAGTAATGTAGGTTATCATTTGATACCCATCGTCAGAATTCAATCTTAATGAGTTGGCCCTAAATTATCTAGATCAATGCCCATTAGGAAATGGATGCCCACCGGTAGAACTATACCTTTAAGAAGTGAACATACTTTGAATAGATCTACCGCTTCTACTAGCCCGACATCTACCTCTAATGATTTTATTGATTCTGCTTTTGATGCGGATGTTCCAATATTGCTTTCTAACCAAGTGGAACCCATTCTTGCACGGGGATCCCAATTATCCGCTTATCCATTTTAGTCAGGTTCAACCGCAGTCGCTCAAATCGCTCGTGGTACTTGACTCAGCCGCTCCAAGCATATGACCGGAGACCGCCGTGGCTCATGAACTTCGTGAGTAAATTTATTGGGACCGTAGATTCGGAACGATCATTTTGGTGCAACTATGGGTTATGGAGATTATGTTGTTGGTGATAGTGTAATCTCCGTGGTATATTATGTTGAAGGTCTTGGTCATAACCTGCTTTCGTTGGTCAATTATGTGATTCCGATCTAAAGGTAGCTTTTAGAAAACATACTTGTTTCGCCGAGAACTTGATGGTGTGGAACTTTAAGAGGAACACGTGGTTTAAACCTATACACCATCTCTATCGAAGACATGATGAAGTCTTCCAATTTGCTTGTTGTCAAAGGCTTCAAACAAAGTCATGGTTATGGCACCGCTGCCTCAATCACTTGAATTTCGCACCATTAATGATCTTTCCGAAAGGACCTTGTAAGAGGCTTACCAGATTAAAGTATGAAAAGATCATCTTTGTTCAAGATGCCAATTGGGAAAAGCAGAAATATGACCACAAACCCAAACCCGCAAACTTAGTTATGGAAGTTCTTCATACTCTTCATATGGATTTGTACGGACCTATGAGAGTGAAAACGATAAATGGAAGAAATATGTATTAGTCGTTGTTGAAGACTACTCAATTTACTGGGTTAAGTTTTGAGGACAAAGGATGAAACCCGATGTCATCATCAAACTTATCAAACAATTGCAGTCCGACTTAACAAGACCGTAGAATTATTCGAATGACAATGGCACCGAGTTTGTTAACAAAGACTTAAGTCAATTTTATGAAAGCATTGGAATCATCATCAAAGAAGTGTTCACACACGCCTCAACAGTAACGGTGTAGTTGAAAGACTAAATCGGACCCTTGTTGAAGCCGCAAGAACAATGCTAATTTACTCAAAGGTTCCAATGTTTCTTTGGGCGAAGCCATTGCCACCGCTTGTTACACCCGTAATCGCTCCCTCATACACACAACTCATGGAAAACTACATACGAACTTGTCCATAAACGAAAACTCGATCTCTCCTACCTTCGTAGTATTGGTGCTTTGTGCTATCCAACGAATGACGGTCAAGATTTAGGTAAATTAAGAGCTAAGGCGGACATTGAGTTTTTGTGGTTATGCACCAAACAAGAAGGGTTACCGAATCTACAACAAAAGAACTCGAGATATCATGGAAACTATTCACGCCACGCTCAATGTGTTGTTTAGGCAAATGGCTCCGTGACAATTAAGTTCGGACCCGCATCACAACCTTCATTAAGTAGTCCCATTAGTTCTTCTCTTGTACAAAATCCTCACCAAAGAATTCCATATGTACCCCTTCGGAAGATGATTCAAGAAATTATTTGATCCAATGTTTGATGAACACTATGAGCCCATCGCTAATGATCACCAAACCATCAACAGAGGTCGTCCCTAACCCACCAATATAGATAACCCATCGCTTATGTCATTGAGTCAAGAAGCGCCCATCGATATCACTCATCCTCCTCATCAAATCCTCACCATCGAGTGTACATCATGGAAATGTGTCCGCACCTATGATGGAGATAACCCTTTGCTACTCTCAAGATGCTCCATTTGAGAACATATTTTCCCGAACCAACTTCGTAACCATCTTCATCGGATATCCAAACTCGCTACTTCAGCCTCAACAACAACCACACGAACACCTTAGAAAATGGACACATGACCATCCATTGACAACATCATTGAAATCCTTCTTGCCCAAGATCCACTGCAAACAACGCAAGAATCGATGCCTTATGGTGCTTCTTCAACTCAGATATCTAAGGTCGAACCAAAAGACGTTAAAAGTACCATGAATGATGACAAATGGTTCAATGCCATGCAAGAAGAAATTCATGAGTTCGATCAACTAGATGTACGGGAATTAGTACCGCTCCCGATCGTGCTATGATCATTGCTCTAAAGTGGATCTTCAAAGTAAAACTTGATGAGCATGGTGATGTGCTAAAGAACAAGGCTCGATTGGTTGCAAAAGGATACCGCCAAGAGGAGGGTATTGACTTTGAAGAATCATTTGCTCCAGCTTGCACGCATCGAGGCAATCGAATCTTCTCGCTAACGCCGCAAGTAATAACATAGTAGTCTATCGATGGATGTAACACGGCTTTTCTTAACGGAGGTCTTAAAAAGTCGATACGCCGCCCAACCTCGAAGGTTTTGTGAATTCGATCATCCTACTCATGTCTATCGCTTGAAGAAGGCCCTTTACGGTTTGAAGCAAGCTCCAAGGGCATGGTACGACACGCTATCAAAGTTTCTTATATCTAATGGATTCAAAGAAAGGAGCAGTTGATCCGACATTGTTCACCGTAAAGTCGTGCAAACATTTAATTCACGCTCAAATCTATGTTGATGATATTATTTTGCCTCGACCGACCCCAATGAATGTGATGTTTTTCTAAGGAGATGGGCTCCAAATTTCAAATGTCAATGATGGGACAAATGTCATTTTTCTGGGACTACAAATTTCACAAAGTCCCGGAGGCATTTTTATCCATCAATCTAAATATGCTAATGAAATCTTAAAGAAATTGGATTTGATTTTGTGACCTCGCTGACACTTCCATGGTGGAGCATACTAAACCGGATGAGGACCACTGTGGATCATGGTTGACCAAACTAAATATCGAGTATGATTGGGTCCCCGATGTACCCATCGCCAGAGACCGTACATTTTGTTCATCAGATGCATGTGTGCTAGATACCGTGCTAAGCCTACCAAAAGCACCTTGAAGCGGTTAAACGGGTCTTTCGGTATCTCCAAGGAACCATCAACATGGGACTTTGGCACCAAGGACACCGGTATGTCACTAATGCCTATGCAGATGCCGACCATGCAGTGGTGTCAAGATACACATCGTAGCACGTCCGGAGGTGCTCGTTTTGGGTGATAAGCTTGTGAGCTGGTCTTCAAAGAAACAAATGAGTACTTTATATCCTTCGCAGAGGCAGAATACATAGCTATGTCATCTTGTTGTGCTCAAATCCTATGGATGAGATCCCAATTATCTCGACTATGGCTTTGAATTCAACAAAATCCTCTCAGACAGATAACAAGAGTGCCATTGCTCTCATGCAACAACGCTCAACATTAAAGAGCAAAGCATATCGACATTCGACATCATTTCATCGTGGAGAAAGTACGAACGGTGTGGTGGAACTATATTTTGCGAGGATCGAATATCGCTAGCGACATCTTCACCAAATCTCTTCCTAGAGAACGCTTTGAGTTTATCTTTCCACCACTTGGTCTAAAGAGTCTACAACCGAACACTCAAACGCCTTCAAGAGGAAGACGAGGAGTCAAAGTTTTTCTTCATCCATCTCTTGTAAATATTTTTTTTTCAAAAAAAAGCAAAATACAAAATTATAAAACCCCAAAAAAAAAATACAAAAATATAAAATTTCAAAAAATCTATAAAAATCAGAAATCTTTGAAAAAGCGAAAAAAATATTTTTTTCTTTCTTTCATCTTTTTTCTATTCTTCGATAACATCTATGGTATTTGATTTGTCACTCTAAGAATGACACGGGTATTTAGATGAAGTTCGATTGTATATATGCTTTAAAAAAATTGAGAGAAAGAAAAACAAAGGTTTATAGTCATTTTAGACTGTACCCCAGTTTTAAAAGAAAGAACATAGCCATGCTTTATCTTATTTTTCAAATCTCATGCTCTGATTCTAAAAACAAATGTTTGTCACCAAAAAGACAAATGTTTCCTTCACAATTATTTTTCCTTCTATCACTTCTTCTGAAAAATATTTGTTATCTAATGAAAACTAAATGGCTTTGAAAAAAAACTCGGACTCAATTTTTGGAAATCATTTGGACTTGACATTTGTCAAAATCTCTATCTCTCAATCAACAACTTATGTCATTGATTGAGGGGGAGAATGATTTCAATTAAATCTAAAAGGTTATTTGTTAAATAATTGCAATGTCTTATACAATTGGTTCAGTCCTTGGCTAATGTTATGTTTTCATAAGATACTTAAGCATGCTTGAACATTGGAGTTTAAAGTCTCAAAATCTGATTCTTATCGCTTAAAATATTCTTCAAAAGCAAGTCAAAATTCTCCTCCAAAGTGTTCAGTTAATTTAAATCAATAGAGATCATAAATCTCAATAGATTTGAAAATTGTGATCGAGGAGAATATTGTGATTTAAATTGATGTAAACCGATAATTCGATAAATGGTTTTGTAAGTGATTAGCAAGTTTCCTCCTACATGTGCCAAACGATTTCAAATTTTTCATGCACATGTTAAGTGGGGAGCACCTATATCAAACCAAAAAGGATTGAAACGTGATTGATTTGTCTCTATGCGTGTTTTCCATAATATGTGCAAAACACTTTCGAATCTCGATGCACATATTGAGGGGAGGAACTTTTGAAACCACATCCTTTCCCAAAAATATCTTTAACAAAGTATTTGAAACACTAATTTTGATCGAAGGTGATGTAGATATTTTAGAAAATGTTAATCAAAGAAGTGAATTCTTCCTCTTGCCTCCATGTGCCAAAACGATTTCAAATATAATGATGCACATGTTGAGGGGAGCATTTTCGAATATCAAAACAATTCAGTACAAAATGCTTTGATAATATATCACAAGTACCGGATTGATTTTCAAATGGTTTTCAATTGGTTCCAATGGCGTAAGAACAATACCAAAAGACCCACCAAATTTACTTTATGTATGGAGATATAAGGATGGTTAGGTTAGGTATTCGCTCCCACGATCCCGCCAGAGCCGGAGGGATCTACCTGTGGATAATCCACTAGATAGTGTAGAAGTCCTTAGTGTGATGAAAAAGGAGATAAATGAGAAAGGGAAGAGTGCGGATTGAGACAAAGCTAGTAATCGAATAAACCCAACAAGGTTCTAGTTATGAAGTCTCTGTAAGCAATCAAGGGTTGAAGAATGAAAATAATTGAAGGTGAAAAGGGTGAAAAGAAATAGCCTCCAATAATTCAACCTTAGGGCGTAAACCGGGTTCAATACATATGCTACCGGTGGTTACTAAGGTAACACCTATTGAAGACAAGACGTCATGGACCCAAAGGACACACCGCACTACATCTTCCCAAGCTACCAAGTTCCCTTAAAAGGACTTGTTTCATTCTCACGGGAACCTACATTATCTATCGACCTTCTTAGAGATTGTTGATATTGAAGAAGGAGACCCTCCCTAGTCGCCAAGATAGGAACCAAATGTGCACTATTAAGTCTAGATCCACAAGATCATCAATAAATCTCATTAGATATCGTTAATGAAGACTCTCTGCTTCACACAATGTGGAAAGAGAGAATATATTTTAAGACTCCTACGCATTATCCTTGTGGTATTGCTGTAATATCCGAGTGATATGCAAACATATTCACAATGAAGATGGAAAGCCTTCTAGAGCCAACATTAAACAAGCTTTTGAAGGTGGTATGTGAGATCTATCCAATAGATCAACCATGTGACAATTGAAAAGAAACAATGGGCTATTCAAAATTATGAATCAATCTCGGTTCAGTTATGGATCGACGGATACCCTTGAAAACCCGGTCGCAGCGCAAAATTAGTTTTCTATGGCATATCGACCGTATCACATTTTCAAATATCAAAAGGTGTTTATGATTGAAAATTGATTTTTCATATAAAACCTTCGTTGTATTGCGAAAAATTATTTTTGATATGCAATACACGATTGTTTTCAAATCATGTTTAATCAATCAAGAATCTCAATTTGTCGGTTCACTCACCCGTGTTGTCTTCTTTGAGACGCTCCGGTTTGAGAACGGCCAGAGCAAGCAATAAACCCCGTCAAGGAGATTCTTCGAATTATACCGATCACAGCAAGATTGATCAACGGGAACCATGGGCCGGTACCTCAATTCAATGAAAGTGATCAAAGACACTTTTTGTGCACTTTATTGCTAATCTGCTGTATGCAGTACACCCAACGCTTGCAACTGCTCATAATTGAGAGGTCAATCCATAGCCGCATGCTCACACAACACATTCATCTCTAATGAAATCATGATAAATGCTTCAACGACTGATATTCTCACCCATGCTTCGCTACGTCAGAAATATCATGAATCAACTAAAGCTTCCGCTACTCGATGAGAAGAAATCATGATCCGTAATGTGAGCATGTCGGTCCAATGTCACAACATCACATAATGTCAACACTACAAAGGAAGAGTCGAGATTTATGGAAGCCGATGATCTCGTGAGTCGCTCAAAACTCATCATCATGTGGATCGCTTAAAGATCTCCACTGGATTAATCAAACATGTAAAACATGAAGAATCAAAGACTACGGGCTACAGAGCAATGAACTTAAACAAGAATCCAAGAACAATCTTAATGTAATATCTGTTAGTATTCAATGTAATTTGAGTTGACCTCCCTTAGGGGGAGATTGTTAGGATTTAGAAAATCCAGTTGTTAAAGTGTCGGTCACCTCAAGTATATGTAATCGTTAGAAAGCTCATAGTCGTAGTCATTTAATTTTATTTAGTATTTAGTTAAGTAACACCGTGGAGGACGGACGGGTCTTTACCCACTGTATGCCTGATCCATAGCCCGTAGGAGGCGTTTTGTGTAAGATACTATAAATACCCTCTACCTCCCAAGGTAGAGGGTTGGAGCTCATAATAAGATTTTTCTTTCTCTCACTAAGCTTCCTAAACCTCTAAACTTTCTCTCTCTAAAACTCTAAGCCATACGCCCCTATTTAATATGTTATGATGTGTTTATGAAATCTAATATGTTACAAGAGAGCAAGCGGGTATGCAGTTGAAGGACCTTAAAGATAACACGGGTTTTAACAATTGATATGACTAGAAAAACATTGAAAGTAAATAGTAATGTCATGATGTCCATAGGTAAAACCTTTGAAAATGTGGGAGCGGTATCCTTATAAATATTCCAAATTTCACAAGAGTTATCTTCGACCTCCTTTAGGAATTTAAGGCACTCCCGAGAAGGTTAAAATGTCTCTTAGTGTAAATATCATCAATAAGGAAACATCGAGTAAACGAAAAGAGTAGGTTAAAAGAAAACGGATCGAAAGTCATCGAGTCTAATATTAACACATAAATCTCCTAAAGCATTATATACCAAAACAAATCGATCGTTATTGAATTGAAGTAATACAAATTTGTAAATGTATTCGCACACTAACAATTTTCAAAAATTGTTTCATGTCAACTTAACCCGACATGTACAAAAATCTACCTTTGACCTAAATCGCTACGCAGCTTCACCTTTAATCTATAACATCGCTGAGCTTCACAATTATACTCACCTCAATAAAAGAGTCTTCGTGCAATTAATTTAGTGGTCAACCATTCCTCCAAATGTATGTACTCTTTTTGCGAAGCAAGAGCAGCCAATCTAATTCCGAGAGACATGGGTACCAAATCCAGAACAGATAATAAGATCTGTTACACCAATGGTTTAGAATAATTGTAATAGATGAACATGTATTTATGGGAACAAATCAAACAAGAATATCGGACCTCTAACTCGTGAAACAAGTCCACAACTCTACTCATGTTTTGTAGATCAAAGTTGAGAGTATCATTTATAACTGTTGAAAACAATATAGAGTTGACATGCCACAGATGTAGTATAATTCCCTTCATGGAAGGGTCTTTAAGTAGCCGTGGTAAAACGGTTACACAAACTTCATATTGGAACAATATCATCAACCAAAAAGACTACATAAAACGACATACCTTAATTAACAGTTAAAAGACATTACAATAACATGAGCCATCGCAAGTAAAAGAATTTCGGGGAAACTCTTAAGAGGAAATTGGAGCAATGACCAAACAGATGTTGCATGGCCTCCCGTATGTGCAAGGCATACCTGATTTGATAAGGACGGTGGTGGTGCCGGAGTTAGTCTAATCGAACAATATCGGTGGTTGTGGATAACGACGGTTGTGGTGTCGGAGTTAGCTAATCAAACAATTTCAGTGATAAAAATGGAGGAGTGTGGCGGATTTAGGGTTTCGTGAGTTCCGACGGTGGAGTGTGGCGGAGTTAGGTTTTGGTGACTTTCGACGTGGAGTGCATGTGAGGTGTGAAATTCACTTAAGTGTGTGAGATATGGTTTTTATTTTTGATTTTAGTGTGGGATGATTTGGGATTGGGGTTCGATTTGGGTGGGATGATTAAACTGCTTTTTAGTAAGCGTGCTTTAGTAAGAAAATGACAAAAAATGTGTATGTAGTCTATGTAAAATGACAAAAAAATCCTTTGATAAAAATACGGTTGCCCAGCGCTTTTTAGTTGCCCAAAAAATAATACCTTACACATACGGGACACTTGTCATAATATCGATGAGTTGCCCAATGACAGCGGTTGCCCTCGGTCCATTTTCAAATAAAAGAAAAGTGGTCCGGAAAGTGACTAGCCTCAGGGCACCGGGGGCATTTACCTCATTTTTATCTTAAAATTATTACTCTGATATTATTGTTTGATATTAAAACCTAGGTACTAAATTTAGTTTAGTTTTCAGATGTTATTATGATACTAGTTTTTCTTATATTTTTTTACTTATGTACTTTAAGTTTACTTTTCAATATATTTAAGTCATGGACGTACAAGTGGTTGTTTTTCAAGGCGATCTGACAAATCATCACTAGCTCGAGACAAAAAATGACAGAGAAATTTTCTTCCTCGAGACACGGATATTAATAAAATTAAATGTCATTAGAAGATCTATGATATTAACACAATTGTACAGTTATGTCATATTAATTTGTTTAACCACAATAGATGTTCTGTGATATTAAGATAATACAGTAATAATTATTAGTAACTAAATTAAAAATAGAATAATATTAAATTGATTATTATGAGTGATACTAAAACACATTTTCTATGATATTAAAATGTTCTGTGATATTAAGATCACAACAATTATAGGCAGTCATGTAATGAGTAATACTAAGATAGATTTTCTATGATATTTAAATTCTTTATTATGACAATACATCAACCTTAATTAATCATTTTTGAACACATACACATGCCAATTCATATTTGAACACATTTTATAATGGAAATCTGGATCAAACGACCCATTTCATTCATTAACCATAACCATATTTTTACAATTTTAAGACAAGTAAACAATGACAAAATAAACCTATGTTCATCTTAAACAAAATAACTGCAACAAAGGCCGGTACACTACCCATACTTAGTACCTACGTTCATCTTAAACAAAAGAAACCCAACCCAACATCCATCACGTATACCTCTACCTCAATGCAAACTCAATCTTCTTGTGAATCTTGTCCCGCTGTTGCCTTAGCATCTTCACCAACCTTTTCCCTACGCGTGTCAATAATTTGTAGTCTTCTAAGCTTCTTCGTATTGTCCCTTGCAATTCTCGAACGTGAAAACTTTTGAACTGCAACAATCAGCTCCCCCATACGCCCGACCTTTTCAGTAATATTTTTGGACTTGTTCTCCAAAGTGTGTGCATGTTTCATGTCTTGAAGAATCTCTATCTGGTAATGGCCAAGCATAATTTGTTGGAAATGTATATATTTATAAAACCATGCAAGTCCGGATTCGAACTCGTGACCACGTGATTGCACACATTAGTGAATGAGAATTAAAGTCATAACTAATGTAAAATGACTACGATTAATTATTACACAAAACCCGACTAACGATCGTTAAGTATTTAACGGGAATGACTAACGACCGTTAAATGTAAAAAGGAGAGAATATATGGTGAATAACTTAAACATGGAAAAGATACGGGTGTACCCTTTTCCTTCTCATAGTGGCCGACCAAGGGGGGCTTCTCCAAGCCCAAACCCTAACGTTTTCCCTAAGTTATTATATCACTATATATACAAGACCTAGGGTGAAGGTTTATGGTTAACTTTTGTGCATTGAATTAACCCTAGATCTCTCCTCTCTATTTCTTTTGCATAGCCGGCCGAAACCCCCTCCAAAGGGTGTTTTGGTTTTGTTTTTTCTTATAAAACAAGGGTTTGTGTTAGTCTAGCAATCTCTTGGTTCGTGGTTAATTTGTGTGTACAAAACTGTGGTGGTAAGACATTATTCTTGCACCAATTTGGTTTTAGTTGTAAAACGGTAAGTGACAACTCTTTAAAACACTTCATCATCTTTGTTAAAGAGATATAACCAATTGCAAGAGGTATGTTAAGCGTTTATATTTTTAGTTAATTAATTGCTATTATATTCTAAGTCTTTCGTTGTATACTCTGTGGTGTAATACATGTTATTATATTATATTGTTAGGAATTAGAAATTCCATGTTAAAGAGTCGGTCACCCCAATAATGGTCGAGCATATGTTAGCTCGTAGATTTGTCGTTGTTTACATTATTTATCAGTTTATTAGTTAGTTACTAGTTTAGTTTAGCGTAGTGTAACACCGTGGAGGAAGGACGGGTCTTTACCCACTGTATGCCTGATCCACAGGCCGATAGGAGGTCGTGTATTGTGTAACTATAAATACCCCTTCCATCCATGAAAGGGGTGGAGCTTTCAATCTAACCTTTCACATTTTGTTCATCAAGTCTCTACCAAGAAACTCCCTCTCTCTACTTTCTCTCTCTAAAATGGCTAACATGTATTTTGATCATCCAAGACCACCCGAATCATCAACACAATAAATATAACGATCCTTCAAATGGTACCAGAGCCAAGGTTGTTGTGTTTTGTTGATTTATTGTGGTTTCTATACATGTTGTTATGCTGTATTTGGTACTTTTTGATGGACGGAAACTGTTGTTCCATGGTTAACTGTTTTATACATGGTCTCATTTATCACTTTTGGTCTAATATGTTTTAAAACTGTTGTGGTATTCGTGGTATAACATGTTCTTAACATGTTTTTTTGCATCCTTTTTCTGTTGGTCAAATATGTCATGTGTAGCTTTCTTGGTCTCAAATTTGTTTTGTGTCAAAATAACTTTGTCCAAACAGCAGTATTGTAACTATTACTTTTTGTAACTTCTGTACCAAAACTGTGATGATAAGTGGTCTGCTGGTCATTTTAGAGGTCAAATTGGGTCAAAAAGTTGCAGCTTTTTAATGTTTTTTTGGGTTAATATGAAGAAATGGTCAAAAACATAGTCGGAAATAACGCCGGAATAAGTCATATATCATGTTAGCGAGTTGTACACAAAATAGTCCAGATTCAATGTATCAAGTAGCGACTTGTGCTAAATGTAGCGACTTGACTATTGACTATTGAGTCAATAGCGATTTGTAATGAAAAAGGTTAGCGACTTTTGAGTTTTGACTTACTAGCGACTTGTCAAAATAGGTTTAGCGACTTGGCTCTAAAAGTGTAGCGACTTGTGTCACTTGTCGTGGCGACTTGGTGCAGCGACTTGGTACAAGACTTTGACTTAGCGACTTGACAGAAAACAAGATGAAGAAGAATATTACTCGACCATGACCACAACATATACCAATATCATCAACAAGACTCGACCTCAGGTTCTCAAAACCATCATTAGTCCACTATCTACTGTAAACGAAAAACAGATCTACAAAACCAATCTTCATTCAAGACTCAACAATTAAACTATTCTATTTGATCTCAAACTCCTCGTGGTTTAATGATTTCTCAAAGACCTTTTTCAGATCAAATTAACCACAATGGTAATTCATCACAAATCCATATAATCGACTCATTCATAAAACATAATTACAGGAAGCACGATTTCAGAGTATTTCAAGATCTCGTCTCAAATCACCATATTCGAAATCAGTTAAATCTAATGAATCTCAGAAATCGTTCAACTTAGGTTCAAATCTTGCCTAAGATTTGTTTGAACTTTCTTCCTCATGGATCCAAGAGTGATACTATCCGAAAAATTAAAGAAATGACTTTAACAATTATGTTATATCATTTCTTTGATTCGTTATTATAAAAACAAACCTTTAATTAAGTGGCCAAGCCCTATCAATACCTCAAAGATCAAAACATACTCTTTACCTTGGTTGATCTCGATGCCAAATCAAGACTTCTTGCCATCCCTGTGGCGGGCTCATATAAGCCGAATCAACTGAGTAGGCTATTTGTCTTTGCCTCTTCGTGACATTTGTTTTGGTTCCAACGGTAATATAATTCGAATGTATTGTGATGCATTCACTCCTGTGATCGATTTGTTAAGAGGATGTACAAGGTTGGGGGCGGATGAATATTAAGATGTAATTTTAGGGTTTGGTGAGAGGATACAAGTGTGAGTAGCTGATGTGATGAGAGGCGTAATATTAGGTAAAGTATTTTTAGGGTTACCAATTTTTAGGTATTGTGTGAGAGGTGTTCCTTTATATACCGATTAACATTTGGGTATTGTGATTTCTTGGAGATGGGCCGAAGGTTAGTCATCTGATATGTTGAGTATTTTTGGGCCGTGTGTTTTATAGAGTATGTGGGCCGTGTGATGTTGTGTTTGATATAATTAACATGGGCAGAAATTTGATTGTGTGATATTTTCTGATTGGACCAACTGTGTTAAACGTGGGATGTGCAAATGATTTGGTCTTATGAACATTTATGTTATCCTAATTTTGGCTTCTCAAAATGTGGGATACATATGATTTGATATTTTAAGTGGTACAACCGTGCACGTTCATGACCATTGTGTACAAATGATATAAGGATTTCACGCATGGATATTGTGCTTTTACATGAGATTGGGTAATGAAAGGTTTATGAGACTCGGATGATTAAGAGACTCGTTAAAGAGTTTTGATGATGATGAGATTATGAGAGTTATCAATGTAATTTGATGATGAGACTCATTGTGCTTTGGTGTATACATCTTCACAGAATACACTATTTTCTCGGCTTGAAGTGTTTATTGAACCAAGTTGACTATAGAGTTATTTATGTTCGGTATTTCTTATTTGGCTTTGAAGTGAAGTTTTCCAGGCACGTTTACTTATTTCATCTTCTTTCTTTCTACCCTTCCATGAAGATGACTTGTTTAGGCATTAATAGAGTGTGATAAAGACTTGGCTATTTAATTACGTTTGTGATTCTTTCTCGCTTAACTCACAACGTAACTATCACTTCGGTGTCTCACTCAGTTGAGAATGTCAAGAGGTTTTGTACATTGGGTACACCGTTTCTTCTTCACAAGGATTAATACAAGTTCAAGTAACAAATCTGGAGAATTTCACTACATGATCAAGTTTGGCATATCGGGTCTACTTCTCCATGTTGTCACTGCAATAGCTATCGAATGCGTGAATGATGTGTTCACCAAAGTATTTATTGGATGGTTGATAAGGTTGATGATGTTGTTGTTGTTTGATAATGAACCGTTGATGAACCGCTGCATGTTCCCCTAAAACATATATTCACTTAAACCAAAGTTGTCATAACACATTCAAGCTGACATTGTTTACGGTTTTGTCTTGATTTTGTAAAATCCCGCGAAAGAAATTATTTCTCGGTTTAAATCATAGACTTGTAAAATCCCGTGACAATGGAAACATCCTGGTAATAGTAAAGTGCATTTCCGGATCAATCTTACGGTTAATTCTTGGTTTTGTAAAATCCCGCGAAAGAAACTATTTCTTGGTTTAAATCATAGAGTTGTAAAATCCCGTATTGATGGAACCATCTTGGAGAAGAGAAAGTGTAATTCTGGATCTTACTTGATGTTGGGGCTACGGTTTCTGGTTCGAAGAAGGGATAAAAGGGTGTATTTCATGAATTGGATGTGAGTTTGGATATTCGTCATGGTAGTTTGGTTATTACATGGTTTTACGGGGTTATGTGTTTTTAACCATGGTCGGGATGAAAACCATTATCATAGTTCATTTTAAACGTCAAAGGAGGCTAGAATTGAGCTTTTAACTAGAAGATGTGACAACGGGGTTAATTCACTATTATTTATTTGAGGTTAAAGTGAAATATCACGGGCGAGTGTACTTAGTATCTGAAGGTATTGGGGATGGATGGATGAAGATTCTTCAAGATCCTTGTTCGAGCTTATTATAAAAAACGAAGACTTAAAAATCTAGTTATTATTGGGTGTCTTTACCTTTTCTTTACCACTTGGGGAATTGGGCTCTTACCACCACAAGATAACTATCACTTTAAGGAGTTACGTTGTAGTGCTCAAAGGTCACATTCAATTGTGGATTTTCAAGAGGTAATGTACGCCTTATACTTGATGGTTGGTTGGTTGAAGAGTATAGAGTACATAGAGAGTACTTAGAGATGCTAATGGAAATCGGCACCTCTTTGTTACATATGTGCAAGTTTAAGTCACGAGTTTGGGATAGTTTTCTTCAGGGTCAAATTCATCATATTTGGTTTTCTCCATCAGCCGTCACAACAAAGAGCCTACTGAATGATAATGGGGTTGATTACATGTTTTGCCAAGAGAATTGAAAAGAGAGAGATAATGACGTTTGAACACAACAGTTCAAGCCTCATTCCCTAAAGAAAAGAAATGTGTACGCTTCAGTGCGCATTATCTTAGAAAGAAGAGAAATCTTCTCAATTATGACCATTCTCATCAACATGCTTCATGCTTTTTCCATGCGCCACCATCAAGTGAACCGGCTACCATTGATTGTTTTCATATTCCACTTGCTCAATATAATGAAGATGGTGACATCACGTGCTAAATTTTATGGGGAGAAGTGTGAATAGAATACTTTGGATGATATTCACTATTTAATCAAGAATGGCATCTCCGTATGCAATTCTTGAGGGGAGAAGTGTGAATTTTTGCATGGTTGATTGATATTTGAGAATATATGGTCAAACGGCTCCTAACTCATGTAAGAACCGAGACTCTTCTTATCGGATCATCTTCACATGTAGTTTCTTCTAAGAGCCGTTGGTTGACATCTTCACCGGATTGATGAGTTTATCGACAAAGTGCTTTCGGTTAATGCTTCACGATACATCAACATGATGATTCTAAACAATCTCTCGTTTTGTTTGATGTGATTGGTAGTTTGTGTTACCATCTTGTGTGTTCGTTATGGCCCCGATTGTCGATTTCCTTGATGAACATCTTTCTGTTCTTGTTTGATTGGGAGGATTTAAGTTAAGTGGATTTGCAAGATGTAAGTTAATTGGATGCTTTTGGTGTGAGTTGAAGATGTTAACACTCTATTTCCCAACTGGAAAATCTTGAAGAAGGTCGAGTCTACAGTCAGTTCTACATTCTCTGCTACATGTTAGAAGACTAAAGACGAATTGCATTTAACGATCTAAAGACTTCTTCTTATTCCGGGCATTCATCATAAAGACTGTCAGTTTAGGGGAGAGCACTAATTGGGGGAGGGTGAAAGGCCAAATTTAATCCCCAATTAGACTTGCTCACTTTCTTTAGAAAGTTGATTCTCACAAAGACTTCAAGCGATCTTCTCAACAGATTTCAAGTATTTGGGCTTATAATGTTTTGTCGATTCAAGTATCAAAGCCAAGAAGGGGAAGGAGACACGCACCTAACGCGAGTAAACTTGATGAACTTAATACTTAAGTAATTGAAGATATCCCGGGAAGACAAATGTTATTACCGCAGAGAAACTCAATGTTTGACTCATGGCGAGTAAACTTGATGAACTTAATACTTCTAAGTGATTGAAGTTATCCCGGGAAGACAAATGTCATGACCGCAGAGAAACTCAAGGTTTTACTCATCAAGGCGTTTAGTGCTCTTATTCCAACTATGTGGGGGAAGTGATGTTAGAGTTAGTTTCTGATGATGAAAGAGGTACACAAGTGTGTGATGATCTCGATGTTGTCGCAATCATCAGGGGAGAGAGAATTGTGTACATTGGGCGCGCTCAGCTGTTTCACTTGAGTGCTTAATCAGTGATTCAGAGATACAATCACTTATTCGGAGTTGAAATCGCAGAGATAGTCCTCCGCAGAGATAATCGTGATTCGCCCGCTTCTTCAATGTTATCGGTTATTCTCTTTGGGCATTCGGTACTTTGGGTTCTTGAGCTTCATACACTTTATTCGTGGGAGAGAAAAGTATACATCGGGGTTATTCTTTGGCTACTTGACTTAACTGCTACTGATGGTATAAGTTTCTTTGTCTACGGTATATGTGTATTCGGGTTCGTGAGCTCTAGTCTAAGAGACCTGACCGCATCAATTCATCTACTTGGGAAGTGTTCTCTTGACACCTTTTGGAATGGATTGCTTCAGACTTCGGTGGAATGAAATTTGAGAAGAGTTATTTATGTGTGGGATGATACGTTGATGTTCTTCTATTGGATGATATAACCCCGAACGATGAATCACGGTGATTATTCTTAAAAGGAGCAGCATGTTCGATGATAATGGTGTGCTTCTTTTGCACCGCTAAGAGAAGCTTGAAAGAAAGCTTGAATCTGCTCACTATAGGATTTTCGGTTTGGGGAAGTCGCCAAAGTCTCACTTTCAGATGGTTCAATTTCTTTCTTCAATGCAAGAGCCTCGGAAGCTTTGGTGGTGAATGTTTAAGAGATGATGATTTCTATCTTCTACAACGAGGCTGCTCGATATCCTTATCTCGGTACTCGTATCATCATCCTCTTATACTATATCATCTACTCTATCTTTGTATATATTTTGTTAATACAAATAAGCCGTAAAAACGTTTATTTATATTTTACGATCTTCAAATGTTTTGTCGATAACAAACGTAAAATCATTTTAACGAAACAAATAAAATACGTAAATGGTTTGAACTAATAGTTTCTAACATATTCACATTTTCATATAAAAAACTAAAACAAGTATAAGTGATTTTATGATTTAATATTACATATGTACAACAACTAGTGTTTACATATTTGGGTAAAATATACACATAACTAGTATGTAGTATATTGGGTAATATAAATGGGTAGAAACTTAGGTATCATAACCCATTGGGCAAATACATTGAATGTAGTCAGTACAACCCAAAGCCCATGACCCATGGATCTTGACCCATAACCCATTGCATGACATCATGCTTATATCATACATGGATAATATCCATAACCCATGGTATTGACCCATACCCAATGTCTAGATACATTGAACCCTTGGTGAGCACTCAAGAGAATGTCTAGATACATTGAACCCTTGGTGATGACTCAAGAGATACATTGTATCTAGCTAAAGACCCATGGATCAACCCATGACCCATGACCCATAACCAAAATACCCATGGGCAAAGAGGAGCGTTCCATGGATCCCTAGCTTTGTGCTAGCCGGATCCTAAGTGGAAGGGATCCGTGGGATCCGGGGAACAGTAGAGAATTTTCTCTATAAATAGAGAGCCATTTCTTCTTTTCTATTCATCACTTTACACACATACTTCCCCAAGTATTCTAACCTCTAACTTTGATCTAAGTGATCTATGTAGTTTGTCTTTTGTTTTGTGTGATCTTCTAGGTTCCTCTTAAAGGCAAGATCACCACTTCTTGAAGACGAGCAAGCTCAAGTCCATGAGTTGCCATGCTTCGTCATCATCAAGACGACTAAGGTTCTCTTGTTGATAGTTCTTACTTTCTCCATAGATGTTGGGTTGAAGGCATTAGTGAAGAATGCCGAAAGTGTCAAGATGAAAGCATTAGTGAAAGATGTCGATCATCCGTGTCAAAACATTAGTGAAGAATGCTAAAGGTGTCAAGACAAAGGCATTAGTGAAGGGTGCCAAGCGTTGTGTCTAAAGCATTAGTGAAGGATGCCGAAGAATCAAATTGAGTCGCATTTGGGAAGAATGCCTAGGTCGTATAATCGATGAGGTGCATCGTTATACACATAAGTAATTGTTTATTTCCAAAGATGGTGATATCCTTGATGGTATTGTAACAAGGAGTGGATCTCCTTGATATTAGGTGTTGTGTTGTGAAGGGTAGTAGTTCCTCCATAGTAATGGATAGGTGCTTAGCCTAGTACCTAATAAAGGGTAGGCGACATTGTGATAGGATTAGTTCTCCTTTGTGTGAAAGAACTCGGTGGTTAGCCTAGCACCGTATAAAGGGTAGGCGACGTTGTGTTAGGTTTGGTTCACCTTGGAGTGAAAGAACCCGGTGGTTAGCCTAGCACCGAAAAAGGGTAGGCGACGTTGTGAAGGCTTCTCCTCCATAAGGAGTTGGTGTAGTGTTTACGAACTCGAGTAGGTGACTCGGGGGTGGAGTAGGGCAAGGAAGGTGTCCTTGTAGCCGAACCACTAAAAATACTTGTGTCGTGGTGATGTGCTTCTTACTCTTTATCTTTCATTACACGCTTATATATCTATCTATCAACGTCCAACATAAACAACCAAATAGATTGACATAAGTCGATCTAAATATTTAAAAGGAAGTTTTAAATTGGTAAAATTATTCAACCCCCTTCTAGTTTTCCACAATTGGCATCGAGCTTCGATTACCAAGTTTTTTTGTATATTGTACTTTGAAAACTTGATACGATCTGTATGTTTGAAAACTATAAAGAAGGGAATTTCTTAAAACAAAAGTCATGTTTTAGAAATCATCATATGTTGATAGTGATAGATCATTCTAACATTTTCCTTTGAGAAGTCTTCATACTAGAATTTGGGTATCTTAGAAGATCATGAAGTATTTCGCGTCTATGGTTTCTAAAACCATAAAAAGGGAATATAGCAAAGGATTGGGGTATCTTAGAAGATCATGAAGTATTTCGCGTCTATGGTTTCTAAAACCATAAAAAGGGGATATAGCAAAGGTATGTTTTCTTAGTTACATTTTTTTTTCAAAAACATGCTAAATTGCTTGTGGACAAAATGGTGATATATGCTTCTATCTTATAATAAGCATAGTATGAAAAGTGTTTTAGTTATTTTTTTTCTTTTTTTCTTTGAAGTTTTGTTGTTAGATATCTTGTTAATCAAGCTTGAATAAAGGTAAAAATGGGTAATATAACTTCACTAAAAGTCTACAAAGACTAAACCTTTTCGTAGGGTCAAAACGCACATTTTGTAAATCAGTGTCGATCCGCGGATCCCTCAGTTACATCGACGGATCCTCAAGCAAGGGATCCGTGGGATCCGTGGTACGTAAGACGCTTTTGTCTCGAATTTCAAAATTCATAACTTGTTAACCGTAAGTCGTTAGAAGTCGTGCCACCTATTGTTTTAAAGGTATTTGAGTCTACTTTCATTTAAAATGATTTCATAAACTGATTCAAAACAATAATTTATAGAATCATTGATTTATAATAGAAAGTCATTTTTCGGTCATAACTTTTGCACAAACTTTTGATCTAATTGGAGATGGATGTTTTCGATTTTGAATAACAATGTGTCCTCTATTGAAATTAAGGTTTTGATCATATTTATAAATATAAAAGAAACTAATCAAGCTTGGTATACATGTTTATATTTAACACAAAGTGATGAAAAGAACTTTCGTATGCTATGCTAAATATTAAATTGTCTTCTTTGCATTACTTGATTATTTGCTTATCTCAAATAGCTTTTGTGCTTGTTTGATTGAATAGCATATGTGGTTTCCTTACCTTGCTATTCATTCTCTTGTTTGTCGATTTATTAATATTCTACTAATCAATGTGCTATTTGAAGGAGTTTTTGGGATAACATCTAGTTGTGTCGAAAAAGTTAGTTTAGATATTTAGATAAGTCATATAGGTTGAAAAATGTTTAAAACATATAACACACTAAATGGATTTTTGATTGAGTTTGTCATATGTGCTTATATGATTTCCTTTGTTCTTGTATCATTTTCTAAAAATAACAAGAATGTACATCGGATCATAACCTACACTTGTGTTGATGATGTACTCTCCCATTTTCCTTTTCATGATCGCTCTCCAAGCTTCATAGTAGGATTGACAACTTGATTATTTCATCCGATATACTCAAGTAAATTATTTTGCAATGCAAATATAATTGTTCATATCCGCAAGTCCAAACTCAAAGCTTTCCAACAACATATGTTGAACTAGCTCATCCAACCATTTTTTGTTGTTTACCATATGGACAACTTTTAAATTTATTTTTAACATGACGCCTTCGTCACCTTAGTTGTCTCAAGTATAATATTAAACGAAGCAAAGTATCATCATTGTTACTCTTGATAGGCCATTGTAGGGATATAAATTTTCCTAACTTGAGAATGAATCTTGGAGAACTTATTGCACTAGAAACTCAATTTGACCTAACGGTTGAATTGCTTCCTTGATAGAAGTTGGGTATGTGGAATCACCCGTAAAATGGTCGTGTTTAGCCTTAATTGAGCACCGCTAGTACAGATCTCATATTCATTCTCTCACTTGGGAAATTTATACTCCTATGTTTTCCTAAAGTAAGTTTACAATGGAAATACTTTGCATTGTCTTAGGATTACTAATCAAACAAGTTGTAAAATAAAATTTTCTTTTAGTTAATCACAACCACTTGCCTCATCAAGCGATTATCTTGCTTTGATCGAGAAGAGCTACATGACTTCATGGACGAAGTTCATTGTATGCTAATCACCATCCGTAATGACTATACATAGTTCATTGCTTCCGTTACAAAACAACCCTATTGTCTTGAACACCATCATCTACTCTGCATGCCATTGTTAATACAAACGATTTACTAATCTAGATCGTAAATCTATTTTGAGCTTCTTGAATAACGGTTGTTAAGTTTGATAAACCTATGTGTTACTTGTAAGCTAGATCTCATTTAATTGCTTATGTGCTATTTCTACATGCTCTTAGTATGTTTTACTTGTATACATGTATACTTCTTCAGAGATCATTAGCTTCTAAGTTCCATACTTAGAACAAACGCCACCGTTAAGTAAAAGCGTCCCAAATACCGGATCCCTAGTTTGTAACTATCCGGATCCATCAAGTGAAGGATCCGTGGGATCCGGCGAATAGAAGTGGAATTTCAATCCTCTACACCTCAAACCATGTTCCTAGACTACTTCACACTAGCTGAACTTAATACCTTAGGATCTCTTAAGTCCTTTTCATAGCTCATTAAGGATCACACTCAAAGTGCTTTTTGATCTATCATTTCACCTAAACTCATTACTCTTCCGCTCTCTAGATCACTCATTATTTCTCACATGATACTTCACATCTAGACCTAGAAATCTTTCGATTATGGCAAAATTGATCATAATCATCCTTACCTCAAAATTGGTCGAAATGGATCAAATTCTAGCTCTTCCACCTTAAAACCTGTTGATCCCAGTTGAGCAAACGATCTAATATAGAAACCGACTTAAACAAAGAACTTATTAAGTATTACGAATTTAACACTTAATCTTAAGAAGAAGAACGATGAAACATTCAACACCTCCATATTATTATTAATACTGAATACTCTAACCAAAGATTAGGGTTTTACAACCTTGAAGTGTATCGACCTTAGATATCAAACATACGATATCTAATCTAACCTAGGACCTCCTTTTATAGGCTAAGGAGTCCTTTACATAATACAATACGTAACCTACAAGATAAATATCTTTCCATATTTATCTAATACAAAATACTAAACCGAGTATACAAGACTAGCAGTGGTTACAACATCTATCAAGAGTTACATAATACTACTAGCCGCGGTTTGTCATCATCCGTGGTTACATCCTTCTATCAGTGGTTATATCAACTCATCCAGCTTCAGATTTAGAATAATTCTTGATTCAAGGAACCAAAAACCCAACAAAACCTTTAGGATCATCTCCAAGACATTATCCTAAGTCACTATCTGATCACTAGGATCATCTAGCTCCATTTGACACTCTCAAGATTTTAGTGTCATCTTTGTTCATTCATTGGTACTCACGAAAGTTCCAATTTCTTTCATATAAGGCAATCATTAGCTACATCACTCATTGCTCTTGAACATTTAAGTACCCTTCCATTTAAAGACACTTAGAGAACTGAAACATTCAAAAGGTATAGGCTTTAGACCTTTCAAACATAACTTCTATCCTTTCCTAGTCTGAGAGCGGATCCCTAGGATTAGCCTAGACGGATCCCCACCGTGGGAATCGAGGATCCGGGTGATGATTTATGTCAACTCTTGCTCGAACAATCATTTCAAGCTCATCTTGCTAACTTGAACACTCTACCTCATCCTAATTAAATCTCTGAGGTTGACTCTTGTGCATGCTAATTCATCACATTCCAAAGGATATTAGAGACTTAAGTCTTGAATGCACTTGCTAAATCCTTCCCTTTATAAGTCATCTTGCTAGAATCCCTTAGTCATCAAACACAACATAATTCTCAGCATTTAGAAACCTTTTCCTTAGTCATTTCATCATGAGGAAAGCTCCTAGTGCTAACTCATCCAACCAAGAACCACCCAAGAAACTTGCTCGTGTTGTACACGAAATTTCCTCAACCGAATCATCTCTGGTTAAACCCACAAAACTACCAACACCAAACACCACCATACCTCTTGTGCCAAACAATATTATCTCCACTAAACCATCACCATTGGTTCCTAGATCTATTTCATTTACATCCCCACTATCATCACCACATCTCTACAATTTGGAGGACTTGCCTCTAGGCCGTCTCATCCGCTCACGACAACATTCTCCTCATTAGGAGGAATAATGGTTCAAAATCAAGGTGTTGAGTCAACACTTGCTCCCGCTTCCTTTTCGCCATTTCCATCATATAATCCCATTTGGATTATGAGAAATCATCAAAGTCAACCACCCGATCATATGGAAGTTGACACTTCTACCACCACCATCATTCTTGGTTGAGTCATTCTCAAATGTACCTCCACCAATCCCTCCATCGTTTGAAGCTCCATTAAGCCGCTTCACTTGATCCTTCGCATCAAGCTATTTCATTTCTTCCACCACCACTACCTAGCCATGACAAAGATTGCTATCATTGTCAACATGTTGAAAGTTTGATACATGAAGTACGAGAAGACCAACGTTTCATGTTCTATCATCTCCTCGAACGTTTCGACGAGATTAAACCTAAACATAACTTGAGCTAGAAGATTTTAGTGGTGTCCTAGCATCAAACGTTAGTTGGTCTAGAAATTTCTAGTCATGTATTGTCTATTTTCTTAGTTTTTAGTGTCATGTATATCATAACTCTAGTTTTATTAAATGGAATTACATGCTACTTGTTATTTTTCTGAGCATATGATTACCTTGTATTCATATCTCATTTTGTGATAACATTACTTGTTATATCACCGTTCTTGACATTAATCGCCTACTACGGATCCCTCAAATTGCCTAGACGGATCCCTACTAGGAGGGAACCGTGTGATCCGTGAGACAGAAACTATTTTCTACTAACTTGGATCACATATGCAGAAATTGTGCATTATACTTGTTTTCTAACCTTTGTTTTGTAGTTATTCAATCTACCCTTGAAGCCTTTTGACACCCTAAAGCTAGGGGAGCTTTGTGTCAAAACAATACATTGCAAATTACTTGCAATATTAGGATTACATTTCTCGACATCCCTTTGCAAAATTGCAATCATCAAGGGGAGCACATTCGCCACTTAGACAAAATCTTTTGCAAACTTAGTTGCAAACAAACTAGATTAGTATTACTTTCTTGACGCCTTACCTAGGGATGGACTCGTCGTGGGGAGTAAAGACGAGATCCTTTCCTGTTACTTGCTCTCTACCTCTTTTTATTTCATTCACATGTTTTCTTAAAAACAATGTGTTGCTTTCTTTCAAGGATCTTTTTTTGACAAAAGGGAGAAGAAAGTAAAACTACAAATTCAAACTTTTACAATTTTAGCTTTTCCTTAAAATAATTTTATGTTTTGTCATCAAAAAAAAGGGGGAGATTGTTAATACAAATAAGTCGTAAAAATGTTTATTTATATTTTACGATCTTCAAATGTTTTGTCGATAACAAACGTAAAATCATTTTAACGAAACAAATAAAATACGTAAATGGTTTGAACTAATAGTTTCTAACATATTCACATTTTCACATAAAACACTAAAACAAGTATAAGTGATTTTATGATTTAATATTACATATGTACAACAACTAGTGTTTACATATTTGAGTAAAATATACACATAACTAGTATGTAGTATATTGGGTAATATAAATGGGTAGAAACTTAGGTATCATAACCCATTGGGCAAATACATTGAATGTAGTTGGGTACAACCCAAAGTCCATGACCCATGGATCTTGACCCATAACCCATTGCATGACATCATGCTTATATCATACATGGATAATATCCATAACCCATGGTATTGACCCATACCCAATGTCTAGATACATTGAACCCTTGGTGAGCACTCAAGAGAATGTCTAGATACATTGAACCCTTCGTGAGCACTCAAGAGATACATTGTATCTAGCTAAAGACCCTATGGATCAACCCATGACCCATGACCCATTACCTAAATACCCATGGGCAAAAAGGAGCGTTCCACGGATCCCTGGATTTGTGCTAGCCGGATCCCAAGTGGAAGGGATCCGTGGGATCCGGGAACAGAGAGAATTTTCTATATAAAAGAGAGCCATTTCTTCCTTTCTATTCATCACTTTACACATACTTCCCAAGTATTCTAACCTCTAACTTCGGATCTAAGTGATCTATGTAGTTTGTCTTTTGTTTTGTGCGATCTTCAGGTTCCTCTTAAAGGCAAGATCACCACTTCTTGAAGACGAGCAAGCTCAAGTCCATGAGTTGCCATGCTTCGTCATCATCAAGACAACTAATGTAATACCTGAATTTCTAAAATTCACAAAAAGACCAAAATACCCCTACAATTAAAAGTATGAATAATTAAATTCAAAAGAATACCAAGTAAGCTATGTAAATTCAGAGAATTTTAAGAAATATCCCACATGACCTAAATAAATATTAAACACTTTGTAAAGGTAGTTTTATAGTTTATGATTTTAAAAAATTAGTTTTGTATTTTTATAATTCAGAAAATATTTAATTAACTTTATAAAAGAAATAAAACTATATTAAAGCCCAATACAAGTTATATTATTAAAAGACCATTTAATCTAAGTCCAATACATATTAAAGCCCACAAGAAAAATAATAGCTCAAGTATATATACAAATATTCGGCCTACATAATCCCTAAATACCGATTAATCACTAAACCGACTCCAAAACCCTTCACAAGTCGACTTCCAGTTTCCAGAGGTTGGGACCATTTTCTTGGACGAGATTTAAGGTTTAGAAGGTGGGAAAAATAGTGGTTGAGTTCCAGAATTGCTGTGGTAATCGTTGGGAGTTTTCGAGTGGATTAGGGTTTCATGGTAAGGAGGTTTTTGTGTTTTCTTGTTCTATCGATTCAAGCTCTTCAAGGGTATGTTACTAATGATGAATTCAGTCCTATAAGTCGTATATAACACATAAAAATTAGCCATGCATGATTTATATGTCGTATGAAATTATTGGAAACCTAAAACCCTAAAAAGCGTATATAACTAACGAATGAGCTTATAATATTTTTAGAGATCATGAATCTATTTTTACAGAAGTTGTTACATGTTATAAGACCTGAGTAAAATACATGTTTATGAATTTGAAGCTTGTGTGATTTGTTTTGGGTTTTTCTTGATTCGAAACGCATAAAAAGGAAAGGTTTTTAAAAGGGTCGATTAGGGTTTTTCATGAACTAGGGTTTCCTTATAATCATGGAAGGTGATTAATGAAGTATTAATGATGAGCTAATGATTGGTGTAACTTAGGTTTAGGGCTTGCTTTTGAATTTTTGCCCTAATCGGATTTATATAAAAGTTTGGGTTGGTTTTGTAAATATTGAAACTTAAAGGTTATTTTATAAACAGTAAAATACTTGTACTAAACGTTATAAAAATAAGTGTGGGGATAAACGTAATTTTGGATATTTAGAGGCCATTCAATTGTATTTAACTTAAAGGGGTATGTTTTGTAAATTCTAAAACCTTTGGGCTAAAAGTGTAAAATATGAAAATAGAAGGTTGGATCGTATAATTAAAGATGTAAAAGGTGCAACATGTAATTTTGGGTAACTATGGGTAAGCATGTGTAAATGAATTTCGTAAGGACATGCGTGAGTTTGAGTTAATTTCCGTTTGGGTTTCGTATCGTTCTAGGTCAAAGTGGAAGTCATTAAAAGGAAGCAACATGCTAAGTGAATGCGTAATAAATGATGTTAAAAGTATGGAAACCCTAGAACTAAATGGGAAGATTGATTAAAGGTTAAAAGGTAAATTGTGTAATTTCGTTATTTCATGTGAGTTATAAATTATGTAAACTACTTTGAAAGAGAATCTTAAAATCCGTCTTTGACATTTGTAAACCCTATGCTATGAATAATGATCATATAAGCTCTTAAATCAGATAATTATCATATTAAACCCATACGTTTGGCTAATTAATGATTGAAACCCTAAAACATTGGAATTCTGTCTGAGAATATGCTGACAACTCTAAAAGTATTAATGAGATAAATCCGTTATACTAATAAGTATTAAATAAATTATAATCCGTGTAGATTCGTTGAAGGAGACGCGACGTTACATCTTCGTATTCGTTTATTCGTTGCTTTTCTCTCATTGCTTTAAGGTACGGATATTCTGTCTTACGTTAAGACACTTACGTTAACGTACATGAGTTCGACCTTTCAAGAAAAGGTCCCTCATGTTTTCCTTCTTCATTATGTCCCTTATGTTTATTAGGATTCCTAATGCCATTGCTATGAACCCTTTTCTGAATGTTTGATCTGTCACTTATCTGAATTTATGTTCTAGTGAACTATGCAATATCTGATGTGAACTTATGTTAGGAAGACCTTGTTATATACATTTGTTGAACCCTGCTACATTTGGGTTATGAACTTATGATTATGAACCTCTGGTTATGAACTTCTGTTTATGAATATATGATATGCCACTGTGTTATGAACTTATGATTTCTGACTATCTGAATATGAACCTTATGATATGAACTATCTGATGAGTTATTTGTGACCTTTATGATGAATTATGATTCTGTGACCTTGTGTGTATCTATGATCTGTGTCATATTTGAAAATCTGTTTGACTTAAGTTGGTTGACTATAACCAAATATTTAACTAGTCATGGGGGTTCCATGTCCGTATCAGTGATGCACCTCGATATGACTCTAGGCGAGAGTGATGTTCGCCACGCCTCGGATGGTGAAGCATATTTTTGAATATGTAGGAAGGGCGATGGATGCATCCTAGATCCGATCCATTATCCGATATGTTATCGGTGAATGATGTCGTAGTAATACGCTCTTCACAAAATTTTAGAGCTAGCTACTCCATATGTACATTTGTTTTCCGAAGTTATTTTGAAGAAGAAAGATATTTCTGATATGCTATGTTAATGAATGTGCTTATGACGTAGTTGTTTAAATGATTATTAGTTGCCATGTTAGGATAAGACTAATACGTTTAAATATGATTCGTATATCTGATATTATGATTTGTTATTGTTACGTGAATGCGTTGATCTGCGAGATAAATGTGTTAGTATATGATTGAGTGTTTTGAAGGTTAATTATTTGTCTGCATATGTGACCTGCCATGTTAAAACTCTGTTAAGGTTAGGATTTGATATGAGAACTGGTTTAGCTATTATGTCTGCTATGATTTGTCTGATAATTCCGCTGCGACAATATTCCATTAAGTGTATTTAAGGTTGATTACTTGATTTGTATGAATGCCACGTTTATTTAATAGAAACTGTTTCCGTTAGCTTTTAGACTTTCCGTTTGGTTTATACGTAACTGCTATTTTGATATGCTATGTGTTTGGTTGTTCGATGTACTTGTGTTTGTGTCATTGATGTGCTATGTGATGTTAAACTATTATGCGGTTATGTGGACTTCAGATATTTGTGTTTCCATGAGAATCCTAAAAGATCCTTCGTCATTATTTTCGCTTTGATTTCGTATTTGTATATTTATTTCGCTTTTAGTTTTTGTTTCATTATATCCGCTCACTGGGCTTTGTAAGCTCACCAAGCACTTTTCTTTTCCCTGCGGTATTTAGCATTCAAGATGAGCTTGTGGGATAGGCGATCCGGGTTGAGAGAAAGACTTACCATAGAGATCTTAGATTTAATTTGAAGTTTTAGCTATTTATGTTTTCTTTTGAATATTTTGTAAAGGCTTCCGCCATTGTATAGTATTTAAAGTTCGATATGAAACCAGACAGATATCTTTACCCTTGTCGCCTGGGGTGTTACAATTTATGGTATCGAGCTCTAGGTTTTAGGACCCTTAGAGCTTAGGCTATGACCGTGAGAAGTGGGTAGATTTAGGATTTTCCTTCTGCGTGCTTCTTTGCGCACCTATCGTATTTAAGTTTTGCCGATAGTTGGAATTTCTTTTAGATGGTTATTCCCGTCGCTAGTTCATCCGATAGAGTAATCGAGGACCGGTTAGGCAACGTAAGGAGAAGACGAAGTGGGCCGTTATCATTGCTACGGGCCGCACGAGGTATGGTAAGGTGAAGAGGACTAACAAGAGGATAAAAGTTCCGCAATATGTGGCCATGTACCATCGAGGAGGCGACCTTGAGGACCATTGACGGGAGGTGGTGGAAGAATATGAAACCAAGGTTGTTGACAACGAAGGTTTCACTACTAGATATCCCGGAGGTGTCCCAAGTTCGTTGAGGATGAGGGAGTAGGACGAAATGAGAGTCGCGATCCGTATGCCTTTGTGGATCATGTGCGGGAGGAGGAAGAGAGGAAGCGTATAGGTGGCTTTGCTAATCGCTCACCTACCATGACCGAAAGAAACAAGAACGGATGGATAAGCGAGGAGGAGGAGGAAGAAGAGGAACCCAAGGAAGAGTACGAGGTGGAGTCGAAAGCGAGTCTACGGCTACTAGTAGGTTCAATCCGACACAAGAATAGGAGTTTCGTTTCTGATTTGTTACTCTCTTTATGAGAATTTTCTGACGTTTGATTTTGAGCTAGACCTTTTGTTTTCATTTGACGTTTGAATCTGGGATTTCTAAGTTTTGTTTTGGAAGATCATCGTAAGACGATTCTGCGAATTTTGTTTGATTAATGGAAATAAAACAAATTTTGGAGGTATAATTTCTGTCTGATGTTGTTTCTTTCTAATAGATTCGTTAAGTTTCCGTTAGTCCTCATAAGTTTCGTCTGCTATTCGTTTTCGTGGTGATGTTGTTTAATTTCTGTTTGAATGAGGTATGGCCATCATGATGGTATACTCATGTGTATCTGTTTTGTTATTATATGTTACTTGCTTTATGTAGGTTATCTGTATGTGGTATGTTTTGTTTTGATGTTAGTTATGTGTTTTGTCATGACCCGAGACTGAATATAATGACAATAAGAACTTATTATGTGATGCAAGTATTATGACGCCTGATCAACGTAATAATACCGAGATCACATAATCTGAACTTATTGAAGGTATACGACGTCTGGGAAATGCCTTTGATTGTTGTGTGTTTAGACTTTGATTTGTATCTGTTATTTGGTGTTTCTCATTTTCGTTTGAATTTTGTACCTATTGTGAGATTTTCGTCGGTATCTGTTTCATATAAGTTTTGTACGTATGGAATCCGAAGTTGTTATGATCTGCACGAACCTATAGATTGCTATGACCACCTTAACCTTATATGTCTCCACATATTTCTGCGACTATTGAGGTCGATGAGATTTATTTTGTCTATGCATATGATGTCCTCATCATTAGATATTTGAATAAGTCAGAATTTGTCGTTTGATTTCCTGCGTCTCATCTGTTCTCCGCCATTACTTGATAAGTATATAATTATCTATTATAAGTATTTGACTATTGATTTAATTTCTGAATAAATATGAGTTCAACTATTCTGATAAGAAATCCATTTGATTCGAGATAAAATTAACGTTCGTTATATTCCTAGAAGTTCTGAAATCCGATTCATTCTCTGTTCTGTTCCGCCTTGTCCAATTTCGAGGACGAAATTTTCTTTTAGAGGGGAAGAATTGTAATACCTGAATTTCTAAAATTCACAAAAAGACCAAAATACCCCTACAATTAAAAGTATGAATAATTAAATTCAAAAGAATACCAAGTAAGCTATGTAAATTCAGAGAATTTTAAGAAATATCCCACATGACCTAAATAAATATTAAACACTTTGTAAAGGTAGTTTTTATAGTTTATGATTTAAAAAAAAATTAGTTTTGTATTTTTATAATTACCGAAAATATTTAATTAACTTTATAAAAGAAATAAAACTATATTAAAGCCCAATACAAGTTATATTATTAAAAGACCATTTAATCTAAGTCCAATACATATTAAAGCCCACAAGAAAAATAATAGCTCAAGTATATATACAAATATTCGGCCTACATAATCCCTAAATACCGATTAATCACTAAACCGACTCCAAAACCCTTCACAAGTCGACTTCCAGTTTCCAGAGGTTGGGACCATTTTTCTTGGACGAGATTTAAGGTTTAGAAGGTGGGAAAAATAGTGGTTGAGTTCCAGAATTGCTGTGGTAATCGTTGGGAGTTTTCAGTGGATTAGGGTTTCATGGAAGGAGGTTTTGTGTTTTCTTGTTCTATCGATTCAAGCTCTTCAAGGGTATGTTCCTAATGATGAATTCAGTCCTATAAGTCGTATATAACACATAAAAATTAGCCATGCATGATTTATATGTCGATGAAATTATTGAAACCTAAAACCCTAAAAAGCGTATATAACTAACGAATGAGCTTATAATATTTTTAGAGATCATGAATCTATTTTACAGAAGTTGTTACATGTTATAAGACCTGAGTAAAATACATGTTTATGAATTTGAAGCTTGTGTGATTTGTTTTGGGTTTTCTTGATTCAAACGCATAAAAAGGAAAGGTTTTTAAAAGGGTCGATTAGGGTTTTTCATGAACTAGGGTTTCCTTATAATCATGGAAGGTGATTAATGAAGTATTAATGATGAGCTAATGATTGGTGTAACTTAGGTTTAGGGCTTGCTTTTGAATTTTTGCCCTAATCGGATTTATATAAAAGTTTGGGTTGGTTTTGTAAATATTGAAACTTAAAGGTTATTTTTATAAACAGTAAAATACTTGTACTAAACGTATAAAAATAAGTGTGGGGGATAAACGTGTAATTTTGGATATTTAGAGGGCCATTCGAATTGTATTTAACTTAAAGGGTATGTTTTGTAAATTCTAAAACCTTTGGGCTAAAAGTGTAAAATATGAAAATAGAAGGTTGGATCGTATAATTAAAGATGTAAAAGGTGCAACATGTAATTTTGGGTAACTATGGGTAAGCATGTAAATGAATTTCGTAAGGACATGCGTGAGTTTGAGTTAATTTCCGTTTGGGTTTCGTATCGTTCTAGGTCAAAGTGGAAGTCATTAAAAGGAAGCAACATGCTAAGTGAATGCGTAATAAATGATGTTAAAAGTATGGAAACCCTAGAACTAAATGGGAAGATTGATTAAAGGTTAAAAGGTAAATTGTGTAATTTCGTTATTTCATGTGAGTTATAAATTATGTAAACTACTTTGAAAGAGAATCTTAAAATCCGTCTTTGACATTTGTAAACCCTATGCTATGAATAATGATCATATAAGCTCTTAAATCAGATAATTATCATATTAAACCCATACGTTTGGCTAATTAATGATTGAAACCCTAAAACATTGGAATTCTGTCTGAGAATATGCTGACAACTCTAAAAGTATTAATGAGATAAATCCGTTATACTAATAAGTATTAAATAAATTATAATCCGTGTAGATTCGTTGAAGGAGACGCGACGTTACATCTTCGTATTCGTTTATTCGTTGCTTTTCTCTCATTGCTTTAAGGTACGGATATTCTGTCTTACGTTAAGACACTTACGTTAACGTACATGAGTTCTGACCTTTTCAGTAAAAGGTCCCTCATGTTTTCCTTCTTCATTATGTCCCTTATGTTTATTAGGATTCCTAATGCCATTGCTATGAACCCTTTTCTGAATGTTTGATCTGTCACTTATCTGAATTTATGTTCTAGTGAACTATGCAATATCTGATGTGAACTTATGTTAGGAAGACCTTGTTATATACATTTGTTGAACCTGCTACATTTGGGTTATGAACTTATGATTATGAACCTCCGTTATGAACTTCGCTTATGAATATATGATATGCCACCGTGTTATGAACTTATGATTTACGACTATCGAATATGAACCTTATGATATGAACTATCGATGAGTTATTTGTGACCTTTATGATGAATTATGATTCGTGACCTTGTGTGTATCTATGATCATGTCATATTTGAAAATCTGTTTGACTTAAGTTGGTTGACTATAACCAAATATTTAACTAGTCATGGGGTTCCATGTCCGTATCGATGATGCACCTCGATATGACTCTAGAGGCGATAGAGTGATGTTCGCGTCGCTCGGATGGTGAAGCATATTTTGAATATGTAGGAAGGGCGTATGGATGCATCCTAGATCTGATCTGTTATCCGATATGTTATCTGGTGAATGATGTCGTGTGCAATACGCGTCTTCACAAAATTTTGGGAGCTAGCTACTCCATATGTACATTTGTTTTCTGAAGTTATTTTGAAGAAGAAAGATATTTCTGATATGCTATGTTAATGAATGTGCTTATGACGTAGTTGTTTAAATGATTATTAGTTGCCATGTTAGGATAAGACTAATACGTTTAAATATGATTCGTATATCTGATATTATGATTTGTTATTGTTACGTGAATGCGTTGATCTTGAGATAAATGTGTTAGTATATGATTGAGTGTTTTGAAGGTTAATTATTTGTCTGCATATGTGACCTGCCATGTTAAAACTCTGTTAAGGTTAGGATTTGATATGAGAACTGGTTTAGCTATTATGTCTGCTATGATTTGTCTGATAATTCCGCTGCGACAATATTCCATTAAGTGTATTTAAGGTTGATTACTTGATTTGTATGAATGCCACGTTTATTTAATAGAAACTGTTTCCGTTAGCTTTTAGACTTTCCGTTTGGTTTATACGTAATCTGTTATTTTGATATGCTATGTGTTTGGTTGTTCTGATGTACTTGTGTTTGTGTCATTGATGTGCTATGTGATGTTAAACTATTATGCGGTTATGTGGACTTCTGTATATTTGTGTTTCCGCAGAATCCTAAAAGATCCTTCGTCATTATTTTCAGTTTGATTTCGTATTTGTATATTTATTTCTGTTTTAGTTTTTGTTTCTGTTATATCCGTTCACTGGGCTTTGTAAGCTCAGCCGCACTTTTCTTTTCCTGCGGCAGGTATTTAGCATTCAAGATGAGCTTGTGGGATAGCTGATCTGGGTTGAGAGAAAGACTTTACCATAGAGATATTAGATTTAATTTGAAGTTTTAGCTATTTATGTTTTCTTTTGAATATTTTGTAAAGGCTTCCGCCATGTATAGTATTTAAAGTTCGATATGAAACCAGACAGATATCTTTACCCTTGTCGGGTCGGGGTGTTACAACTAAGGTTCTCTTGTTGATAGTTCTTACTTTCTCCATAGATGTTGGGTTGAAGGCATTAGTGAAGAATGCCGAAAGTGTCAAGATGAAAGCATTAGTGAAAGATGCCGATCATCCGTGTCAAAGCATTAGTGAAGAATGCTAAAGGTGTCAAGACGAAGGCATTAGTGAAGGGTACCAAGCGTTGTGTCTAAACCATTAGTGAAGGATGCCGAAGAATCAAATCGAGTCGCATTTGGGAAGAATGCCTAGGTCGTATAATCGATGAGGTGCATCGTTATACACATAAGTAATTGTTTATTTCCAAGGATGGTGATATCCTTGATGGTATTGTAACAAGGAGTGGATCTCCTTGATATTAGGTGTTGTGTTGTGAAGGGTAGTAGTTCCTCCATAGTAATGGAACTAGGTGCTTAGCCTAGTACCTAATAAATGGTAGGCGACGTTGTGATAGGATTAGTTCTCCTTGGTGTGAAAGAACTCGGTGGTTAGCCTAGCACCGTATAAAGGGTAGGCGACGTTGTGTTAGGTTTGGTTCACCTTGGGTGAAAGAACCCGTGGTTAGCCTAGCACCGAAAAAGGGTAGGCGACGTTGTGAAGGCTTCTCCGCCATAAGGAGTTGGTGTAGTGTTTACGAACTCTCGAGTAGGTGACTCGGGAGTGGAGTAGGGCAAGGAAGGTGTCCTTGTGGCGAACCACTAAAAATACTTGTGTCGTGGTGATGTGCTTCTTACTCTTTATCTTTCATTACACGCTTATATATCTATCTATCAACGTCCAACATAAACAACCAAATAGATTGACATAAGTCGATCTAAATATTTAAAAGGAAGTTTTAAATTGGTAAAACTATTCAACCCCCCTTTCTAGTTTTCCACATATTTATCTGAAAAACAAAATACAAAAATGTAAAACCAACAAAAGAAAATAGAAAAATATAAAATCATAAAAATCCATAAAACCGGAAAATTTAAAAATACCAAAAATATGTTTTCTCAAGACATGTCTTACGGTATCGATAACATCTACGGTCTTAGAAATGTCATTCAATAATGGCACGGGACCATAGATAAAGTTCGGCAGGAGGTGTAAATATTCTTTTCAAAACATGTCTCAAAATATGGCTTGATTATTTGATCAGTAACCCGCTCAAAAACATGGCTTGCGATTATTTCAGATGTGACTGTGCTTAAACTATGGCTTGCTATTATTTCGAGATAGCAACTCGTTCTTTTAAAAGAAGGAAAGTGTTGCGTTAAACCAACTTTCTAAAAATTCGTGCACTTATCCTAAAACATATGAGGAAAGTATGTCAAAGGATCATTGTTCCTACTCAAATATTTTCTTTCTAAAATTCTTGTAAAAATATTTGTTTTAACAAAATAGCGGTTAATGAGTTGCAAAATCAATCGTTTTAATTTTATTAATTTGCAAAACTCAATCAATGACTTCGCTTTTAATATTTTCATAAATGAGTCATTGATTGAGGGGATAATGTTTTCAAATTTATATCATCTAACGGACTTTCTTAATTATCCTACGTGCTTAATTAAAAATGATATTTGCCTATGTCGAAGGACTAGGAATTTAGGATATGATCGTTAGGATTAGATGATTAGAATTTGATAAACACATAATTCCCATACATTTGAATGATCTGATTGATATGTTGAATTGACTTTTATTAGTCGATTGATGTTTGGGTGATGTCGACCACAATATATCTGTATGTGTGTTCACTAACGTATGCAGGTATTTTGGCATATAAGAATGTTCCCGATCCGGATCCCACAATTGAAGATGATTGGATGCCGAAGGAAAGGGTAACAATATCTTGGGTTGACAAATGAAGAAACGGAGCTTAATTAGACTTCTATGGAGTGTTGGCATGGAAAATGCAACGTAAGAGGTTTCACTTTGCATCGCAGATGGTTTTCTTCTAAGTGATTGAAGAAACGGAGCTTAATTTGACCTCGATTGGCATTAAATGCAACGTAAGAAGTCTCATTGCATCGTGACGGTTTTTCTTCCAAGCCCTACAAAGCAACAACATAAGCTTCTCAACCACCTAACGTATCTTTGTGCAGGATACCATTTTAAACAATTTAAAAAAATTGAATAAATTGGTTTGAAAATGGAAAATATTGTTTGAAAATTTATTGAGCTAATCTTTGAAAATCACCGGACTTCATTTTATCAAAACTTTAGTCACTCAATCATCGACTCACCGTCATGGTTTGAGGGAAGTGATTTTAAATAAAATATTTTCAAAGCGATATTTCTTCATAAAAGTTCGGTTTATACGTTAAAATGTGGTGATCTAAAGATTTAATGTTATGTCATGGTATGATTTTCTTTTGAATCAAGGTCTTTCAAAATGAAAATTTTTACATTCTTGTTTGATTGTGAAGCTGTTTTATTTTCTTAAAGATCTCTTAAAACAATCATACCGACACTAACAATCTTTAATGTCTTAAATTGGTCTTTATCATCATTTTCAAAATCAAATCTTGCCGTCTTTCCCCAAAATTTTCTAAATAATTTAAATCATTGGGATCACAAATCTCAAATGGTTTGAAATTTTGATCGGAGGAGAGAGAGTGATTTAAATCTCTTATCTGTTTAAATGGAATTGGTTTTAGTCCTTTATAGGCACTCCCGCCTCCATGTGCCAAACGATTTCAAATACACAATGCACATGTTGAGGAGGAGGATTTATCCAAAACGAGATGAGTATTTAAACCAGCCACAAGTTCTCCATGTTTTCTAAACCATTAAATCACTTGGGATCCAAAATCTCAAAGGGTTTGATATTTTGATCGGGGAGAATTTATGATTTAATAATGAAATTTGATAAAGGTGATTGTTTGATTCAATTGTGCAGTTGCTTCTCTCATATGTGCTAACGCTTTCGAATCTCGAAGCACATATTGAGGGGAGCATTTCAAGAAAATAAACTATCAAGGTACAAAGATTTATATGTTTCAACATAAAGTATCTTGATTGATTTCATAATGGTTTCTTAATGGCTTTTGTGATCGTGGAAGTGCTTCAAATGAACTCTTGCCTCCATGTGTTAAACAATTTCTAAATCATATGCACATGTTGAGGGGGAGGTTTTCTAAATGATCAAAACTATTAAGGTACAAAATGCTTTGATCTCGTATCACAAGTACCTTGATTGTTTTTCCAAATGATTTTTCAATTGGTTTCAAGGAAGAATGAACTGTAACAAAAGACCGACCATTTTACTTTATGTATGGAGTTATAAGGATGGTGAGGTTAGGTATTAGTTCCCACGATCCGCTAGAACCGGAGGATCTACCAGGACAATCCACTAGATAGTGTAGAGTCCTTAGGTATGATGAAAAAAGGAGAAAATGAGAAATGGGAAGAGTGCGGATTTGAGACCGAGCTAGTCTTGGAATAAACCCAACAAGGTTCTAGTAATGAAGTCTCGGTAAGCTTTGAAGGGTTGAAGAATGAAAAAGAATTGAATGTGAAAGGGTGAAAAGAAATAGCCATCCAATAATTCAACCTTAGGCAATGAATCGGGTTCAATACATATGCTCTTGGTTTTACTAAGGTAACGCATGATATTGAAGACAAGGCGTCATGGACCCGATGATGCACCGCACTACAACTTCCCAAGCTACTCAAGTTCCTCTTAAAAGGGCTTATTTCATTCTCACGGGGAACCGAAATTATCTATCGACTTTGTCTTAGAGATTGTTGATATTGAAGAAGGAGACCCTCTCCCTAGTCTTCGACATAGGAAATCAAATGTGCACTATTGAGTCTAGAGCCAAGAGATCATCCAAAATATCTCATTAGGACACTAAATTAATGAAGACTCGCTGTTTCAAACAATGTGGAAAGTGAGAATATATTTAAGAGTCCCACGATTATCCTTGTGGTATTGCCAGAACATCCGAGTGATATATAAAGTATTCACGATGAAGATGGAAATCCTTCTAGAGCCAACATCATACAAGCTCTTGATGGGTGACATGTGAGATCTTTTCTAAAGATCAAACTTGTGACAACTGGATAGAAATGATGGGGCGATTCACTCGTGAATCAACTTTGGTCCAGGAAATGAATTGACGAATACTTTTGGAAAAACCGTTCGATGTGCAAAACTTCTTTCTCTAGCACATCGAATGAGTATTATTTCAAATTCAAAAGTATATCGATTGAAAAATACTTTTAGAAAACCGTTCGATGTGCGAATCTCTTCTTTTCACTAGCACGTAGAATGTGTACTCATTCTCTAATACAAAGAGTATTTTGATTGAAAATTGATCTTTCTCATAAAACCTTCGTCGTATTGCAAAACTCTTTCTTCAAGCAACACGCGATTGTTTTTCAAATCATTTTCGTCAATCGGTGAATCTCAATTATTTGGTTCACTCACTCCGTGTTGTCTTCTTTGAGGCGTTTTGGTTTGAGAACGGCTAGAACATTGCGAAACCCCGTCAAGGAGATTCATAGGAATCCTACCGATCACAGCAGATTTGTATCGATCAATCGGGAACCGTGGGCGTGTACCTCAATTCAACGAAAGTGATCAAAGCACTTTCGTGTGTTTTATTGCTAACTGTTGTTTGCGGTACATTTGGACGGTTGCGGTGATTAGAATTGAGAGTCAATCCAAAGCCGCATGCTCACAGCATCCACACTTAATTGAAGAAATCATGACCGGTGCATATCTACATAACACGGTTACGATATTTTTATACTATGCTTCGCTACGCCATCGCAAATATCATGAACCAATAAAGCTTCCGCTACTCGATGGAAAGATGTCATGATTCAAAAGTGTGAGCATGTCGATTCGAAAGTCACAAGATCACATGATGACAACACAACTATGGATGATCCGAGAGATTTCTTGTGGTGATGATCTCAAAGAAAGCTCGAAGATCATCAAAGATGTGGATCGCTTAAAGGCCTCCACCGAAAGTACAAATCAATGCGGACTTTGAAGATTCACTACTAAAGCACAAATATTGCGGAAATGAAGAATTCAAGTCTACGAGCTCAAGAACGAAGTCAAAAATAGAATGCTAGGAAGCAAAATGTATTTCATGGGGTGACCTCCCTTAGGGGGAGATTGTTTGGAATTGGAAATTCCATGTTAAAGAGTCGGTCACCCCAATAATGGTCTAGCATATGTTAGCTCATAGATTTGTCGTTGTTTACGTTATTTATCAGTTTATTAGTTAGTTACTAGTTTAGTTTAGCGTAGTGTAACACCGTGGAGGAAGGACGGGTCTTTACCCACTGTATGCCTGATCCACAGGCCGATAAGAGGTCGTGTATTGTGTAACTATAAATACCCCTTCCATCCATGGAAGGGGTGGAGCTTTCAATCTAACCTTTCACATTTTGTTCATCAAGTCTCTACCAAGAAACTCCCTCTCTCTACTTTCTCTCTCTAAAATATCTAACATGTATTTTGATCATCCAGGACCATCCGAATCATCAACACAATAAATATAACGATCCTTCATATATCATGTTTATAAACTCAACAGTGGTATCACGAGCCGTTATAATGAGTAGTTAATTACTGAAACGGATAAAAACAAATAAATTATGTTATTAATTGTATGCTTAGATCCAGGGTTTGCAAAACCTAAACCCTAATTTTTTGAGGGAGGCATTTTATGCCCTAATTAGGGTTTCGTAACCATTGTTTTTAATTGGATTAGAAAACCCTAGGTTGCATGCAATTTTATGTGTATTAAATTGCGTAACTCTTGTTTAATTACATTAATTGTTAAGTGTAATTTATGTCCATGATAAAAACATGCATGTTTTGTCATGGATCTGCTTTTATTGTATGCTTTAATTGGTTAAGTGATATACACTAATTTTTAATAGATCTAAAATTGGGGAAGACCTCAATCATAATTATTAATAAATCAATTATGTGCTATGTGGTATATGTTTAATTTTGACTTACACAATCAATGAATCGATGCATGTGGCTCACCTTGTACATAGATGAAAATGGATGAAAGTCTTAATTAGACATATACATATTGACAGATCAAGAATTGATTATTAATAGGATTTATCAAAAGGTTTGTATGTGGCTATTTGATATGCATGATTAATTATTAAGTTATGTATTCATTGTTTATGTGTTTTTTTTAAATACTTGCTTGTTTGTTTAGCGTGACAAAGGTACTTTTATAAGAAAAATAAACTGATCTAAACAATGGTGAAACATTTGTTTTTTAAGAATCGTAGTCGTAAACGTTTAATTGATTAATTTTTATGGACAAAATAGTTAGAATGGCGCACCCATTAATGACAAACTATAAGATGGGCATAAGGTTGGTACGCATTACATTGTGACCTTAAAGAAGAGGGTATGTAATATGCTTCGCGCTGACCTAATTCTCCGCTCGTTTGTGCGTCTTAATGGAGTTACCGAGTATTCCTATATAATGTGCATAAAATCTTAAGGGTGAATTGTTCTTAAATTCTACGCACCACTTTTGTGGTAATTATCCGAATAACTTAGGTTTTATGACTCATGCAGCAGTAGTATATAGTGGTAATTAAAGGTAATTCTTTAATTGGAGTAACCAATACCTCGATTAAAGTTTGATGATGAAAAGCTTAAACATTAAAACAAGGATATAATTGTTTTAATAAAAACTTACGCTTCGAAGATGAATGCATGACATCTTTGTACATATTTGATTTGACACCAAAAATCAAATTTATTACCCTTAATTTAAGTTGTATGCCATCAAATGAAGCGGAAACACCTGATATTACATTTTATTTGCGTGAGAACGTGATTTAGATCATAATCAAAAGGTAAAATATCCACGTGTCATGAGAACGGACATGGATGATTTTGCAGTTTCTTAAGTTGGACAACTTTGTAAGATATAGGATTTCACAAACACACTAAACCATAATCACTATAGGGTGTTCAAGTAGTTTAGAGAGAGAAAGTTCTAGAGAGAGAAAGGGAAGAGAGTTGGGAACTATGTGAAACAAAGAAAAATGGTATTAAAGCTCCAACCATCTACCTTAGGAGGTAGAGGGTATTTATAGTATCTTACAAACTAACGCCACCTACGGGCTGTGGATCAAGCATATAGTGGGTAAAGACCCGTCCGTCCTCCACGGTGTTACATAACAAACTACTTAATAATATAACTTGACTACGACTACGAGCTTTCTAACGAATACATATACTTGAGGTGACCGACTCTTTAACGATTGAATTTTCTAATTCCTAACAATCTCCCAAGGAGGTCACCTCAATTTACAAAGAACACAAGCAGATATTACATTATATTGTTCTAGGATCCTTGATTAAGTCCTTTGCTCAAGAGCTCGTAGTCTTTGATTCTTCATGTTTTGCATGTTTGGATAGTTCAAGTGGAGGTCTTTAAGCGATCCACGTGATGAAGAGTTTTGAGCCAAGCATTGAGATCATCACCAACATAAATCTTTGACTCTTCCATTGTGGTGTTGGTATTATGTAATGTTGTGACACTTGGACCGCATGCTCACATTCGGATCATGATATATTCTCATCGAGTAGCGGAAGCTTTCTTCGGTTCATGATATTTGCAAAGACATAGCGAAGCATGGAGTGAAAGTGTCAGTCGTTGAAGCACTTATCATGATTTCTTTTGAGATGAATGTGTAGTGTGAGAATGCGGCTATGGATTGACCGCTTCATTACGATCACCGCAAACGTCGGGCGCACACATATGATTAGCAATAAAGTGCACGAAAGTGTCTTTGATCACTTCGTTGAATTGAGGTACACGCCCACGGTTCCCCGTTGATCAAGACAAATCGCTGTGATCGGTATAATTCAAGAATTTCCTTGATGAGGTTTCGCAATTGCTCTAGGCGTTCTCAAACCGAACGTCTCAAAGAAGACAACACGGAGTGAGTGAACCGGAATTGAGATTCACCGATTGATGAAAGAGATTTGAAAACAATCGTATCGCTCAATAGAAATTGTTTTGCAATACAACGAAGGTTTTAATGAAAATCAATTATCAATCATAAATACCTTTTATTTTGAAATATTAGTACACGATCGATGTGCTAAAGAAAAGAGTTTTAAGCACAACGACCGGTTTTCATAAGTATCGGTCAATCCATAACTCGAACCAGATTGATTCAAAGATTGAATCGCCCATTGTTTCTGCTCGGTTGTCACATGGTTGATCTATTGGATAGATCTCACATGCCACCCACCGTGAGCTTGTTTGATGTTGGCTCCGAAGGCTTTCCATCTTCATTGTGAATATGTTAGCATATCACTCAGATGTTCTGGCAATACCACAAGGATAATGCGTAGGACTCATAAGATATGATCTCTCTTTCCACATTGTGTGAAACAGAGAATCTTTATTGACTGTGTCCGAAAGAGGTTTATATGATGATCTCGTTGCTCTAGACTCAATTGTGCATATTTGGTTCCTATGTCGGAGACTAGGGAGAGGGTATCCTTCTTCAATATCAACAAACTCTAAGAGAAAGTCGATAGATAATGTCGGTTCCCCGTGAGAATGAAACAAGCCCTTTTAAGAGGAACTTGAGTAGCTTGGGAAGTTTTAGTGTAGTCGTCCATCGGGTCCATGACGTCTTGTCTTCAATACCGGTGTTACCTTAGTAACCACGTAGCATATGAATTGAACCCGGTATCGCCTTAAGGTTGAATTAACGGAGGGCTATTTATTTTCACCCTTTTCTCATTCAATTCTTTTCATTCTTCAACCCCTTGATTGCTTACCGAGACTTCATAACTAGAACCTTGTTGGGTTTATTCCAAGACTAGCTCTGTCTCGGTCCGCACTCTTCCCATATCTCACATTTCTCCTTTTTCATCATACCTAAGGACTTCTACACTATCTAGTGGATTGTCCTCGGTAGATCCATCCGATTCGCGGATCATGGGAACAAATACCTAACCTTATCATCCTTATATCACCATGCATAAAGTAAATTTGGTGCATCTATTTGGTATTGTTCATACGCCATTGGAACCAATCGAAAACCATTTGAAAATCAATCCGGATACTTGTGATATTTTATCAAAGCATTTTGTACCTGAATTGTTTTTGATATTTTTAGAAAAAGAGCTCCCCCTCAACATGTGCATCATTTATTTGAAATCGTTTTAGCACACGGAGGCAAGAGAAAGAATTAATTTCTTTGATGACCATTTTCTAAAAGATATCAACATCACTTCCCTGATTAAATCAAGTAGATAAAGCATATTGGGGACGAATGAGGTTTTCAAAGGTTTGCTCCCCCTCAATATGTGCCTCGAGGTTTGAAAGAGTTTTGCACATACTAGAGGGAACCTGCACTTAGAGACAAATCAATCACGTTTCAATTCTTTGTGGTTTTAAAAAGATGCTCCCCCTCAACATGTGCATGGAAAATTTAAAATCGTTTGGCACATGTGGGGAGGAAAGCTTGCTAAACACATATGAAACCAATTATCAAGTTATCAGTTTAAATCCAATGTAAATCACAAATTCTCCCCCGATCACACTTTTCAAATCCTTTGAGAGTTGTGATCTCTATTGATTTAAATTAAATTTTGAGAGCTTTTTGAGGAGAATAGTGACTTGCTTTTGAAAAGAACATTTTAACTGACAAGGATCAGATTTTTCCGACTTTAAACTCCATTGTTTAAACATGCAAGAGTATCTTTTGAAAACATAACATTAGCAAAGGTTTTGAATCAATTGTATAAAACATTGTTCTTTTTGATTTTTTCAACAATAAACCTTGCTCATTTACGTGCCAATTGTTTGAAAAATGACCTTTCAAAATAACCTTTTTAATTCGAAAAAAATCATTCTCCCCCTCAATCAATGACACAAGTTGTTGATTAAGACATAGAGATTTTGACAGATGATAAGCACAAATGATTTACACGAATAATAGAGTACGAGGCATTTTCAAAACAATTTAGTTTTCATTAGATGGCAAATATTTTTCAGAAGAATCATTAGACGGAAAAATATTTGGAAAGAGAAGCATTTGTCTTTTTGATAACAAACATTTATTTTAAGAAACAGAGCATGAGACTTGAAACATGAGATAAAGCATGGCTCTGTTCTTTTCATTTAAAACGGGTTACTGCCTGAAATGACAATAAACCACCATTTTTCTCCGCCTCATTTTTTTTTATTTTTTTTTTTTTTTTTTTTTTTTTTTTACAAAACTATGTGCATTCAAGAACATCTAAAACCCGTGACATTCTTTGAATGTCAACACAAAATCCGTAGATGATATCGAATAAGGAAAAACATGACAAAATAGCAATATATATATATATATATATATATATATATATATATATATATATATATATATATATATATATATTTTTAAGGGTTTTTCAAGTTTTGTATTTTGGTTTTGAATAAATATATACAAGAGATAGATGAATAAAGACCTTTACTCCTCGTCTTCCTCTTGAAGGCGCTTGAGTGTTTCGGTTGTAAACTCTTTAGACCAAGGCGTGGAAGGATAAACTCAAAACGTTCTCTAGGAAGAGCTTTGGTGAAGATGTACGCTAATTGGTATTCGGTCCTCACAAAGTAAAGTTCCACCACACCATTTTCAACTTGCTCACGATGAAATGATGTCGAATGTCTATGTGTTTTATTCTTGAGTGTTGTGCGTTGTTGCATGAGAGAGCAATAGCACTTTTATTATCACAAGATGCGAGGAATCTTGTTGAATTCAAAGCCATAGTCGATAATTGGGATCTCATCCATAGGATTTGAGCACAACAAGATGACATGGCTATGTATTCACCTCAGAGAGGAAATAGAAGTACTCATTTGCTTCTTTGAAGACCGACACAAGCTTATCACCCAAAACCGAGCACCTCGGGCGTGCTTGACGAGTATCTTGACATCTGCATGATCGGCATCTGCATAGGCTATTAGTGACATACCGGTGTCCTTTGGGTACCAAAGTCCCATATTGATGGTTCCTTGGAGATACCGAAGACCCGCTTAACCGCTTCAAGGTGCTTTTAGTAGGCTTAGCACGGTATCTAACACACATGCAAACAACGAACAAGATGTCTTGTCTACTAGCTGTAAGGTACATCAGGGATCCAATCATACTATGATATTTCGTTTGGTCTACCATGATTCCTGAGTGGTCCTCATCTAGTTTAGTACGTTCAATCATGGGAGTGTCAACAGGGTCACTAGAATCAAATCCAAATTTATTTAAAATCTCATTTGCATATTTAGATTGATTTATAAAAATGCCTCCGAGACTTTGTTGGGAATTATACGTTTGAGTTGATAAGACAAAAAGAATGAAACAAGAGGGACTTAATACGACAAGAAGGAAACCTACAAAAAGATGGAAGGAAACCTACAAAAATGTGGAAGGACTTGCTTGCAAAAGAAGTTTTATTTATTAGTCCTTATCCTCTAGTATATAAAGAGGACATAGGTGTAGGTTTTAATTAAGTCTTCCATAATGTAGACGTCTAGTAAAAGGTGTGTGTGTGTCCTAGGCGTATAGTCTTGTTAACGCCTAGGTTATTAGTTTAGTTAGTAGACGTGTTCCCATAAACGTCTATAGTTAGTTAGTGTTAGTGAATGAAAACTTTGTTCAATAACAAAGTATTGTTTTGATTATTCCGCTGCTTATTGTCTTTGTTATTGATCCCTAGCAGAGCTTACAACGATCTTTCTCAATTGGTATAAGAGCTTGGGGAGCTCGTTACCTAGGGATTCACAAGGTTTCTTGGCGAAAAAGAAGGAAGAAAATCGATTTTTACAAAATTCGCAACTTTCTGCGTAGTTTGTTTTCAAGAGGGCATAACTTTTATTGAACCATTGGATCCACTAAAATTTTCTTTGGTGCATCTCAAGATATCCATCTAAAGTTTCACCAAAGGATTGTCGATTTGAGCTTTTATGTGAAAGATATAAGTCGTCAAGTCTCCGAGAAAATTCGTAAGGTTACTACAACCTGTTTTGAAACGATCATAACTTTTTCGTTAACCGTCGGATCGTGACGAAATATTTGGTGGATGTTCTAACTTTCTCTTGAAGGGATCTTTGATCGAGCTATTATGTGAAAGCACCGCTTAAAGTCTTGCTCTAAGTTCAAAGTCTTTCGTGAGTTTTCAAAGTAATCGTTAGGGTTTATGCAAAGTCTTGCTCTATCCAAGTTAAAAATCTTCATTATTATTGAAATCTGCTTGAAAATCTTGTTGTTATTCGAAAGTACCGCTATTGAAACCCTAAATTGCTCAAAGTACTGCTGTGTATTCTTGAAAGTACTGCTCCTCCTTGAAAGTACAGCTTAAGTCAAAGTACTGCTTAAGTCAAAGTAATGCTTAATGTTATACATGATTTTGGGTTCTGGATTCGAGGGGAAGTTGAGCATAATAATTGTTATGGATTTTTGGATGGTTTACACACATAGAAGAGTTGGTTCACACACAGAGGAAGAAGTTTATGTTCTTAAAAGATTAAAAAAGGCTCGTATTTGATTCTTATGGATTAATTGATTACGAAGAAGGTTGAATATCATTTATTTAATGTTGTAGTTGAGTTTCACAAGTTTGTGTTCTTATCATATAGCTTGATGAATCTGGCAATGTGTGATTTTTCTTATGATGCTCTATGCACACATTGTCTATCACTTAAAGGAGTTACATTGTAGTGCTCAGTGTCTCATATTAGTTGATGATTTTGTCAAGGGATTGCGGTCTACTTATATTTGGTGATTCTTATAAGTATGGAGTTCTGTGGATAGTACAAGATTTAAGACACAAGTTTGGGAAATTCTACTTCTTCATCAAATTAGTTATACTCGGTTTTCTTCACAAGTAATCATTACATGGAGCCTCTGATTTGAAGAATCAAGAAGATGGTTAACATATGGGTTTCGAGGAAGCTTATTGTTAAATGTTTAATCATCTACATGCATCACTCAAGGGAAGTGTTTGATTTTTACTCATCGTTGATCATTATTACTCTGCTAGTTGGAGTTTTCATTGTTTTGGATTCATTTTAGTAAGCATTTTGGTGTTCTTCATGGAGGCAATTCAAACATTAGGCGGCTTAGATTGGAAGTATGATATTGGTTCGTGGTGGTCAAGATCATTATTTGCATACGTTCCCTATTTGGATAATAACAAAAGGGAAGAGATGTTTGAGTGGCATGGCATGGATTAAGGGAAAACAAAGGAAGACATACTTGTTTCATTCATGGTGAGATCCGATCTCAATTTCTCTACTTCATCTAGGGAAGTTCGTTTCAAGAATGGTTTGTCATTATCAACTAGGGAAGATTGTTGGGAATTATCGTTTGAGTTGATAAGACAAAAAGAATGAAACAAGAGGGACTTAATACGACAAGAAGGAAACCTACAAAAAGATGGAAGGAAACCTACAAAAATATGGAAGGACTTGCTTGCAAAAGAAGTTTTATTTATTAGTCCTTATCCTCTAGTATATAAAGAGGACATAGGTGTAGGTTTTAATTAAGTCTTCCATAATGTAGACGTCTAGTAAAAGGTGTATGTGTGTCCTTGGCGTATAGTCTTGTAAACGCCTAGGTTATTAGTTTAGTTAGTAGACGTGTTCCCATAAACGTCTATAGTTAGTTAGTGTTAGTGAATGAAAACCTTTAGCAATAACATTGACGTTCTTTATTATTCCGCTGCGTATGTATATGTTATTTTTATCCCTAGCTGAGCTTATAAACGATCTTCTCAGACTTTGTGAAATTTGTAATCCCAAGAAAAATGACATTTGTCCGATCATTGACATTTGAAATTTAGAACCCATTTCATTTGAAAACGGTCACACTCATTGGGGTCGGTCGAGGCAAAGATGATATCATCAACATAAATTTAAGCGTGAATTAAATATTTGCACGACTTCACGGTGAACAATGTAGGATCAATGCTCCTTTCTTTGAATCCAAGAGATAGAAGAAACTTTGATAGCGTATCATACCATGCCCTTGGAGCTTGCTTTAAACCATAAAGAGCCTTCTTCAAACAATAAACGTGAGTAGGATGCTCTGGATTCACAAAGCCTTTAGGTTGGCTGATGTAGACGACTTATTTAAGATCTCCATTAAGAAACGCCGTCTTTACATCCATCTGATAGACTACCATGTTCTTACTTGCAAGATTAGCCAAGAAGATTACGATTGCCTCGATACGAGCAACGAGGGCAAATGATTCTTCAAATTCAATACCCTCTCTTGTCGGTATCCTTTAGCCGCCAATCGAGCCTTGTTCTTCAGGACATCACCATGCTCATCAAGTTTCACTTTGTAGATCCATTTTAGAGCAATGATCATAGCACAATCTGGAGCAGGTACTAATCCCATACATCAAGTCGATCAAACTCATGAATTTCTTCTTGCATGGCATTGAACCAGCTGTTTGCATTCATGGCGGTTTTAACATCTTTTGGTTCGATCTTAGAGAGTACGGAGTTGAAGAAGCACCAAAAGGCATCGGTTACAAGTTGTTTCCATGTAGCTCTTGGACGAGAGGATTTCAATGATGTTTTCCAATGGATGATCATGAGTCCATTTTCTAAGGTGTTCATGTGGTCATTGTTGAGGGACCAAGTAGCGAATCGATGTCTCACGAAGAAGATGGTTCGATGATGATTCGAGAGCAAATATGTTTTCAAATGGAGTATCTTCGAGGAGTAGCAAAGGATTAACTTCATCATTGATGCGAAATATTTCCATGATGTACACTCGATGATTGATGATTTGTTGATGAGACAGGTGATCGTGAGCGCTTCTTGACTTAATGATATTGAGACCGAAGGGTCGACTTCATTCATAGGGATAGGGCGACCTCTATTGATGGATTTGACATTTCATGACATTTGGTTCATAGTGTTCATCGAGCATTGGATCAAACAATTTCCTTAAATCATCTTGATGGAGGTACATATGGAGTTCTTTGGAGTGGGATATGGAATAAGGGATGAACCAATGGGACTTTGTTTTGAAGTGCGGGTCCAGGCTGGATTGTCCAGAGCCATTTGACCGGTCGACTCATCAAGCGTAACGTGAATTGTTTCCATGATATTTCGGGTTCTCTTGTTGTAGATTGGTAACCTTTTACGCTTGGTGCATATCCAACAAATACTCCAATGTCGCTTTAGCTTTCAATTTACCTAAATCTTGACCGTCATTAGTTGGATAACATAAAGCACCAAACACACGAAGGTATGATAGATCGGGTTTCGATTGTGGACAAGTTCATATGGAGTCTTTCCATGAGATGTGTGAATTAGAGATCGATTTTGAGTGTAACATGCGGTGGCAATAGCTTCACCCATAGAAACATTGGAACCTTTGAGTAGATCAACATTGTTCTTGCGACTTCTACAAGAGTTCGATTTCATCTTTCAACTACACCGTTCGTTGAGGAGTTTGAGAACACTTCTTTGAGAACGATTCCAACATTTTCATAAAATTCATTGAGTTCTTTATTAACAAACTCAGTTCCATTATCAGTTCGGACGATTCAAACCGTTTTGTTGAGTCAGATATGAAGTTGTTTAATGAGTTTAATGATGACATATGGAGTTTCGTCCTTTGTCCTCAAAAACTTAACCCAAGTGAATCAGGAGAAGTCATTAACCACTACTAGCACATATCTCTTCCCATTAATAGTTTGCACTCTCATTGGGTAGCACATATCCATATAAAGGGTATGAAGAACTTCCATTACAGAGTTTGTTGGTTTTGGTTTGTGGGCATATTTCGTGCTTTTTCCCTATTGGCAAGCTGAACAAAGATAATCTTTTTCATATTTTAATCTGGGTAAGCCTCGACAAGATCCTTTTCGGAAAGGTTGTTTATGGTTTCAAGTTCAAGTGATTGAGACGACGATGCCATAACCAAGACTTTGTTTAGAAGCCTTTGACGATGAAGCGATTGGAGAAGACTTCATCATGTCTTCGATAGAGATGGTGTATAGGTTAGAACCATGAGTACCTCTTAATAATTCCACACCATCAAGTTCTCTAACGAAACAAGTATGTTTTCTAAAAGCCACTTCTAGATCGGAATCACGAAATTGACCAATAGAGAACAAGTTGTGACCAAGACCTTCCACATAATATACCCGAAATTACACTTTACCAACACATAATCTCCATAACCCATAATTGCTCCAAAATGGTGGTTCCGAATCTAACTGTCGATGAATTTACTCACGAAGTTCATGAGCATGACCGGTCTCCAAATATATGCTTGGAACGGCTGAGTCCGGTACCATAGAACGATTTGAGCGATCTGCGGTTGAACACGAGACAAGAATGGATAATCGGATAATTGGGAACCCTATGCAATAATGGGTTCCACTTGGTTAGTAACGATGATTGGAACACCCACATCAGTAGAAACACCCATATCGTAAATAGAAGCAATGGAATCATTAGGAATAGATGCGATCTTGGTGTCCGTATTTGGTGATTCAAAGTATGTTCACTTCTTAAAGGAATAGTTCTACTAGTAGGCATCCATTTTCTAGTGGGCATTGTCTTAGCAGATTAATGCGAACCGATTATCCTTATGGCCAAAAGGTATCCATTGATAACCTATCTTACTAAATGTTCTTCCTATGGGTTTCCTTTGTTTTCTAACTTTCTTCGTCTTTGCCTTTTAGCCTTCTTAGCATAATTTTTGCGTTAACAATTTTATCTCGGGCATTTGTGACTTTAGACAAAACATTCACACCACATTCATGATTAGCAATGTAATTCAGCGAGACATCATTACATAGTTTGCGATAGTATCGAATTGAATTAATTACGAGACGCCTATGGCTAATACTAGAATAAACACGATTCGTTTTATTCAACTCAAACTTAAAGTTCCTAGGATGGTCTTTCTCTCTTCCAATGCACATTCTTAGCTTGCGAGGTCCTATCTTGCTTGGTATTGCCGGAGGCTTTAAACCGCTTGCTTTAATGTCACCGATTACTCTGTAGAGGTAATTATGGGAACATTAGTTGGTTGATCTACTTTTGCATTCTGAACTAGATGTGCAAGGATCCGAACTACTAGAAGGCACATTAGTGTTCACTTTCTTAAAGTTGGGCATGGAATGGTTTGTATGCTTGGCACTAGGCATAGAACAAGGCATCACAACTTTACCTTTCACACCTAAGGATTTAGGACATGTTGCAATTAGACATTCTAGCACTCCCGAGATCGTTTGGCACATATCCTTAAGGTGAGCACAATAGTTATGAAACACAAGTTCATTATTCCTAAGATGAGGAGGAATGTATTTAACAATCACGATATATTTGCAATCGAGGATGACTTTGAAGCAACATTCTCATTAAAAACAAGTGGCGGTTCCTTTTCTGAATCCTTAGATTCTCAATTTCTTTTGTAAAGAAGTTATTTTTCGTTGTTTTTGTCACGGTGACTTTCATTGAATCATATAACTCTTTAAAGTGTCGTTTAACTTTTCATTTTCTTCCGAAAACTCTCGTTTCTTTTGTTAAACATTAACTAAGTTTTGAAGATGAAAAGTTTGAGAACACCGAGAATCTAAAGGAGGAGGCATTTGGGAGCCAGTCATTGTTCTTTTCACCCTTTAATTGAGAGATTTGGGCTTTCAACTTTCGATCGTGCAACAATGAGCTTGAATTTTTCACACGTTTATTTATCCGAAAAGCGCATCAAACTCGGAGCATCCGAGGATGTCTTGATATTTGAGGTTTTAACATTTTCTTTAAGATGTTGATATTTTAGTTGCAAATCAAAATGTTCAACTTCTAGTTTAGAAAGATGTTTTACCAAACTATCGTGATCATCTCGATCAATTTTCTCACTAAGTTCGAGTTTTTGTTTTCAAGCTCAATGACACGATCATGGGAGACTTTCAATGCAATAGATAATTCATGAAATCGAGAAGCGATAATGAAGTGATTCGTAGCGATGTAAAACACATCTTGAGTAATACATTCGAAATAAGATTCCCATTTAATGTATGCAAGTTTTTCCTCTCAATCTCATTATATTTTAATTCATGCTCATAGTCACTAACCTCAACTATCATTGCATCAAATTCCTTTTCCATTTCTTTAATATCCGAATCCATCCCCTTTTAAGACTCTCAAATTGATCTTTTAGTTGTTTAAAGAAAGGCATGACCTCGGTTAAATAGCAATCTTTAGTTTGCTCAAACCCTTTCCCTTGATTATCCCAGTGGGTGTGATCCTTTTCTTACAAGTTTTCTCAAAATCAACAAATAATTGAAAGATAACATATTGGTGATTAAGGTCTTGCTTTTAGTGGCAATAGTTCTAGGAACTAAATGCATTGGTGTATTTGGAGGATACACAGTTCAAGGCATTTTCCTAATGGGGGTTTGTTACAACAAGATTTTACGCTTTTGCTTATCTAAATCCTTTTTCCGAACACTTGTTCGGGTGTTAACAACATTTGAGGCTTAAACATATTCAAGGAAATCCAATTTTCCTTTTGTAGTCAAGGGGTACGATAATTATGTTTTCTCTTTACATGTAGGATTGTTGAGTTTCTTATCCATTTTCTCCTAGTGACCTCATCGATTTCTTATCTTCCTCGATTGCACTCAACGCAACTAGGTTTCGCCTAGGTCTAAGGATTTCATTGCCATCATAGATAACATTTTGAGCGACTTTTGCTATCTTACCATACTCGGGGTTGGATTCCTTTATAATGGGGATACTATGCTTATCGCGAGAACTCTATGCTTTGTGATCATGTGAAAGCGATCGAATGGTATTCCTTGTCACGCACAACTTATTTTCAAGCTTGTTTTCAAGGTTTTAGACTAGAAAAGAGTAAAGTCCTAAAACCATCCCATGGTTTGCCCAGTGGTCTTGTATACATCCTAAACTTTTTGGCACAAAATCATCCTCCGTTAGTAAAGTTGGCACAAATACATCCCTCCGTTAGCAAATTCAGTTAATGAGGACTAACGGTGCAAATTTTTCTCCGTTATCTGCCACGTGTCATCGGGTCGGATCAATGAACGGGTCGGGTTGCCACGTGGACCAATGAGGTGGTGCCACGTGGCATTGGTAAAATAAATCACCAATTTGTCACCCCCCGGATTCGAACCCTGGTCATTTGGGTGAGAAGCAAAGCTTTGCCCAACTGGGCTAAGCATAGCTTCAAGTATATATCCTTAAATTTAATACATAACCCTTACTAAAAGTTAAAAGCCCAATTCAATAATAACAAAAGGTTCAATTTAGGTTTTGGCCTATCAATTTATGAGGTTATAAGGACTCAAAAAAGAAATAAATACACCGTCGGACTCGTTTTTTCGTGCTCTTTCAATGGTATGCTCGGAAATTTTTCGACTTGGTATGGACCTCGAAAATGCGAAAATCATTGTTTTTCTTTATTTTGCATTTTTCGAGGTCCAAAACAAGTCGAAAAATTCCTCAGCATACCGTCGACTCTTTTTCGTGCTCTTTCAATGGTATGCTCGGGAATTTTTCGACTTGCTATGGACCTCGAAAAATGCGAAAATCATTGTTTTTCTTTATTTTTGCATTTTCGAGGTCCAAAAGTCGAAAAATTCCCAGCATACCGTCGACTCATTTTTACGTACTCTTTCCAATGGTATGCTCGGGAATTTTTTCGACTTGGTATGGACCTCGAAAATGCGAAAATCATTGTTTTTCTTTATTTTTGCATTTTCGAGGTCCAAAACAAGTCAAAAATTCCCAAGATCTCATCAGTTCGTTTTCGTGCTCTTTCAATGGTATGCTCGGGAATTTTTCGACTTGGTATGGACCTCGAAAATGCGAAAATCATTGTTTTTCTTTATTTTGCATTTTCGAGGTCCAAAACAAGTCGAAAAAATTCCAACATACCGTCGAACTCATTTTACGTACTCTTTCCAATGGTATGCTCGGGAATTTTTCGACTTGGTATGGACCTCGAAAAATGCGAAAATCATTGTTTTTCTTTATTTTGCATTTTCGAGGTCCAAAACAAGTCGAAAAATCCCAGCATACCATTGAAAGAGCACTAAAAACGAATGACTTTCGGGAATTTTTCGACTTGTTTTGGACCTTGAAAATGCAAAACAAAGAAAATGATGATTTTCGCATTTTCGAGGTCCAAACTAAGTTGAAAAAATTCCCGAGCATACCATTGGAAAGAGCACGAAAAACGAAGTCCGACGGTGTATTTATTTATTTTTGACATCCATATAACCTCATAAATTGATAGGCCAAAACCTAAATTGAACCTTTTGTTGTAATTGAATTGGGCCAAATAATAAGGAAGGGTTATGTATTAGATTTTGAGTATTATTAATGAAACTATGCCTAGCCCAGTTGGGCAATGTATAACTTCCCACACAAACAACCCGGGTTCGAATCCCACTCGAGCCAAAAATGGTATATTTACCAATGCCACGTGGCACCACCTCATTGGTCCACGTGGCAACCCGACCCGACCCGTTGACCGACCCGACCCGACCCGTTGACCGACCCGACCCATTTACCGACCCGACCGGACCCGTTGCCACGTGGCACCACTCATGTGGTGACACGTGGCGTTGACCACAGGGACGAATTTGTAAATAAATTTAAGGACTTTGGTTGCAATTTGTTCCTTGCCACAAGGACGATTTACGTAAATATAACGGAGAAAAATTTGCACCGTTAGTCCTCATTAACTGAATTTGCTAACGGAGGGATGTATTTGTGCCAACTTTACTAACGGAGGGATGATTTTGTGCCAAAAAAGTTTAGGGATGTATCTGACCACGGGCAAACCATGGGATGTTTTAGGACTTTACTCTAAAATCATTCAAAAGTTTTGATTCCTTAGCAATGAATTCTTGCTAAGCATTTTAACATTTTCTTGAAGTTCTTGTTTTTGTAGCGCTTTAGAAAGCTTTTCTTGTAAGGAGTTTAACTCTTGTTTTAATACTTCTTTCTAAACTTACTTTTCTAATAGTTTATGCGCATTTGGTCATCCATTTCCTGCTCACGGTGGTTAACTCAAACTTAGCACTGTTCATAAATAGCAACTTGTTCTTTATAGGCATTCGGTTCGAAACAATGAGAATCATCATGAGCACATGCAAGGTATTCATCAAAATATAGTCATCATTGACTGCAGAAGATGCATCACTTGGTACAGTCTCACTTTCACTTTGTTTCACATATTGATCATATAGGACAACATTGATATTACCCATATTTTCAATATCTGACTCAAAAGTTTCAGTTGATTGTACTTTGTCATGTATCTTTTGCTCATCAACATCATCGTATAGTTTTAATACCCCTGAAATTATTTTGTCTTTGGATGGACTAGCTTGCTGTGGTGAGGGGACCTTTGGAGAGACCATTGGAGAGATGCTAGCCATGAAAATTGTTTGTGCAGTAGGTTCATCATCGACGTCAAAGTCGTATGCATCACATCTGCAACTTGAAAGGCATTCGATGATTATGACCTATCTTACGAATTGGTCGTTTATCAACATCGACATCATATGTCTTTGCATTCCTTGACCGAAACAATAACTCCTCTTCATCCAAAGTCGCTCCATTATCCCGAGCTTGCATGAGCAACATCTTATCCCTAAAGTACTCGCATTCGAGGCGTTTTGGCGATGTGCAGTTCTTGCAATATGTCCTCACCTCCACAGTTGTAGCACTTGATCGGCTTTGCTTGTCCACGATTTCCATTCCTTCCCTATTCGATTTGGCACATATCCTCTACCAACTCCACCTCTTCCTTGTTCGATGCCTTTCTTGAACCGGCCGCACCATAACCTTCCCATCTCGGCGGTGGCTTGATTATGTGGATTGATGCTGCTCGAGGTTGTTGTTGGTGTGTGGGAGAGAGTTCATGTTTGACTTATCATGAGAGCCAGTTGATTAATGAAGTTTCCACTACGCATCAAGATCGACTTGTTTGAACATTGGATCGGGAATGAGTTTGTGATTACCATTACCCATTGGTATAACTTGAGAAGCTTTGGTGGTAATTCCACATTTGTGTACAAGGCGGTTGAATCATTTGATGAGCTTGTCTCCTCGGTTGCTTTTGAACCGATCAAGAATCCTTTTTCAAACATAGCATGCCTCTCATTCTGAAGAAGGAAAGCATAGAGTTGCTCATAGTTTGTATTCTTCAATCCTTTGGTTAGCTTCACAGAGGTGACAAACTTGTGCCATTCGGGATTCATGTTGTTCACGAATTTTGAGTTCAGCTGAATGTTAGGCATGGTCATTTTGATGTTCCTCATGTCATTCACAAGCTTATGGAATCTCACATAGTATTCATAGACACTCTCATCTGGTTTCATCTTGAAGTGTTCAAATTCATCATACAGTTGTGATTCTCTGTCCTCAATAGTTAATTCAGAACCTGAGAGAAGCATCTTGACATTATCCCATACAGCCTTTGCTTTAGTGTTGTGATTGATAAACTTGTAGATGTCTTTTGGAAGACCTTGAAGTATAATGTTAGAAGCCACGATTTCGCATCGAATCTCTTTTCTCCTTATCATTGAGCTCATCATACGCCTTTGGTCCATCTATTCCATAGATCATTGTTTCATCTGCATTGTATCAATTAAGTCTCTAGTAGTCTCAATCGATAAGGTCCTTCATCGATTGACTTGAGAATGTTGACTCCATTTTATTTTCCCAAACAAGACAATCGGATTCGTTGTGCCCATGAGTCATAATCGCTATGTCAAGCATAGGTGGACGTGTATCGACCGCCGCTTGAGCGTCCTCGACCACGGAAGAAACAATAGTAGGAACGATGTTTGCCATGATTACAAGTTCTACGAGATTTTACTATTCTTTGATTAAACCGGAAATTGATTCTTTCACAGATTTTACTAAACCAAAAGAACAACCGTAAGAATGTATCACGAAGAAGTAACAAGTCTCAATAGACAAGTAGCTAAACACTCAACTCGTTTAGTTATCAACTCGCTAAACAACCAACTCGCTTAAAGAAACAAGTCGCTTAAGGAATCAACTCGCTAAATAGCCAAGTCGCATTAGTATCAACTCGCAACACAATCAACTCGCTTAATGGAATAAGTCGCTAAATAGCCAACTCGCTTTAGTATCAACTCGTAACACAATCAACTCGCTTAATGAAACAAGTCGCTTTAAGAATCAACTCGCTTAATAGCAAGTCGCAAACGGACACAACTCGCTTAACCACCAAGTCGCTTAAAATATCAACTTGCTAAATAGCCAAGTCACATATATCAAATCGCTTCCAGTAACAAAGCAACTCGCTTCGAAGAAACTTAAGTCCGAGACTCAACTCGCTTAGTACAAAGTTCACAAATGACAACTTTATCAATCAAAAACAACCAAACCACAATGATTTAAGCCTTCCAATTCAAAACATAAACACATATGATGATCCTAAACACAAAAGTACAAGCCAAATTCAAACTTTAACACTAGAATTTGTCCAAATGATTCAAACTCTCCTAAACACTTAATACCTCAAAAACCTTATGAAATCCACCAAAACAAAGAGCATGAAAGATGAGTGATCAAACCATGGCTCTTGATACCAATTGTAAGATATAGGATTTCACAAACACACTAAACCATAATCACTATGGAGCGTTCAAGTAGTTTAGAGAGAGAAAGTTCTAGAGAGAGAAAAGAAAGAGAGTTGGGAACTATGTGAAACAAAGAAAAATGGTATTAAAGCTCCAACCCTCTACCTTGGGAGGTAGAGGGTATTTATATTTCTTACAAACTAACGCCACCTACGGGTGTGGATCGTGCATACGATGGGTAAAGACCCGTCCGTCCTCCACGGTGTTACATAACATACTACTTAATAATATAACTTGACTACGACTACGAGCTTTCTAACAAATACATATACTTGAGGTGACCGACTCTTTAACGACTGAATTTTCTAATTCCTAACAAACTTAATTGAGTTAGGTGGTGGGAACTGACAACTCAAGGTATAAGATGGGGATAAAACATGTTTACGTTGCAACTTATGTTGGCTAAATGTAAATCCCATAAATCTTGGAATTGCAATTGAAATTGGCAATTGGGCAAGGGCTCATACCATTTTGTATAATTTCATTACTAGCAGATCAATTGATGTGATGAGATTATGACAATTTGGATCCTAGTTTTCAATAAAAATTAATTAGTTATATGAATATGAACCTTGGGTATTTAATTTTATTGAAAAGAAAAATTATCAAAATACTAATTATGGTTTTTTGAACTTTTTCTGTAGATGGCTCATTAACCTAAAAACACTATGAGCTTAATGAGTGTTGCTTTCAAAGATATGATTGGAAGAGACAAACTGACTGGCTCAAAATTCAATGATTGGCATCATGCACCTAGGATCATCCTTCGTGTTGCCAAAAGACTTGAGATTTTGTCTACACCTCTGCCTGAAGCTCCTGCTGATACGGCTACTGCTCTTGAAAAAGAGGAGTATTGTTTCGAGTATGAGAAACACAATGATGTGGCTTGTATTATGCTTTCGGGGATGTATGCTCAATTGCAAAAACAATTTGAGCACTATCCGCCTATGAGCATGCTCGATGAACTCAAACGTATGTTTGAGAAGCCACCAGCAGCTAAATTGTATGAACTTATTCAAAAGGTTCATAGTTGCAAGAAAGAGGTTGGTAAATCTGTATCCGACCACGTCCTTGAGATGAAACATCATTTGGACCAATTAGAGAAGCTCGACTATGGTTACTCCCAAGATGTGTGTGTTGGCCTCATAAATCACTCCCTTAATCAGGAGCGGTTTGGTGATTTTGTGTGTCAGTACAATATGCATTGCACGGGGAAGACAGTGAATGAGTTACATGCAAAGATTGTAGACTTCGAGAACATGTTACCTAAGAAGGCACCTACACCTGCGGTACTAGCAATACAAGGTGGTAGGGTAAATAATCCAAAGCCGCAAGCGAGATAAGAAAGGAAAGGAAAAGGAAAGGGAAACAAGTTGTGATCCCACTAGCTCCTAAGAAGAACCCTACAAGAGAAAGGAGAATCCTAAGAAGGATTCGGCTTGCCCTCATTGTAACTCACCCGGTCATTGGAGCGGAACTTTCCATTGTTCTTTGAGTGAGTTGCTTGAATAAAAATAAGATAGTGCCCGACTCATCGTGTATTTTTATGTTTGAATTATTTTCTTTTCCTCATAAGCAAAATTCTGGATTTATGATACGGGATGTGGTACTCACATCCGTAATTCATCGCGAGGGACTTAGAGGAGCGAAGAAGGCGACTGTGGAGAAAGATACTTGTCGTTGGCAATGGCAAGCGTGCGAGAGTTGAAACCATAGGGACTTTTGATTTAGTGTTGCTTTCGGGCTTAATTCTTGAACTAAATAATTGTCATTATGCACCCGCCATTATTAGGTGTGTTATTTCAATTTCTTTGTTAAAAGATATTGGTTTTATGCACACTTTTACCAGTTATGGAATTTCAGTTTCTTTTAATAATGTTTTTATTTTAATGCAATTCCAATAAATGGTGTGTTTGAAATTGATATGGATGATTGTGTGTCCAAAGGAAATAATTCGTTGTATAGCATTAGCAATAAAAAGAGCAACTCTAACTGGGACTCTTCTTATCTTTGGCATTGTCGCCTTACTTATATAGGCAAGAAACGCATGGTAAAGCTGCAACATGAAGGGCTTTTACAAAGTGTCGATGATGAATCATTTGACAAATGCGAGTCTTGCATATCTGGGAAGATGACAAGGAAACCTTTTTCACATCAGTTAAAAGGGCTTCGAGATCTACTTGTATTGATACACAGCGATGTGTGTGGTCCACTTAGACATGTGTCAAAGCGTGGTGCTACCTACTTCTTAACCTTACCGATGATTTGATCGTTATGGTTATGTTTATTTACTTAAACATAAACATGAATTCTTTGAAACATTTAAGGTTTTAAAAGTGAAGTAGAATTACAACTCGGTAAGAAGATTAAAGCTCTTCCATCCGATAGAGGTGGTAAATATATAAGCCAAGAGTTCAAAGATTACTTAGCTGAGTGTGGAATTTTCCAGCAGTTCACATCTCCTTATACTCCACAGAAAAATGGTATATCTAAAAGGAAAAATCGTACTTTACTAGACATGGTACGATCGATGTTTAATATTACAACTCTTCCTTTAACTTTTTGGGATTATGCCCTTGAAACTGCTGTTCGCATTTTGAATATGGTTCCAACGAAGAAGGTTGTTAAGACTCCATATGAAATATGGACAGGAAAAGCTCCCAAATTTTCTTACTTAAAGGTCTAGGGTTGTGAGGCGTATGTTAAACGTGACTCACCAGATAAGCTCCAACCAAGATCTGTTAAGTGTATCTTTGTAGGATACTCTAAGGAAACTCTGGGTTACTACTTCTACTACCCAGCTGAGAAAAAAGTCATTGTGGCTAGGTATGGAGACTTACTTGAAAGGAATCTCATATCTCAAGAACTCAGTGGGAGAGTGTATGATCTGAAAGATGATCATAAAGACACAACACCTTCTGATAATACTAGCCAACTTCAAGAAGAACACGAAAGCTTGGGTGCTCCTCCCGAAGTTGTTCCCATTCGTAGGTCCTGAAAGGACTATACGCACTGACCGTCTATGTCTTAACGTAGAGGTGGAGGAAAATATGGTTGGGGATCTTAATGAACCTACCAACTATAAGGCTGCCATGGCTGATCCTGAAAAAAGGATAAATGGTAGATTGCTATGAATGGGGAAATACAATCCATGAAAGATAATGATGTCTGGATTGAAGTTGACCTTCCTCCCAATGTTAAAGTCGTTGGAAGTAAGTGGATCTTCAAGAAGAAAACTGACATGGATGGCAATGTAAACACCTATAAGGCTCGTCTGGTAGCTAAAGGTTTTACTCAAACCTATAGCGTTGATTACGAGGAGACATTCTCTCCTGTAGCAGACATAAGAGCTATTAGGATTCTCATAGCTATAGCTGCACACTATGACTATGAGATTTGGCAGATGGATGTCAAAACCGCCTTTCTAAATGGCCGTCTAGATGAAGACATCTATATGGCACAGCCTGAGGGGTTTGTGAATCCACAATTTCCTAACCGTGTATGCAAGCTTAAAAGGTTAAATTATGGACTAAAGCAAGCATCAAGGCAATGGAAAAAAAAGATTTGATGGAGAAATCAAAAGTTTTGGATTTACTCAGAATCTTGATGAGCCACGTGTATATCACAAAGCTAGTGGGAGTCATGTTACTTTCCTTATTTTGTATGTCGATGACATATTAATCATGGGAAATCATATACCAAGTTTAAATGAGGTAAAAGCCTATCTTGGTAAATGTTTTTCGTTGAAAGACTTAGGGGAAGCATCATATATACCCAGAATCAAGATCTACAGGGATAGATCAATTCGGCTAATTGGTTTAAGTCAAAGTGCTTACATTGACAAAATATTGAAGAGATTCAATATGCAAAATTCTAGGAAGGGATTTTTGCCGATGCAAGTAAACCATGGTTTGAGTAGCGAAGGTTGTGCTTTAACACCTGCAAAGGTGGCACGCATGAAGAAAGTTCCTTATGCTTCGGCTGTAGGATCTATCATGTATGTGGTGCGATGCACAAGACCAGATGTGGCGTTTGCTCAAAACCTGACCAGTCGATACCAATAGAATCCTGGTGAAATTCACTGGACTACTGTTAAACATATTCTCAAGTACCTTAGGGCTATAAGAGATATGTTCATAGTGTATGAGGGAAATCCAGAAGTAGAACTGTGTGTTATAGGTTACTACGATGCATCCTGGAAGTGTGACAAAGATGATACGAAGTCTCGATGTGTTACATATTTGTCATCAATGGTGTTATGCCGTCGATTGAAAATCCTATTAAAGTAAATTGTGACAACTCTGCGCAATTACTTTTGCCCATGAACACAGAGTCATGAAGGGCACCGGACACTATCCTAGAAAATATCACTATGTTCGAGAACAAGTCGAGATAGGTGCAATTGAGTTACTCAAAGTTCACGAGATGATAACCTAGCGATCCTTTGACGAAGGCCTTACGGTGAAAAACTTAATCATTTGTCTGATAAGTTTGGACTTCGCTTAGCTAGTAGTTTCATGCCCATATGTGACTAAGTATTTTAGATAAAGGATATTGTAAATATTATTATTCAAATGAAATAAAGTAATTTTTTTTATGTTTATTATTCATTTATTATGATGTTATCCTATATTTGCATGTGTAAATCCTTGAATAACTTAAGTTATTCTAAATAGTCCATTGTCGATCAATAACATGGGAATGATATTGAATTAAAACAAATCTGAGTATTAGTCATAATATACTTGAAAGTATATTGATGCGTAGCATGACTAATTTCAGATGATATTCAATGGATTGAGTATAAGACTTATCCCAACCACATGATGGTACTTTATGGATCTTAGTCATTAAGTACATCATGAATATTTTCCTCGAGACTTGAGATACCGGAGAAATGTCATGGATGTAGTGCATTTTGTGAAGCAATCTAACGCTATACGTGGCGGTAGTTATAAGGGTTGTTTTCGAAGTGTTGCGAAATTTATGAATTACGCTTAAGTAGTCAAAGCAGATTTGTTTCCTTCAAATTTATTTTGAAGTATAATGCTGCTGGGCCCCTCGTAAGGTTGTCAAGATGTTTACATGGCCATGCCCAAGATCTTCTGAAATATGTTCAGAAGACTTGGTAATCTTGATCAATCATATAAAGCGAGAAACATAATAGTTAATTAAGAAATGAGTTCGATCCATATTCTTATTAACATGGTATTAGAAACAAAAGGATGAATATGATGATGAATCATCAAAGCGGTTTTTCTCCAGAAAACCATACACGAGTTGTACCGAGGGCATTGGCGTATTGCTTGACTCTAACCAATGCATTACACATTTTGTAAACATATCCAAGTGGGAGATGTTGGAAATCTGTATATTTATAAAACCGTGGATGTCCGGATTCTAACTCGTGACCACGGGATTGCAAACATTAGCAAATGAGAATTAAAGTTATAATTAATGTAAAATGATTACGATTAATTATTACACAAAACCCGACTAACGATCCTTAAGTATTTAACGGAAAAGACTAACGACCGTTAAATGTAAAAAGGAGAGAATATATGGTGAATAACTTAAACATGAAAAAGATACGGGTGTCCCCTTTTCCTTCTCATAGTGTCCGGCCAAGGGGGCTTCTCCAAGCCCAAACCCTAAATTTTTCCATAAGTTATTCTATCACTATATATACAAGACCTAGGGTGAAGTTTTATGGTTAATTTTTGTGCATTGAATTAACCCTAGATCTCTCATCTCTCTTTCTTTTGCATAGCAGGCTGAACCCTCCTCCAAAAGGTGTTTTGGTTTTGTTTTTCTTATAAAATAAGGGTTTGTGTTAGATCTAACTATCTCTTGATTCGTGATTAATTCGTGTGTACAAAATTGTGGTGGTAAGACATTATTCTTACACCAATTTGGTTTGAGTGGTAAAACGGTAAGGGACAACTCTTTAAACCACTTCATCATCTTTGTTAAAGAGATCTAACCAATTGCAAGAGGTATGTTACACGTTTATATTTTTAGTTAATTAATTGCTATTATATTCTAAGTCTTTCGCTATGTAATCTGTTGTGTCATACATGTTATTATTGTATATCATGTTTATAAACTCAATATAATTTTTGTTAGCAAAAAGGCGTTACAGAAATCCGCGAGGTCAATATAAGATGGAGACATGTCCATGGTTAAGGAAATAGGGGATTTGAGGTCATCTTAAGAGTGTGTGTGTTTGGGGGAGTGTGTGTAGTGATAAACTAGAGGTGTGTTTCAGAAGTTAAGCTAGTGAAATAAAGGTGTTCACTTTTTTTACACATTTGGACTACTTTAGGGACCATTTTTGCAATTTACACTTAAAAAATAAAATATCACAAAACATGTTTTCAAAAGTTCATAGGTTTATTTTTATTTTATTTATTTATTTATTTTTTTTTATTTTATTATTTTTTTTAAAGAAACTTTAAAATATGTATGTTAATTGTATTTTAACTTACTTAATATACTAACATACAATTAATATTATTACTATTATTATTGTGATATTAAAGGCTATGTACGTTATTCTTACATGTACTCTGATATTATTATTTAATATTAAACCACTTACTATGATATTAAAGGCTAGGCACTAAATTTTTTCACTAGACTTGATCAATTGTGTATTAATCATTGTAATTCTTTTATAGCAACTTGCTAGTTTTTAATAAATCCGGCATTCAAAAAAAAATTTTGTATTAAAATCAAACAAATGACTTATATTGTGCTAAACTTAATAGTAAAGTTTAAGTTTTAATTTTCAAGATGTTAGTTTGCCAATGGTTAACTTTAATATAAACTTAAATTATAACTTGTAAACCATAAATTGACTCTACTTTTCAATATTAGTTTACTCTTCATAATAATAATGTTTAAGTTTCAATATTATTTATAAAACATGTTCTGTCTTTATTATATGTATTCAATATTTAAGTATCTGGAAAGAGACATCAACTTAATTAAAAATATAAATATAAGAAAACATGTTTCCTTGTTGTTCAAGAAAATTTATTATTGTTGGCTTAAAAAAAAAGGAAATAAATACAAGAACTTTTTTTTGATTAAATTATTACTCTAACATTATTACTCTGATATTATTGTTTGATATTAAATCTGATACTAAATTTATTAACTAGGCTTGATCAATTGTGTATTAAAATATAACGAATAAAGTTATTACTCTGAAATTTATTACTTTGATATTAACTAATTGATTAAATTATTACTCTGATATTTTGTTTTTTAAAGTGATTTGACAAATCATCACTAGCTCGAGACAAAAAATGACAGAGAAGTTTTCTTCCTAGAGACACAAAGAGTAATAAAGTTAAATATCATACTATTTGGTTTATACTTTTCAAAAGTGTGTATGTTAATTCTATTTTAACGTACTTAATATACAAACATAAAATTAATATTATTACTATTATTATTGTGATAATAAAGGCTATGTACTTTTCAATATTAGTTTACTTTTCAGATGTAATCTGATATTAGTTTTTCTTATATGTTTTTACTTATGTATTTTAATTTTAATTTCAATATTAATGTCGTAGACGTAAAAGTGGTTGTTTTTCATTATGATTTGACAAAACATCACTACATCGAGATACAAAAAATGTCATAGAAATTTTCTCTGTATAGACGCGAATATTTTTCCTAATTGATCATCATTTCATATGCCAGCTGTCTCCATTTGTTCATCAATATCTTTTAAAAATTAAATATCAGATTTGATTTTTACTTTTTAATATATCTATTTGAAATATTATTACATGTACTCTTCATAATAATAATGTTTAAGTTTCAATATTACTTATAAAACATGTTCCTGTCTTTATTATATGTATTTAATATTTAAATATCTGGAAAGAGACATCAACTTGATTAAAAACATAAATATCAGAAAACATGTTTCCCTGTTGTTCAAGAGAACTTATTATTGTTGGTTTAAAAAGAGAATATATATAAGAAAACATGTTATGTCTTTAAAGTATGTATGTTAATTACATGTTAACTTACTTAGTATATTAACGTACAATTAAAATTATTACTATTATTACTTAATGTAAACATACAGTATAAAAAATCTAGTCATATTAAAATGTTTTTTTTCTTTATTAAATTATAACTCTTATATTATTCTTTGATATTAAAAATTTATTGTTTGATATTATTGTCTGATTCTAAGTTTATTAACTAGCCTTGATCAATAGTTCAAATAAAATATAACGAACAGAATTATTACTCTGAAACTAATACTCTGATATTAACTACGCTTGATCAATTTATTAAATTATTTATAACACCCTAGAACTTGATTTACATTTTATAATTATAACCTTAAGTTTATATAAATAAATAAGTAAAATAAAGATATATAAAAAAAATATGGGTCAGTTATTTGTAGTTTTAATGTTTAGGATTTATTACTTTTTGTAAAGCCCAAACACTTATCCAATCCTAATTCAACCCACACTAGCCAAATTATCCCTCCCTAAAACACCCTAAATGATCCATGACCCCCTAATATGCTGTAGTCGACATTCAAGAAAAAAAAAGGAAAAAAAAAAGATGATCGATCAAAAGGTTTGTGGATTCAAGAATTGGTTAGTTTTATTTTTGTATAAAACTCATTACTTTTAAGTTTTATAATCCTTATATTAATTATGTAACTTGCAAGGATGGATTAGGGTTTGTAAATTATGTTTATAAATCTGTAAAATTGAAGTTAATGATGATTAGAGTAATTAACTTAGGTGTTTGGGTGATTATTGCACGAATATATTAATTAGGGTTTGTGGTGTGATGTGTTGATTTGCAGGAATTAATTGGGGTAAAGGTTTTATTAAAAATTGTTAACAACCTGTTAATTAGAGTTATAAATGATCTAGATCATGTGGGTTAAGGGAATAAGCGAGTATATGCATGTTTAACATAATAAAAGTGGTTGTGGTGTGTTTAAATTTCTAGACAGCATAATATGACGAATTTGTATGTGTTATAGATCGAATTGTATAAGAGCAATATTCTGGGTTTTTCTTGGGAAAGCTTATTTTATGTCTTAGTTAAGTTTTTCAAGTGGTTTGGTCGAATTTGGAGTTGTCTAAGTCGTATTTTTGAATTTTACAAGATCAAGTGTCAAAGCTGATAAAACGGGTATGAAATTTAGGTTGGATTCATCTAGGTGTTAACTGATGATACTTGCATGTTTTTGAGTGATTCTTGAGCCTAAATTGTAGTACCTTGAAATAGCTTTCTGGAAATGTAATCCTTGTAGCATTTGCATACCTGTAAGTATGATTTTTACATTTTTGGAGTTAAAGTGTTTGAATCTGAATTTCTGAGTTTAAATTTGTGATGTAGTATTTGATTTTTAGTATTAAATCCATGAGGTTATGGAACTTTTCCTTTGGTGGTTATGATGTTTATATATTGTGTGACACCTGTAATTTTTGGTTTGATGTATGGAGTAGGGTGAGTGTGTTTGTCGAGGCTATACTTTTGGTGTGTGTAATTCTGGGTAAGTTCTGGACATGTCTGGACTTATGATTTTTCATAGGCCAATTGACCTGGAAATAAAATCCCCTAATTTTTGGAGAGTCTCTTAACTCATATGGGAACCCCTGGGAATTTCCTTTATTTTATTTGAGCTAAGTATTTTATAAAAATCGCTAAAGTCTAGTCCAGATTCGAAATACTAAAAGACATAAATTTATGAACTTGAAACTAAGTATAAATGGGAGATAAGTTAAGAATGATTTATAAATGGAACACATATGTGATTTATGATATGTCCTAATGTAAATTTAGTGAATTCGAGACGTTGAGCTTGCTTGTGTGCCTTACTCTTACGCACACACATTTGAGGTACGGATATTCCGTCATTTCAGTAATGACACTTCTTTTCTCTCATGACTTGTTCATTTTGATATTTGATTCGTATTCTCCTCGCTTTGATTTGTTATAATCCATTTGATATGATTCGTTTTGGTATGACCTTCTGATTTGATATTCGATTAGTTATTCGTTCGATATGTTATCCGTTTGAGAACACTTATTGATATGATTCCATTATATGATCAGTTTGATATGATATGATTTGTTGTGTTTGGTTTCCCGAGCTAACTAGCCATGGAGGTACCATGGCCATATCATTGATGCACCAATGACATGACACTATCTGGGGCCGTGTGATTAGTCCCCAGTGTTCCCTTTTGATATGATTATGATATGTGTACACTTGGCCATTATGAATACGTATGTACAGTCTTGTACTGGCATATGTATATTTGATTTGTTTTGCAGGGAGCGTATGGATACATCCTAGGTACTCAGTTCAGTTTTGGTGATGTGGTGCGTGTGTGCAATACACCCCCTCACATTTGGGAGCTAGCTAATCCATTTGGTACTTGAGAGGTCTCCCCTCCTTGTGCACTTATGATTTGACCGATTTGATATGATTTGGAAGATATGGGTTATGATATGTGATTTGTTAGATTTGGCTATTGGAGTATCTCCTTTAGTATTAGGTGCTCGTGGCAACATTCTGATTTTGGTTATTATGTGACTATCTGATCTGATTCATTCGTTTGCTATGCCTATTCAGTCATTTAGTTGAATACTTATTCACTCAGTATTCTTATGTGATTCGTTTGACTATCGGACTCATGCTTCAGTTCATTTGGTTATTTTACTCATTCTTTAGCTCATTTTATTTACTATGCTTTCATTCTATTTCGGTTGGTTTCCAAGCTTATACTTTAGATTATCACTTCACCCGTTTACCGAGCTATTATATGATTATTGGATTCAAGTATTATGCTATTATATGATTGTTTGGTCCATATGTTTACCATGCTGACTATGATTACATGATTTCTCTGTCTACTATGCTAGTATGTTGTTACCTGATTCACCTGTTAGCATGCTAATATCTGATTATCTGCTTACCATGCTATTATGTGACTATTTGATTCGTCTGGTTGCCATGCTAGTATGTAGTCATTTGATTTAACCGTTTATCATGTTATACTTCGTTCAGTTATGTCGAGGGCTATGACTATCATTTAGTAATCTACCTGAAAATTGTGATTTCCATGTTTGTACTACATTTGATGTTTCTGATGCTTATGTTATCGGTTCAACATAGTAATTAATGTTTACGACTTGTTGATCCGCCATGTTTACACTTCTGTTCATGTTACTGGTTGATGAAGGAATATCGTACAACTTATGTTATCAGTCTAGTTGATTTATTTAGTTTGCCATGTTGTATTCTTGTTCAGCTACTTCATTTAGTTATGATGTTTGCTCAATATTTTCTACCTATACTTGTGGTGACATGCTTATACTCTATTTATGTCTCGACTTGTTATGATATTCATTGTGTTTATTAATTGTTGATTTTCCGACTTGTGTGATTCCCATGCTTACATTATATTGATTAATTTACTTTGATTATAGAATTTCGCTTAGCTTATGTATATCGATTACCTAATTCAAGTTTTAGAGAGAGAAAGTTTTAGAGAGAGAAAAGAAGAGAGTTGATAAGGTTTTAAAATGTACCTTTTGAGGGTCGTTTAAGCCCTTATTTGATCACTTTTGTATCCGTTATTACTTAATATCGTTCCTTTTCACTTTTAGGTCTCTTGAAGGCAAATTCTTTGGAATGGCACTTATTTGGACGAAAAGGCGCGGATATCTGAAGAAAATGGCCAAAGTCAAGAATCGAGACACTCAAGTTCTTTGAAATACAAGGGGACGGCGTCCATTGCTTAAGCTGCGACGCCGTCGAGCACTTCGTGATGACTCGGTAGCCAAATTGCTTATTTTCAAGTGGCGGTGTCGGGCTTTAAAAGAGTAGGCCGTCGCAACTCGGACGGCCTAGATTTGATCGACGGCGTCGAGGCGAAGGGACGGCGTCACAAGCACAAGGTGGCGCCGTCGCAAGACTAACGTGGCCAAGACGAAACCCTAATGGCGGCGACCGGCGGCGTCACAAATCATAAGGTGGCGCCGTCGCGATTGTAATCTTATATATAGAATCCGAATTTTTAGTTTTAGTGTGTAGTCTTTTGGAGTAAAACCTAAACCGAACCAAGGTTTGTCTTGTACAAGTATTTTAGGGTTCTAAACCCTATCTTACATCAAGATAAGTGTTTTACTTCATTAATTCAATTATGTCTTCAATTACTTGTGTGTATGCTTGCATGTTCTCCATGTCCGGCTAATTTACTTGTGTGTTTGCTTAGGGAATATGAAACTTAATTATTGAATATTGATTGGTTGTCTCTTATCTTAATTGTTAATGATCTAGTAATGCGATAGGTCATTCGTTGTGTAATTAATGCTTGATTGATCTTTGTGAACCTTGGACTATAACATTTAGAGCAGTTGTAGGCTAAACCATCCAAAGAGTGCCTTAGAGTTAGAGTTTATAATTCCTAGAGGTTTTTGTAGACGAGACCCTTTGGTAAGTTCAAAGAGTTAGGGACAAACGCATACCCTACGACTTTAGACACACAACGCGATTAAGAATAAGGTCGTGACAATTCAACCATCAATAGGAGATAATTAAGGAGTAATACAACCTAAGTAAACACATCTTTAAACCATCATACGAGCACACAATAATTAGACATAGACTACATACACCTTAGATTAGATAATTAGATAAGTAGAGTAATCGGTGAAATACCAACCCCCAATCAAACCCCGAGATTCGTACCTTTCCTTTCCTAAAAAATATAAAAGATAAAAATAATCTTCCTCAACCCCAACCTTAGCGTAGTAACTTCTCACTAGCATTCCTATTCCCTAGAGAACGATATCAATACCGTGGCTTACCCTAATACTACACTACAACGATTAGGTTCCTTTGCCTAGGGTGTTATAAAACTTGCTCGAAGAAAAGGAAGTTCCTTTGACCCCGAGCGACGCGTGTAGCGTTATCAAGTTTTGGCGCATTGCCGGGAATAGAATAGCTAGTTAGTAGTCCACCTCGTTTAGGTTTCTTTGCTTGATTCCTATCAAGTAAATTTTTCTCATTTTTAGCTTTCTCGTAGTCTATCCCCCTTCTTCGTGACCTTTGTTCGTAACCCCATCACTTTTCATCATGGAAGGTGATAACCACCCACCATTCATCAACCCACCACCAAATGACCCGCCAAGAGCCCGTACTCTTGGTGAATACTCGAGACCAAGCCACCTAGGCTATAGGAACACCATTGAGCTTCCGACCAAGCCCAAACTACGGCCTGCGATCCGACACCATCCGGTTGGTGCAAAGCGGATGTGCATTCCATGGACTTCGTTCGAAGATCCTAATCGACATCTTAAGGATTTCCTTAAAATTGTCGATTCCATCGACCTTGATGCTACTACTCGGGAGACCACGCGCGTCTGCGTCTCTTCCAATTCTCTCTACGGGACCAAGCTAGTAATTGGCTTGGCGACTTCCGCCGGCTCCATCTCAAGTTGGGATGATCTCACCTCTCGCTTCCTTGCTCAATTTTTCCCACGGGAGAACCACTAAGCTTAGGAATGACATCTTGATGTTCCAACAACGTCAAGGTGAATCTCTCTGAAGCATGGACTCGATTCAAGGACTTACTTCATAAAGTCCTCATCACGGCATTGATCTTTGGCTCCAAGTCCAAATCTTTTATGATCATGTCAACTTCCCACCAAGCGATCCATTGACCAAGCGGCGGTGGAAAACTTAGTGATCTCACCGCGGAAGAATCATGGGGTATAATAGAGGACCTTGTTCTCTATGACAACGAAAGTTGGAATGACCCCGTGAGTTGCCCAAAACCGTTAAGGCAATCTCCTTGCCTCCCATTGACTCACAATCTTCCGATCGTGGGATGATCGAACTTGAAGATCAAGTTAAATTCCTAATGAGTTCCTACGAAAATCCTAAGTCTTCACATCAAGTGAATAAAATCACTCTTCCTTGTGAGTTATGTAGTGGTCCCCATGACACTCGTGATTGCACAAGACTCCCGAACAAGCTTTTGCGGACTACGCCTCCATGCGTGCCGGCGGAGGCGGGAGAAGTGGTACACTTTCAAGCCCGAACAAAACAACTTAGGAAACTCTTACAACCCCTCATGGAGAAATCACCCTAACCTTAAGTGGAACCAAAACTCAAGCACACCCCAAAGCTCATCTAGTCCACCTAATAGGTTCAATTCTCTAAACACCGGGAACCCCACTAATCTTGAGGCAATTGCATCTAGATTCATGTCATCTCAAGAGACTCGATTGACTAAGCTTGAAGCCGATTTTAAGCGAAGACAAAGCGAGATGACAAATAAGCTTGATGCCCTCTTAAAAGCCTTTAATGAGCGGAAATTGGAGCACTCCCAAGTGATACTATAAAGAACCCAAAAGTGAATTCGATTTCGTCGACTTCATGTTCTTGTTCACCATGGGAGAGTGCACATCCATGCCCTTCACACCCAACGGTTCACTCGGTAAATGCTATCAACAAGGGTCCCAAGCAATCCAAAATGAGGTACCAAGGCCCTGCACCATTGGTAGAACCTACTCTTGAGAAACACGTCAACCAAGAACCCAAGCCTAATCTAGAGGAGGAGTACAAGGAACTCCATCAAGAAAAACCGGTTCTTGAAGTCTTAGCTCATGCACCTTATTATAATGCTTTAAAAGAAAAATATGAGTTAGAACTTAAACTTGGAAAACATGGGTCCGCTTTTGTGCGAAATAATCTACCTAAGAAGTTAGACGATCCCGGGCTATTTACTCTTCCGTGTAGGCTTGGAACTTCCAAACCTCTCGATGCTCTAGCCGACTTAGGATCATGCATCAATCTTGTTCCGTTGTCCCTCCATAGAAGCCTTAACTTAGGTAAGATAGAACCAACGGAAACCATCTTAGGTCTAGCGGACGGTAGTGTTGCATACCCGGTAGGGATAATAAAAGACATGGTAGTACACGTAGGAGAATTGACTCTTTTGGCCGACTTTCATGTGCTAGACATGAATAAGGACCCGACATGCCCATTACTAGTAGGAAGAGGATTCTTAGCTACCGCTAGTGCCATCATCGATTGTAAGATGTCCAAGATAGTGGTAGGAGAGGGGAGTGCTAGGTCAATTTACGATGTCAAAAGGCATACGTACTACAAAGAAGAGGAAATCCCACATGAGATTAGGTTGGATAGGACGCCTTCTAGATATGGACCTTGGATAGATAAGAACCTCATAGGTCCCCAACGACCTTTCTACTTAGATGAAGCCTTTGCTAGTAAAGCAACTTTCCATGAAAAGAGATGGCTAGGGACATGGAAGTGAACCCGTTCGAGGATGCCTTAGTATTTAGGAAGATGACCGAGTTTCTAGGAAGTTTGCCCGTCAACCTTGTCATGAATAGGTGGAAAATTGAAAAGCCTAAACATAAGTGGGATTGGAATAGACCGCCTAGTGATGGTAATGGAGAGTGGCACATTAGGATAACAATCTATGATCCCGATGGAGAAAAGTTTGAAAAGGCATATCGAACCGAGCGTACTACTAGGAACTTAAATGATAAGTTTGATCCTTATGACATTGTTAAGGATAGGCTTACTTATATCGATGCGTAGGAGCACGACTACGAGTCTAGCTACAAGACTCATAAATAAAGAAAAGCGCTTCGTGGGAGGCAACCCATGCTTAATTGTTTGCTTGTTAGTGTCATATATCTTTTAGTGATTGCTTATTCTCATGTTTAAATTTGTAAAATGCTTTATTTTGTTTTAACCTCGTCTTAATTGCATATAAAGGTATTTTACATAAAGGATAAGTGTAGGGAGGATTACACACGTTTTCAAAAAAGCGTAAACATGAGAATAACAATTAATTAAAAGATATATATGTGTGTTTGTTCGAGTCAAATGCTTGTATCGAGTCATAATGGATGTTTTGCGAAATTTTCCGATTCTAAAGATGTAAATTTTCGAAATTTTTCGAAAATCGCAGACCGGTTTTGTCGGGATAACTGGCGTCGAGATCGCAACTGATGGCGTCGGGAAGGAGTAAAACAACAGATTACTTTTTCTCGTTTTCGAGCTACTTATAAATTTTGGAATTTTCGGTCTTAATTTTCCGAAATTTTGTAAACATCCATTCCACAAGCATTATATCCTAGTTTAGTCGAGTCTTATATATATTATTACCGCCGATTTTACGCGAAGGTTTCGTTTGTTTTCTTCAAGTGTGCAGGTTTAATTTATCAAGAAGAAGTTACATAAGATTGGAAGGAGCTTTTCACGCATACATTCTTCTTGGAAAGGATTTAACCACTACTTCACACACGGATCCTACCGAGCTAATCGGGGAGTATTAGTTTCTTTCGTTTTCATTACCTTCTATTATCATAACTTTGATACTTTCGGGAACATTGGGGACAATGTTCGGTTTAAGTGTAGGGAGGAAAATAAAGCGGGAACTTTGAAACTATGCTTATCCTTGATTATTTGCTTTGTCAATTGTATTTGTGTAATAAACCATGAGAAAATGTCGGTTAGGGTAATTTTGGCACCAAATTTAAAATTTTCATGACATATAGGAGTGGGCCATTAGTCTTAACAAAAGCGTCTCACGGATAGGAAGTTATATGACTAGCACAAAACCCATTACCACCTAAATTCCACCCAAAATGTGAGGATCGCCCTTAGATTAGTAGGAATTAAAGCATTCATCTTTAATGCTTAGAGTGTGAACCGGTAGTATATTAGATTCTAGAACTTGTTTTGTGATGCATTCCGAGATCGTTAGTAAGACTACACTTGTGTAGTTAGGAATAACTAAATGATAAGAGGCATTAGGATAACCCTTGTTTGATACCGTAATATAATTACTTCTTCCACATCGGTTGAGTAATTCCCCACACCCTTTGCGTTGTACTCATCTTTAGTACACGATACCCTAGTTAACCCCTCGAGCCTATCCTTTTCGCGGTTCTCGTGATGTTTCGGTTTTCCGGAATATCAATGAAGAGCATTGTTTACACCCCACCCCAAATGTACACCCAAATCGCCTTAGCCTACCTTGTATGCACTCACTTTTAGTGCATTATTGTTATCACCCTAAACCCTTAGTTCAATTATCTAGTTGCTTGCATGAGTTGCTAAGTCGAGTCATATCCTTTGTACACAGTTTTGGGACGATTGGGACTCATGGGAAAAGTTAAAGTTTATGAAATGATTTGGAAGGGCGTTAAATTCCCTTATTTGCGTAATAACGTACCCCAAGTGTTTTGATCTTTTCAATTCGGGTCAAATTAGTGTTAGAGTAATAAAAACTCAAGTGTAGGGATGTGCCTATAAATCCCTATCATTTTGATGTTACCGTAGAGGATGGTAGAGTAAAAGTGTATGAAAAAAATCGAAAAAAAAGAAAAAGAGAAAAGAAAAAATAGAGTGTTCAAAAAAAAAAAAAAAAAAAAAAAAAAAAAAAAAAAAAAAACGGGCTACCATCCTACATCTATCCTTTAAATTTATGTTTGTTTGTTTGGTTATCTAGAGTTTAGAGTGTCGAGTCTTGGCTTAGCAACGCCATTCTTCGTATGCTTGTAACATAGAGATTTTGACTTGCCACCACTAAATAGCCTATCCCACCAAACCCTTTGTTTCCTACCGTAAGCCTAACGTTACAACCCTTTAAAGACCTCTTTGATAGTCTTTCCTAGGTGCTTACGCCAAAGCGATGGAGGTTTGATCTATTCTCAAGCCTATGGTAATCTATGTACTAGGACCGGTTAATGAGTGTTTATCTTCCATTTCCAACTTGTTATATTTCATATACACGAGAGATGAGAGTATCCAAACACCCCATGTGAGGTGCTAGTATGTAATTTCCGTGCTTGTTATGACTTTTTGGGGCTTATATGTGTTGTGGATTGTTTTAAACCAATGCTTCATGACCCCTAACTTATAAATTAATTGGCTAAAAGCACATTTGCTTGAGGACAAGCAAATACCAAGTGTAGGGATATTTGATAAGGTTTTAAAATGTACCTTTTGAGGGTCGTTTAAGCCCTTATTTGATCACTTTTGTATCCGTTATTACTTAATATCGTTCCTTTTCACTTTTAGGTCTCTTGAAGGCAAATTCTTTGGAATGGCACTTATTTGGACGAAAAGGCGCGGATATCTGAAGAAAATGGCCAAAGTCAAGAATCGAGACACTCAGCTTCTGAAATACAAGGGGACGGCGTCCTTTGCTTAAGCTATGACGCCGTCGAGCACTACTGTGATGACTCGGTAGCCAAATTGCTTATTTTCAAGTGGCGGTGTCGGGCTTTAAAAGTAGGCCGTCGCAACTCGACGGCCTAGATTTGATCGAGACGGCGTCGAGACGAAGGGACGGCGTCACAAGCACAAGGTGGCGCCGTCGCAAGACTAACGTGGCCAAGGCGAAACCCTAATGGCGGCGACCAGCGGCGTCACAAATCATAAGGTGACGCCGTCGCGATTGTAATCTTATATATAGAATCCGAATTTTTCGGTTTTAGTGTGTAGTCTTTTGGGTAAAACCTAAACCGAACCAAGGTTGTCTTGTATAGTATTTTAGGGTTCTAAACCCTATCTTACATCAAGATAAGTGTTTTACTTCATTAATTCAATTATGTCTTCAATTACTTGTGTGTATGCTTGCATGTTCTCCATGTCCGGCTAATTTACTTGTGTGTTTGCTTAGGGAATATGAAACTTAATTATTGAATATTGATTGGTTGTCTCTTATCTTAATTGTTAATGATCTAGTAATGCGATAGGTCATTCGTTGTGTAATTAATGCTTGATTAATCTTTGTGAACCTTGGACTATAACACTTAGAGCGGTTGTAGGCTAAACCATCCAAAGAGTGCCTTAGAGTTAGAGTTTATAATTCCTAGAGGTTTTGTAGGCGAGACCCTTTGGTAAGTTCAAAGAGTTAGGGACAAACGCATACCCTACGACTTTAGACACACAAGCGATTAAGAATAAGGGCGTGACAATTCAACCATCAATAGGAGATAATTAAGGAGTAATAAAACCTAAGTAAACACATCTTTAAACCATCATACGAGCACACAATAATTAGACATAGACTACCTACACCTTAGATTAGATAATTAGATAAGTAGAGTAATCGGTAGAAATACCAACCCCAAATCCAAACCCGAGATTCGTACCTTTCCTTTCCTAAAAAATATAAAAGATAAAAATAATCTTCCTCAACCCCAACCTTAGCGTAGTAACTTCTCACTAGCATTCCTATTCCCCAGAGAGCGATATCAATACCCGTGGCTTACCCTAATACTACACTACAAGCGATTAGGTTCACAAATTGCCTAGGGTGTTATAAAACTTGCTCGAAGAAAAGGAAGTTCCTTTGTTGGAATCACTCCTAAACTAGAATTCAAGTGTTAGTAATTAATATGTAATAGTTAGCTTAATATGGCTTTTATGTTAGTAATCATGCCAAGGCTTATGTAGAAAGCCCATGAGCCTTGGCCCAAGTCCAATAAGGAAAGGAAGGGACTAGGAGTGTTGCCCTAGCTCCTCTCCTATAAATACCTTTGTAATACCCTCACTGAGGGTTGGTTGTTCAATTCATTCACTCTTTCACTCACGCATAACTTTCTTATATTCATACGTGTGTGTGTGTTTGTATTTGTTCAACCGATCACTATCTCTTCTCTATTTCTACATATTGATGCTTGTGTTACTAATATGGTGACCTAACAAAGGGTATCATTCGCCAAATAGTTGGGTGAACGTATTGTTTTTGAAGTAAGTTTTGGTCTTACGCGTAAAGCATACGGTTCCAAACTTGGTCACGCTTAAAAACTCTTTTTTTACACTTTTCAATCCAAGATTCTTGTCCTTTCAACGTTTTAAGGTGTTAAAATATCTGTTTTTGGCAAAAAGTTTCAAACTTTACGTGTGGATCATTGTTTTTAAGCTTGGTTTTTTACGTGGGATACGTTCTACGCGTAACGTGTTTTTTAGCTTTGGATCATCAAGTTTCACACTTTTGAGTTATTTTGGTGCTATTGAAGCTATTTCATCACAAAAATCTGGTTTGGAAACATCGCTGGCGTAAATCAATTTTGGCTTATTTTCACGCAGTAAGAAAACCCTAATCTTACGCGTAACTCATCCTTGGTTTGATCTTCGCCAGGATTACTCAAGGTGTTTTCTTGCTTGGATAAGCCCGAAAACACTTCGACTTTGGATATCTTTTGCACCGTGATAGTGTAAAAGATCTTTGGGCAAACCCTAATTTTACGCATAAGCTTAAGCTTACGCCAGAGAACTCATTACGCATAAGATTATTCTTACGCCTAAGCTCCGTCTTACGATAAGTTAATCCCACGCCTAAGTTTTCTACGCTTAACTTTCTCGCTTACGCATAACTTTAGTGTTTTCTCATTTCTTACGCAGAAGCTAATCCCACGCGTAACTATTGTTGTTACGCCGTATCTTTGGTGTTTTACGCATAAGTGTTACTTTGCCTTTACGTGATTTCTACGCCTAAGGATACTTCATCAACAACGGTTCATTCGACTACAAAGATCCATTTAACAACACAAGTTTTCAACATGTCACAACCACCATACTCTAGCTATTTCCTTACACTTATAATCAACAACAACAACAACTAAGTCCACAACATCAACAATTTAATCATCAACAACAAATTTATCAACAACAATTTAATCAACAACATACTCCACAACTTGCAAAGAATTCCACAACCTCAAATGGTTCAACCACCACCAAGTCTTCAAGTACAACCTTACACAAACGTTTACAATCAACATCCATCAAGGAACACTATGAAGGAACCGACTTGGTTTGCAAAGATGTGCGAAGCTTTAAGTAGCCAACAATCCATTCATGAGGTCGGATCACTTGATAGACCTCCAATGCTCACTCCAGAAACTACGATCAATGGGTGATTAGGTTCTTTAGGTTTTGTGATCTAAAGAAGCCACATGGAAAGTTCTTAAAGAAGGTCATCTTGGAAGGTCCATTTCGATGCCTCTTATCACTACACCCGAGATCCTAATGTTGCTCCACCAAGAGATGATCTCACCAACATTGCAACTGTTGCTCAACCGTCTGGAGATGAACTTCTACACTATGAAGTCGATGAGCTTGCAATGCAATATATCCTTTTAGGATTACCAAACCCAATTCTTCGCAGTGTTGATGCTCAAAAGATCGCAAAAGCAATGCGGAACATATTCATCTTCTCATGGAAGGCACCGCACTCAATCAGAGGATATGGAATCCAAAATTTACTTGGCTTATGAACACTTCATGATTGAACCCGAGAGACACTAGAGTCTTATCATCATCGATTCTCGACATCATCAATGATTTGGATAAACACAACATCATCATGCCAAGAATTGCGCTAATACTAAGTTCCCGAGTAGTCTTGGTCCCGAATGGGAGAAGTATGTCATTTTCCTCCGCTGCTTAAGAATATGCATCATGCTACATACGGATTGTTGTACGACTATTTGAAGCCTCATCAAAAGAAGTTGATAAGGAAAGGATTATCCGTGGCCAAACTGCTTCACCTTCACTTCCGGATAATCAACAACTTGCTTTGTGGGCTCAAACTAGTTATCCTCCTCAACCAGCTCCTCAACCAACTGCCACAATCACACCATATGATCCATCACAACAACAACCTCAACAAACTCAATTGGTTCCATACAACAACAACAATGATCAAGCATTTGTCAGTGAAGCTAATGAGGACTCTGATCCGTTCGATGCATTGCAACAAGGATTTGTAATGATTGCTAAAGCTTTTGGTCGTTATACAAACAAATCCAACAATCGCATTCGCTCCTCATCAAACACAAGGAATCAGTGTTGTGAACAATGGACGAGTTGAAGTTCGTAATCGTGGTTATGGTCGCCGATGGGCGGTGGTCAAGGGTTTAATGCTATGGGTAGGAATAACAACAGAGCTCAAGTGGTTGAACAGGAAATGCTCGTAATGGGTTGAATGGTCTTCGATGCTACAATTGTAATGAGAAGGGACACTGGCTAATGCATGCCCAAAGCCGAGGACTAGGGCGTGCTTATCACAAGGAGGCTTTACTTTTGGCTCTTAAGGATGAAGTGGTGGAACTCTCACGCACAAAGAATGAGCTTTATGGCGATATGCACTCGTGATGATGATATGGAGGACTTGGTGCCAATGCAAGCAGCTTATGTTGATGGCTAATATGCATGAGCTACACATGAGTGACACAGCCCAAGTATGACATCGATGGCTTGTCTCGTGCACCGAACAAACCATATTTATCTCGATCTAATATCTCCGCCAACATCTCGAATCCGCGAGGCTCGAATGTTCAAAATGAGTCGTCCACATCTCATTCTCGACGATTCTCAACTAGACCCCGTAGTTACATTTGATGATCAAGATGACCTTATGGTTTCCTTTGATACTCAAATTGACTCGTGGTTATACTTGAGGATCCGAATAATGATCATGTTGTGACTCACGTTGAACACGTCGAACCTTTGCCTAATCCGATATTGATCTGTTACTTAAAGACCAACAATCCCGAATGGAAGAATGTCGTGCATTAAATCGCACTTAAAAGTAAAATGCACTATTAACTGTGGATCTTGAATGCTTAAAACGACAACTCAATTTTTTCAAAACTCAAGAAAACCGTGAAAAGGTTTTGAAGCCGCTTTGCTAAATCTCATCAAAACGAACAATCTTTAGAACGACAGATGCGTGATCTAGCCGCTTCAAGAATGCTTTGTTGTCTCAAATAGAACAATCAAACATGAACATAAACAACAAATTAACGCCTTACCTTGAAACTCAAAAGCTAAGGTCGAGTTGTTAACTTGTCAAAACAATTCTCTCGATACAAAAAGCATTCAACGAAACGAATAGATGACCATCTTGAAGAAATTATCGGCTTACAAAACAAACTCAAAGAGTTTCAAATGTTGTTTACAAACATGGTGAGTCAATCACAACTATTCAAAAGTTTACTTTAAAACCCAATCCGATGGATATGGACCGAATCTTGTCGACATAAACCTAAGCTTTCAACCAAAGCATTCAAACCAAATCTCAAGTTTCCAAAGGCGTAATATAAAATTGATGATTCTGTTATGAGTGTTGTTGAATATCATCGTCAAGAGGAATTAGATGCAGAAGACGAGAGTCGATCAAAATTAGAAAATGTTGTTTACAACAAACCATTTAACTATTCACAAGCGGTCACTTTCGTCACACCAACGGATTCTTCTAACACACCTCGGATTATCACAAAAACGTCTGAGTCTTCTAATGTTACTCCCAAACCAAATTATGCACAAATTTATGGTCCTTTACCTTCCATCAGTGAAGTAAATTCAAAACCCGAAAATCGTCATATTCTTAGATATTTTGACCTTTTCACGTCTGACCTCAAACTTTTAGAACATGAGATTGAATTTCATTCTGAAATAAAAGTTGAACATTTTCAATCGCCTCGCGCGAGAACAAAGAGATATTTTTCGAAAAGACTTTACCCCATGTTAAAATTTGAAAAATTGTGCATTGTATTGGGAAAGGGAATTTCATAAGGAACTTGATTGATGAAAGTCGTTTCGAGAAAATGTAAACATCTATTTCTAATACTAAACGTAAAAAGAAAATGTTACGAAAAGATGTTGATCGACTCTTGGAAGATGTTATCTGTACGATATCCATAATGTTGTGTTATTGCATTCTTTGCCATATGCATCCGATTATATCTCTCGCCGACATCGTTGATTCTGTTGTAATTGTTGAGAATACCGATAATGTGCATCGATCGAGTCTTTAAAAGTTGAAAATGAACGATGTTAAACGAGCTTTCAAATGCAAAACGCCGCCTTCAATGGTGTCAAAAGATTGTCAAAATCGTGAACTTGCTTTGCAAAACAAAATCAACCAGCTTGCAATCCAAAACGTTTAATCCAAAATTTGAGCAACTGGATGATCAAAACGCCTTTGAAATGTCAAATCTCAAAATATGAACAAGAACTTGCAAAAGTTAAAAGGAATATGGTGTCATATTTGATTTACTTAAACAGACTCGTGATGAAGCATCAAACGAACTTGATCATTTTCTTGCACACACTAAAGAAGTCATGAATTTTTCTCGAAATCTTCGCTCGAAAATCAAGAATTGGTGCACACTATCTTTAAGTTAAGAGAAATGTTAGGAAAGTATGAACAAGTTCACCTAGCATCATTAAGAGAATTGCACTGTAACACTTAGCAAACGTGAACCCGTATTGCCCATCGCCAAAACACAAGTTACTAATGTGCTTCCCTCATCGAAACAGAATAATTGCCTCTTTTCCTAATGTCCGCACTTCACAAACCTAGAGCAATACAAGGAAGAATAGGAAGTTGCGACCTAAGAAAAGAACAATAAAGAATGTCAAGTAGAAGAACACCCTAGGACTTTGAATAAGACTCACGTTGCACCCACTTTAGATATCAAGGTCTCGACAAATGTAATAGAAAAGTGTTGTAACGAATGCTAAACCTTTAAGTACTTTTGATATTCACCGATGCTTCTTGTGTTATTTGTCGAAAAGTATGCTTTCGATTGTCATGACAAATGTGTTGCTAGAGCTATCTTGTCTCGCTTACGGAATCCTAAGACCCGAATACCTCTAGGCCCACTAATGCTTCTAAGTCCGTGCTTGGTAAACCGCCTCTTTAGATTCTAAGAAACGATTGATGTCCCCGTAGCTCAAAGATCACCTCCAAGGAATGTAGTACCACCTAGTGCATTCACTAAGACTAAAGCAAATACTAGTTGGAGATGGCGTAAATGGATACATAATACACTAGGATTTAAATGGATGCCTAAAGTCATTGATGTGTGTATTTCTACTATAATCGCTCGAACCCTCTAACACTTCGGGTTCCACATCTACTTCTATTCCATCCGTGTCGTCTGTGTGTAATGCGTGTGATACAGATCATCCTTGATTGTTGATAGCGGATGTTCCCGACACATGACAGCAATCTTAAACTGTTATCAAACTTTATTGCAAAGTTCATTGGCACCGCCGATTCGGAATGATCACTGCAACTATCATGGGCTACGGAGATTATATCAATGGCAATATCGAAATTAGCGGTGGTTTATTATGTGGAAGGCCTCGGTCACAATCTCTTTTCACCGGTCAATTCGTGATGGAGACTTGGAAGTTGCTTTTCGGGAGAAAACTTGTTTCATTCGTGATCTACAAGGAAACGATCTTATGTCCGCTCTCGCAATTCTAGTCTGTACACAATCTCAATGCAAGACATGGTTGCTTCATCTCCCATCCGCTACTTTCAAAGGCTACATCAACAAAATCTTGGCTATGGCACCGCTGCCTCTCACATCTAAACTTTCAAACCATCACCAACCTTGCTCGACACAAACTTGTTGAAGGTCTCCCGAGATTCCAGTATTCTAAAGATCACCTATGCTCACTTGTGAACAAGGGAAAAGCACTCGTGCTCATTTTCCTTCAAAGGTGGAACACAACCTCAAAGATGTGCTTCATCTTCTTCACATGGATTTGTGTGGCCCGATGCGCTGCAAACGATTAATGGCAAACGCTACATCTTGGTAATTGTCGATGACTACTCACGATGGACTTGGGTCTACTTTCTTCAAGCAAAGATCAAGCTCCACAGATGATCATCACCTTCTCACGAAAATTCAAGTTCAGCCCGAACACCGTCCGCCAAATCGTAATGCATAAAGGAACCGAATTTGTAAACCAAACTCTTCGAGAATTTTATGAGAAAGTGGGAATTGAGCATCGACATCTATTGCACGACACCGTAACAAAACGGAGTTGTTGAAAGACGAAACCGACGTTAGTGGAAGTCGCAAGAACAATGTTAATCAATGCTAAACTTCCAGATTACTTGTGGGCGTGTCGATCAACCGCATGCTATACTCAAAACCGCTCCATGATTACAAAACGCCACAACAAAACACCTTTTGAGCTTATCCACAACCGAAAACCGAATCTCAAACACTTTCATGTATTTGGATCCCTTTGTTATCCAAATAATGATCGTGATGACTTTGGTAAGCTCAAAGCCAAAGTCGACATTGAGTCTTTATTGATACCGTGAGAATTCTAAAGGTTACCGGATCCGAATCGTCGTACAAAAGGTGTTATGGAAACGATTCATGCTAATTTTGATGAGCTTACGAAATGGCTTCGAGCATAACAGCTTGGAACCCGGTCACAACCGCTTAAACTTCCTCAAACCCCATCATCACCGAACCAAGCCCCCACTTACTCGTCAACAAATGGAAAGACTATTTGCTCCTCTGCTCAGTGACGATATTGATGAACGTGCTCGTGTGTATCCGATGTTTCACCGCTCAACCCGATACTACTCTTATACCGATACACTGCTACAACAACCATCGTTGAAGAAGCACCACCAATTGACTCTACAACAACAGCTTGAACAAACCGCATCCAACGACGCCGAACCACCGATGATGTTCTTAATGAAGTACCCCACCGCAGATTTTGATCCAAATGCGTTCTTTAACCCGCTTGCTAATGAAACCGCTGCACCGATGTCGCGGAATCATCTACAAGCCATTTGAATCCTCAAAATCGCACAATGTATACCAACATCAACCTCTACACATCGTTGGACAAAAGACCATCCTCTAGAGAATATTATTGGCAACCCGAATCAACCAACGTTACGAGACAACGCCTTCACACGATGGTGAACATTGCATTTATGCACTCACCGTCCGCCAACTGAGCCTAAAACATTAAAGACGCAATGACAAAAGACAACCGGATTGAATCCATGCAAGAAGAACTCAACCAATTCAAACGCCTTGAAGTATGGAAATGGTTGAAAGACCAACAGGGTCTACGCCATTGGTCTCAAATGGATTTGGAAGAACAAATTGATGTCAAGGAACGAATCGTAAACAAGTCACGCCGGTGGCTAAGGGTTATCGATGTGAAGAGGTATTGACTTTGAAGAATCATTTGCTCCGTTGCTCGCCTTGAGGTCGTTCGATATTTCTCGCGTCATGCTCATATGAATATAACGGTCTTTCGATGGACGCCAAACCGCTTTTCGAATGGGCAACCGAAAGAAACGGTTTATGTCACCAACCGTAGGATTCGTTGATCCCGAGTTCCCGAACCATGTCTACAAACCGAACAAAGCTCAGATGGTCTCAAACAAGCTCCTCAAGCGTGGTATGATAAGCTATCATCTTTCCTCATTGCCAATAATTTTACCAAAGGTTCGGTCGACCCAACTCTTTTCATACAATATCACGGGCACATATCTTAATTGTTCAAATTTACGTGGATGACATCATTTTGGGTCAACACATAAAAGTACTCAATCGCTTTTGCAAAACTAATGAAGAAACATTTTGAAATGTCCATGATGGGTGAACTTACGCTCTTTCTAGGACCGCAAGTTCATCAATCACCCCGTGGTATTTTCTTGAGTCACCCAAATATGCCCTTGAAATGTTAAACAAATTTGGAATGCAAACTCGTGACACCTATGCCACACCAATGGCTCATACCAAGAAGCTAGACGCCGATTTACATGGGAAATTGGTGGACCCTACCAAATACCGTAGTATCATTGGGTCTCTCATGTATCTAACAACTAGCAGACCGATATTGTTTTTGCCAGATATCTTTGCTCCCGCTATCGCGAGACCAATCGAAACCCACCTCTCGAGGCTAAAAGAATCCTCCGATACATCAAGGGAACCATTAATTTGGGATCCGTATCCAAGGATTCTCGTTTTGAACTAATAGCTTTTTCGACGACGACCACGCAGGATGCTTAGATTCACGGAAAAGTACTTCAGAGCATTACAATTTCTTGGTGATAAACCGTGTCATGGCAATCAAGAAGCAGGATTGTACATCATCGTCCTCAACCCAAGCGTAATATGTAGCCATGTGCGTGTTGTGCTCAAGTCATTTGGATGAGAACACAACTCAAAGACTATGGTTACGATTTGATGTAATCCCGATGTATCGCGACAATCGGAGTGCTATTGCGATCTCGCAACTCGCTCAACATTCAAATCAAAGCACATCGATCTTCGATATCATTTCATCAAGGACCACGGAATGTGGTATCGTTGAATTATACTTTGTGGGTACAGAATACCAATTGGCGATCTCCTCACCAAAGCCTTAGCTCCCGCTAGGTTTAATGAGTTGGTCCACCGGATTGGTATGCGGTGTTTGACTCAAGAGGAACCGGATGAACTCTTAAAACATTCTTAAAACCAACAAACACCAAAACCTCTTTTGTAAATATTTTCAAAACAAAATACAAAATTATAAAATCGATAAAACAACAAAAATATTCTTCTATCTATATTTCTTTTAACATGGCAAGTACAATTCTTCCACAACACTCAAATCTTTCAAAATTCAAGATTTTTTCGATCAAGTGTTGAGGGGAGAAAACAAATATTTTTCGATTTCATAAAACCTTGTACTTGCATGTTATCTTATCCCGTTGTTTCTTTAATAATGGTGGTCACTTTTCTGTTTATCGACACCCTCGGACTAAAATTTATAAACTTTCATTATTTCTTAAGTCGAGGGGAGTGTCGTCAAAATTCTTTCCAAATATCCTTCGCTTGGTAACCAAAATGGAAGTTAAAGGCATTGGATGTAAATGGAAAAGGTGGAGGGACTAAAGTGTCAAAAGCTCAAAGTGTTTTTAATAAAACTCTCCACCTAACTCATTAATTCATCACATTTATTATTCTCACCAAACTTAATCCTACGCCTAAAAATCAATCTTCAAACCGTGTTTTGATCATCAATTTGTAAGTGGTTTTTTAATCTTAATGTGTTTTTAAACAATGGTTTTGAATTTTCATAAATCCAACGGTTAAATTGAGTTTGAGTGATTTTTGTGTTCTACGATAAGCGTATGAACACATAATCCTTCATGAGTGTTTTTGGTTAAAATGGTAGTGTCAAAACGTTTATTTAATCACTATGAAACCATTTCCATCATCAAAACTCACCCGTAAACACGAATTGATTGATTTTGAAAATTAGGTTTATGCGTGAATTTGGGGTTTTCAAATGTGAAGTTTTGGTTAAAAAGATTGTTGTGTGATGTTGTTTACATGATGAATTGATCATATCCATGTTTAGAATCAACCCGTAAACACTAATTGATAGTTAATTAGAAATTAGGGTTTATGTTCTTGATATTTGGGTATTTTTGATTCACTTAGAATTTGATGTTAAAACTTGGATAAAACAACTCACTAGGCTTCTTAGACATCCCGTAATCAGTTTGGTGCAATTTCCTATGGCTAGATTACTTACTCGTAAAAATTGAGCCTTAGGGTTTAGGTTTACGCATAAGTCTTCTTACGCCAGAATCGCTTTTATGAGTATTCATGATTTGATCCGAAAATAACCGAATGTATGTGTTAATATTGGTGCTATGATGAAATTATTTCGTGTTTATTACGCGTGAAAATTCGTAATCAAGGGTATTTGCCATCACGATAAGGATCACCTTACGCGTAGCATGTTATGCGAAGAGAAATCTTACGCGTAACGCTTACGCCGTAAGGTTCTACATAAGGGACCACGCAGATCCCGTGAAGGATATGCGTAAACAAAGGACCCCACGCATAAGGTTGACTTCACGAGTAAGCCTTACGCGTAAGGTTCCATATACGCCACGCCGTAAGCTTTACGATAAGGTCCCTTTTCCCACGCGCAATATATTTCACGCAGAAGTCAAGAACCCACGATAAGCTTATGCTTACGCCAGATATCACTCCATGTTTACGCATAAGCTTGCCATTTCTACGCCTAAGCCTAGTTTAACCTTAATTATGAATTGTTACGCTGCAAACTTGTAAATAAATAAATCATAACGCCACGAAACCAATAATGTCACTATAAGCTTAAATGTTTAACAAGTTGTGAATAATAAGTGAAAACATGGACTTTAAAACTTAAAGTTAATCAACTCACGAAACTTATCACGACGCCATTGGACTATTGGACAAACAAGTGACATTGGACTCAGAATAATCATCGACATATCACATTCAATAATTAGACAATAAAACCATCCGTTGACTAACATAATGTCTTTCGATATGTTGGTTCTTTGGCTAAATATCTTCGATCACGACATGGACGCTCAAATGCGTAATGTGGATGCACCAAATGTTCTCACCATTGTCGATATCTTCCTAATGGTTATCCGATGAAGATAGGAAAGAACAACCTTCGTGTTGATTTTGATACCTCACCGCTCGTAGTCTTCTTGTTTAATTGTTGTGGATATTTCAAGAATCATTCTTATCGTAACATGCTCACCAATTCGCACGCTGCTCGAGATCTACATTCACCGCTCGAATACAATGCAAAAGATCAAAGGACAAAATGTTGTGACGGTGACTCTCAATGACAAACAAGTCACCATCACACCGCAGACTTAAGGGGCTATTCTCCTCATTCCCGCCATCGAGCCAACCGAATACAATGCCACACCAATCAAGAGACCGCTCGCAATTCATGATCGACATTGGTTATGACGAAGCTTCGTGGAGTAATCACAAAGCATTCATACGTGGATCTTAAGAATATTCCTCACCATGGAGAACTCTCTACATCATCATCACCAAACTGTTTCGACGCGACAAGTGGCTATGAGCATCCCAAGCTCATGGAACCGCAAATCTTTTGGGCTTTGGTCAACATGAAACACATGAAGTTGAAGCTCGATATGGGACGACATGATGTCATTCCTCAAAAGCTTGGCTCAAAGATCCCATACATCGATATACAAAACTGTTGATCCAAAGAGCTCTTGGGTATAACCCCGATATCCCCAAGAGACTCAATGACCCCAACAATCACTCCATGTTGTATGAACCTACTCTAACAATGATTTAAGGAATCAACAACAAAGAAACAAGGTGTCAGTGTTGCCGATCACCTTCTCTCTCGATGCAATCAAACAACTTTACTCATACAAAAGGTATCCGTAGCAGTTGATGAAGGCAAAGTTGGTTTTCTCGATGACAAGTCTTCCGCACACCTACTAGGAAAACCGTAAGAGGCAAAGGCAGAAGTGTTGCAAGCATCGAGAGTCAAAGAAAGTTCCCAAGAGGAAACCTCGACACAAAAGGAAAGTTCCTCTAAGGAAGTTGTTCCCATTCCCATTCCCAAGTCTCGAACCGCAAAGAAAGCTAGTGGATGAAAGCTCGAGGAAACCGAATCGACGAAGAGGTCATCTACTCAAACCGCAACCGATGTAACTCCAACAAGAGCTAAACCTCCCAGTCCAATAGCCGACCAAGGCAAAGGGAAGACTCCAAGATTGAGCATGAAGAAGAAAGCTCGATGAAGAGCCACCGGATACCGACTACGTGAAGAAGTTCAAAATCATTAGACTCCAACACAAGGCAAAAGAGTTTGAACAGATCAAATGCGTGGCCCCGAGGGTCAAGTGGTGGTGTCCAATCTACACCAATTCCTCGATGCGGTTAATCAACCCGATAAGGAATTGGTGCCACCACTCTTGAGCAACAACAAAAGCGCCGGAGGATTCTATTGATTATGACATTGAGGAACCGTAAACGGAGAAGTCCGAGAAAGAAAAAGTCGATGAAGAAGCTCGATTCAGTCAAGAAAAGGCTAAACCGGACAAGATGACGAAGTGAACTATGATGATTTTCTTCTCAACAGTCCAATTGCTCCAAGGAGAAAACTTCAACCTCCTAAGGACCCCGAACCTCCTCATGTCTCTTCATCATCGATTCATCCTCTCACTCTTCACCACCACCATCCAAAAGATCAACCGATCCACATCCAACTGTGAAGAAGCCAACGGACTCTTGGATATCTCGAGCAAAGACAAGGATCGTTAAAGTCACAAGGTGTCGAAGAAAGACGTGCTTTACAAAAGTCAATTTTCTCACGACTGTGTCCAAGATCTTCATGACGAGAATGACAAGATGTCAGTTGAAAGGAGTATGTCCAAGTTCATGCAACGTGATCTTCAAGGGAAATGAACGAGATGATCAAAGGTTACACTCACAAGTTCCTTCTCGACATCGCTCCCGGTGTGACAAGAGAAATGTACACCGCACAACTCTATCCGAATCTATTGCATTTGGCCAAGCAAACTATGAGATCAACACCTATGACAAGAAACATCAATCCAATCGATCCCATAATATTCTCGATGTCGAATTGGTTTCGTGTCGGTATCTCAAATGTCTAAACGATTCGCAACATTTACTTCTTACGAAGGTAAATTGTTTGAAGCATTGCCGAATACCAACTCAAATCAAGATGCAGAGAAGAAGCTCAAAGGCCTAAACGCCCAAGAGACGATGAAGATAAGGATAAGGATAAAATAACGAGCCTAAACGCCCAAAGAAGCCCGAGAACCATCATCTATGCCACCACCACCCCAAGGACTTCACCACCAAGACGATCTCCTCCTCGCTCTTCATCGACAAACCTCGTGACTCGAGTTACCACCCTGCATCGAGAAAACCGGTGATCACTTCGAGTATACTGGTGGTGACGATGAGGAAGTCCCTGAGCCCCAACAACAACCCACCTCTCCCGACACAGCTAAGAAACCAGAATCCTCATCTAAGCCAAAGAAAAAGAAGAAGAAGACGCCAAAGACTGACGTCATATCATGGCTAGACGAGGATGACACAGAATATGACTGGTTCTCTAAACTTGTTGATTCTACTCCCTACCCACCTGAAGGTCAAGATGCGATAGAAGGTCGAACATTGGAGCATGCTAAAATACTTCAAGACAAGTTTCGGGTGAAGAAGATGACGAAATCAGAGTTGAAACGAATCAAGAATGAAGCCTTTCAACTACTCAAAGACAGCTCGGAAAGTGCTATTGAAGTTGAGTATCACCTTGAAAACATAGCACGAGCCATGTCGAACAACATTGATTGGCTCAACCTCAAGCAAACATCGACTTCTCCGTAAGAGACAAAGCTCCATACTACACCGATCGGTCTAAACCTCTACCAACGACACAACCGGATCAACCTCGATTCCATTTCGCTACTTCTTCAACAATGACTTGAATTTCTTCTACACGGTAGCGATGGTTCAAAGAAATACGCTACATCACTTACACTTCCGCTCCCCGGCACCATATACTCCAACCGCATAGCCATCGAAGAAAAGGCTACCCACATGTTTTCCAACATGTGGAACGGTATGACATTGATGCAATGTACGGATTCACCATTGGCCGAACGCCGACTAATCTACTACAAAAGTCGCCGTGTTCGAAAGTCTCAACATGAAGTGCACAAGACTAAAGGGATCGCTGTTATTAAGCATGTCACTCTTTCGCCTAAATGGGATTACACCTTCCTCAAGACTATCGTGGTCAAAAGACAAGACGAAAGGGACTATGAATTTCGTGAAGCGGACTTTCGTAACTTGTCTCTCAACGACATTGAAGATCCAGATCTTGCCAAAGCATGTGGACGAATGAGACATTCTCGATCGAAATTCAACGTGAATACATCAAGTCCTTGCTCATCTTCATCGAAGCATAGTGATCCAGAACGTAGAAGATTTACAACTTGTCGTTGAATCCTATCGCACTCGTGTCAACTTCACCGCACCTCGCCTAGAACTTCCCGATATCAACCATCTTCCACAATACACTCTTGTCAAGAAACCGCTTGGAGTAGTTTACCGCAGAGTGAACTACATCGCAATCGCTTGATGGCGTGTAGAGATCTTCATAAGTTTGGAGATCACACATCAAGAGTGTCGTGACGGCTTGGCTTATAGGTTGAAGGCGATACATGAAGGAATTGGTTCACCAAAGCGATGGAATTCTCGTGAAAGACGGATGTGAAGAGGATCATCACCGTGATCGATGAAAGGTTGCATGGAAGGGACCGCCGTAACTCGAGAGCTTTGTAGGTGGTCGTCCCAGATTAATCTCACAGCTATCAACGCCTGCTCGCATTCCCGTGATATTGATGGACTACCGGTACCCTTAAACTGCTTCAATTTCATATTAATTTGGATGTGTGATCATTTAATGACAATGGCTTGTGCACACATAACAAGTGTACAACCCGTCTTGTAATGAAAGGACCCCGTGGTACGCTTCTGCCACAATCCTTATAAAAGGAGCGAAAGCTTTACTTTTGAGTAAAACTTATCAAACCTTTCATTTTTTTAAAGGTTTTGCTCAAAAGAACAAGTACTTCCCCTTATGTTTTTCAAAACCTCAACCGTTTATATCACTTGTTGAGGGGAGTATTTGATTAAAAACTTTGTTCACAAATTGTTCTTTGTTGTAATCTTCCCACAAAACTCAAAATGGTCATATTTATTCTCAACATTTCTTCAAAAATAACATATTTATATGCCATTTTTTAGGGGGAGAAAATTATGTGATAAGAAATATGTTGTGTTTTGCTATTGAATCCTCGTGTGAAAAGACTTCAACCCATGAATTGACGGAACCGAACAATATACATTGAAAAGATTTGTCTTCCAAGACTTATCCAAGTAAATTGTACCTATTCGAGAAGCTCTTGATAGACATGAACTTTGACGGGTTTGACAACCTTTCGGGTTGTCCACATCTTCAAGGTAGTTATTAGAGCTAGTTGTCACCTAAAAGTCGACAATGTATCTCTTTAACTATGCAACGAATCGTGTCTCGCAAGGAATTGTCTATCTTGAGTCGATCAATTCAAAAGTGCGCGCTTTTCCTCACCGTGCGATTTTGTCAAAACTCTTAAGCACATGTGGAGGGGAGTATTTCAAAATCTAAAACTCTTGAAGTGTTCAAACATGTTTTCATTCACAAACACTTCGAGAGATTTTCATGAAAATGGTTTTATGGCAATGGAGTTATAAGGTGATTAAGGTTAGGAATAACTGTCCTATGATCCGCCAGAGTCGGAGGGATCTACCCAAGGACACTACCAATAGTTAGAATTAGAAGTCCTTAGGTATGATCATAAAAGGAGAAAATGAGAATCGGAGAAAGAAGGAGTTGAAGAATTAAAAGAAAAGCAAAGAAAAGGGTGAAAAGAAATAGCCCTCCGATTATTCAACTTAGGGCGTATAACGGGTTCAATTCATATGCTACCGGTTGTCACTTGATGACACCGGTATTGAAGATTAAAAGTCGTCATGGACCCAAAGGACGCATGCACTAAACCTTCTTAGCCACTCAAGTTTCTCTCAATGAAGCTTGTTTCATTCTCACAGGAACCCTACGTAAACTATCGGCTTTCTTAGAGATTGTCGGTATTGAAGAAGGAGACCCTCTCCCTAGTCTCCGTCAGAAAACCAAAACGCACTATTGAGTCTAGAGCCACGAGATTCATCAAAAGATCTCATAGGTACACTTGACATTTCATCACTTGTCGTTCAACAATAAGAACAACAAGGGTACGTTATCGAGTCCCACACATATCCTAGCAACTGTCGAGAACATTTATGAGAGGTTCACTATTGTGATCCTCGTGATTGAATGGAAACTCCGCTGTGGTCAACATCAAACAGCCTCGACAAAGCAGTCACTTGTAACTCCCCGTGGATTACGCTTAGTGTGTCTCAAACGGTCTACACGTGAGGTGATGCTTCGTGTACCTCAACGACTCATCCGAATCAGAGGTGTACTTCGCACATCGCGTTATCTCACTTGTGGGACTCAGCTCAGAACGGCCTTTGTAAGAATTAGAGTTGTGTTTTCACACTATGTCGTTAACACTCTCAAGTTCAAACTTGTAAGTGCCGAATCCGCTTATTACTAACCTTTCTTATGTTTTCTTCTTATGGAAGCTCGAGCGGATCGATCGTGCGATTCTTCACATGCTCATACCAACAACATCACTAATGGAAGTTCTCTCAAAAGGCAACACAAAGTCGAATGATTCTTCATCAAGTCAAAGAATCTACAAAGTTAAAGACTAAGAGAACTTCATCAAGATCAGAATCCAACGTTAAAGAGCGTGTGAGCATGTTGAAGAAAGACGGAGACACCGAGCAACGGGCGCACTCGATGCGCATAACAACAACATACTATCACTACCATCACAAAGAACAAAGATCAAAGAACAAAGAAAATGATGACGCCAAAGCGTAATACTTCAAAGGAAACAATTTCTACACCGGGAGATTGTTCGAATCAAGACAATTCTTCTCACAAGAAAGAAGAATGTCGAAGACGCCAAAGCTACTATTACATCAAGACCTACATCGCTTATCACTCTTTCATTCATCACTAACACTTAGGGGAGATTGTTGGAATCACTCCTAAACTATAATTCAAGTGTTAGTGATTCATATGTAATAGTTAGCTTAATATGGCTTTTATGTTAGTAATCATGCCAAGGCTTATGTAGAAAGCCCATGAGCCTTGGCCCAAGTCCAATAAGGAAAGGAAGGGACTAGGAGTGTTGCCCTAGCTCCTCTCCTATAAATACCTTTGTAATACCCTCACTGAGGGTTGGTTGTTCAATTCATTTCATTTCTCACGCATAACTCTTCTTATATTCATACGTGTGTGTTGTGTGTATTTGTTCATCCGATCACTATCTTCTCTATTTCTTATATTGATGCTTGTGTTACTAATATGGTGACCTAACACGACACAACACCTAATCTCAAGGAGAACTACTCCTTGTTACAACACCATCAAGGATATCACCATCCTTGTAAATATACAAATACTTATATGTATAACGATGCACCTCTTATACGACCTAGGCATTCTTCCCAAATGCTACTTGATTTGATTCTTCGGCATCCTTCACTAATGCCTTTGACACAACGCTTGGCACCCTTCACTAATGCCTTCGTCTTGACACCTTTAACATTCTTCACTAATGCTTTGACACGGATGATGAGCACCTTTCACTAATGCTTTCATCTTGACACTTTCGGCATTCTTCACTAATACCTTCAACCCAACATCTATGGAGAAAGGTAGAACTATCAACAAGAGAACCTTCGTTGTCTTGATGATGACGTAAGCATGGCAACTCATGGACTTGAGCTTGCACGTCTTCAAGAAGTGGTGATCTTTCCTTAAGAGGAACCTAGAAGATCACACAAAACAAAAGATAAACTACATAGATCACTTGGATCGGAGGTTAGAGGTTAGAATACTAGGGGAAGTATGTGTGTGAAGTGATGAATAGAAAGGAAAAATGGCTCTCATTTATAGAGAAAATTCTCTCTTGCTTCACGGATCCCACGGATCCTTCCACTTGGGATCCGGCTAGCACAAAGCCGTGGATCCGTGGAACGCTCCTCTTACCCATGGGTATTTTTGGTTATGGGTCATGGGTTATGGGTTGATCCATGGTTTTCTTTCTAGATACAATGAACTTGGTTAAGTGGTATATATAAAACCATGGGTTATGGGTCAATACCATTTGCTAGTTTTACCCATTTAGTATATACTTGTTTTACCCATTTTAGTATACTTGGTTTAAGTATATAACCCAATATGTAAACACTAGTTGTTGTACATATGTATTTAAATCATAAAATCACTTATACTTGTTTTAGTGTTTTATGTGAAAACGTAAGTGTGTTAGGAAACTATTAACTCAAACTATTTACGTATTCTATTTGTTTCGTTAAAATGATTTTACGCTTGTTATCGACAAAACATTGAAGATCGTAAAATATAAATAAACGTTTTAACGGCTTATTTGTATTAACAATCTCCCTTTTGTTGATGACAAAACATAAAATTATTTTAAGGAAAAGCTAAAATTGTAGAAGTTTGAATTTGTAGTTTTACTTTCTTATCCCCTTTTGTCGAAACAAAAGTGTTAAAAGAAACTAACACAATTTTTATAAAAAAAGGTATGTAAAATGTAAAGAGAGAAAGTGACGGGAATGGTACTCGCCTTAACTCCCCTTGACGAGTCCATCCTTTGAAAGGCGTCAAGGACATGACGTAAAATAAACTAATTGTGTTTGCAATTAAGTTTGCAAATGGTTCGTCTAAGTGACGAAAAGTGCTCCCCTGAAGATTGCAAAGATGCAATGGGGTATCATGAAGTGTAATCCAAAATTGGATTAAGTTGCAAATGATTTTGCAATGTCGTTTGACACAAAGCTCCCCTAGCTTTATGGTGTCAAAATCTTCATATGCTAATTTGAAAATCTACAAAGTAAAGGTTAGAAAACAAGAGTATAATGCATAATTTCTGCAAGTAAAACTCAAGTTAGTAGAAATTTGTGCTTCGATTCAGATCCCACGGTTCCTTCTGAAGCGGATCCGTCTAGGCATTATGGAGGATCCTGCATGTCTGCTGATGTTTCTTCAAAGAATGAGAGTGTCAAACAATGCTACTATGAGGATAATATATATATGAGAAATACAAAGCACAACGCACAACACATAGCAAATAAGTGTTCATTCAATAAAACAAGAGATAACAAACCAAATCTCTAAAACTAAGAGAATGAACTAGGCATACAAGTATCACTAAATACTAACTAGATACTAGACTTAAAATGCTACAATGTGCTTGAGTCTAGGGATGAGTGGACTTGTTGATTTGATCCAACTTTGCAAGAAGATGATTAAACATGAAATGTATCTCATTTCGCACTTCTTGAACAAGTCCTTGAGTGTTTAGACAATTTGGACAATTATTGTCTTGGTTTGGACCCGAAGGGAAATGGATACTTTGAGGAGGTTCTATGTGTGCTTGTGGGTCTTCATTTAGAGAAGTAGGAAGAGGTTCTAAAAATGAGGGTGGTAATGGAACTTCTTCAAGGTTATTCCTTGTCTCCCATGATGGGCTAGTTGGTGTTGTGGGTGGTTCCCTATTCAATGAAAAAGTTGGTGAATGGGAGGTTCTTAGTGGTGAATGATCTAACGAGTAGATGTTCGGGTGAGGAAGAGGCTCATTCAAGGATTGTAGTCCATGATTAATGAATAATGGTTTTAATGGCTTGCTAGAACTAGCCATGTTTGGTTTTGAACTAGATGACCCTTTTTCTAGTCCGAAAGGTTTGATGCTAATCCTTGTGGTTCTCTTAGCCTTTGGATGAGTTTGATGAGGTGAAATTCTATCTTCACTATCTCTAATGGGAGATGTTTCGGTGGATGAGATTTCATGGATCATTTGACCATTTATCTTGGATGATCCTAAGGTTGAAGAGTTGTTGCTAAGAGCCTTAGTCATAGTGATGATGGTGCTTGTAAGAGCTTCTTAAGTTGTTGATTTTTGAGATGTGATTGAGAGTGGTGACTTAGTCCTAAGGTTGTTTGGTTTATAAAGGATAATTTGAATTAGGAAATTAAATCCTTGCCCACTTAGAGGACTAAGCATGCTCTTGAGGTTTTGATCACTCTAGGAGGGTAATTAATGAATGCTAAAAGTGGTTAGAGAACCAAAAGGTAACTTGAATTTGAATAAGGAGGTCGATTTAATCTTTCGCATGTACGGATCCCATGGATCCTCTCGCCAGGATCCGCTGGTTATAGACCGTGGGATCCGCCATCGATGTGATTTAGGTGAAGTCATTATGCTTTTGTAGGGTTTATCATTAATGGATTTCGAGGTTTTGACTTAATTTAGAAGTCTTTAGCTGTTGGATATCTCAAATCCTTAACCATAACAAGTAATGGTGCTTAATGATGGTTTTGGCCAAGAACATTGACCTTGGGTAGTCTAACCATATGTTTGACAAGGATTCCTTTTAATTTGTTGTGGAGAGATGGTGATACTAAGTCAAAAGTCAGATGATGTCCTAGGATAAATTTACTAAAATCTTTAAAAAAAATGAAAAACTAGTTTTTGGTCCTAATTTTGAGTCAAATATGATTTAGATCATTTCGCTAAAATTGAAGGGTAGACCAAACTAAGTGTTATCAAATGTGATAGATCATGTGTGAGTGTTGGAGCGGAATTATGGTGAGTTTTGACTAGTTGATAAGTAAACAAAATATTTTGAAAATAGATCCTAGATAAGCCATGGATGAGAATGAGGTTTTCAACTATTAGCGGAAGACTTAGTTGGCTCTAGTGTATTATGTTTGACTTGCTTGAAGTGTTCTAATGGACTATTATGATGTAGCCAAACTGCTTTTGCACATCGGTGCATACGGATCCCACGGTTCCTTTACGGAGGGATCCGCTAGTTCAAACTCCGGGATCCGCCAACCGCAGATCGTAGAGCTTTTGAAATGTGCAACATTGCACTTTATAGTAAATGCTTTTCCTAGTTGTTTCTATGGGACTAAATGCAAGAGCACAACTAATATAACTTGTATCAAAGTAAGAAAAGTGAAATTCCTAGAATGAGTGACTTACGACCACACCAAGAGGTCGTAAAATCTCATTTTTCCAAATACCTAAGTTAGATGTTTAGTGCCAAGATATGGCAATACCTACATACTACAAGCATAGTTTAAATTGTTTACAAACCATTGTTTGAAATTGTTCATCATGCACTTGAGTCCCGAGACTTTACTCTCTTTTCCTCCTTCACTTCTTCACCCGTCCTCCACTCTTTCACTTCTTCTTCCTTAAGAAATTATCAAGCATTTGAAGATTCCTTGGTTTGTTGCCATTCGGTGATTCATTGGGATGTTTGGCAATTGGTTAATGTAGTCCAAGGGGTCAAGATCAATGTTCTCGAGTGGGTTGCTACTACTCCCTTCATCTTCTCCTTGTCTCTCCCTTTCGTCCGAGGAATCCGTGGGTGGATGTGGCCTCTTGCCTTCTACCATAAACCTTGTTGTTCTACCCTCGATTAATGGTACCATAACCTTATTGCAAAAGCTATGATCCAAGGATTGTGGGGAAGGGTCTAATGCAAAGATGAATTTAGCGAGACGGGTTAGAAGCATTGCATATGGAAGCACCATCTTGTCCATGCTTCTTACACTTGCCATTCTCTTGATCATGTAGTAGGCAATGTTGAAGGTGTCTCGTCACAAGACAATAGATCATGAAGCTTAGACATGCGTTGGGGTGATCCTTGTTTCCTACTAGACACACCACATTCTCCCTTATCACATCTTCCCATTTTCTATATAATGCAAACATCTCCGAAAGCTCCATTTGAAAAGGATCCCTATAGATCACTTTCGACTTTCTAGTCACCCTTGAAGGGGATGCTCTTGGCACAAACACGGTGTCCCTTACCGTGGTTGCTTCCGGGATTATTGTGTGATAAATGTCGTGATGATCAACCATAGAGTGTAGCTCCTGCAACGACTATTCATTAGAATACATGCAAACACCATCGGATGGAACCCCTATTATTCTTCCAAACTCCTCAAGTGAAAGAGTGTACTCATGTCCATTTATGGTGAATTCAATTGAGATGGACCCATCATCATTTCTAATTATACCCATAGTCTTGTAGAACTCAAGCACAAAGACCGGGCAAATTTGCTCGCTTATATCCAATAAACAATCAAACCCAATAGTTTCAAATACTTCCCTTATGTCGGTATTTGCAAGGAATGATGGATCAACAACTCTACCTTCATGAAAAGTCTTCTTTCAAGAAACTTAAACGCTTTCCTATCGTCCGAACTTAAACCATCTTTCCTATGGTACATGGGTATGTAGTGAGCGGTGTCTTGGTAATCTTGTTGTTTGTTGCTTGGCATGATTGTTCCTAGATAATACAACCACAATGTGGTGTTAATGGTGAATAGTAACCTAAAGGGTTTAATCACAATTTTGCTCTCATCATCTTTGTTGAGTTCACGAAATGTGTTTAATTTGTATTAACAATGTTAATTCTTTGATTTAGATTATCTTAGAAAACAATGTGGTGACAAATTATGATAAACCCATTTGAACCCAACTCTTAAAGATGAAGATATTGTAATTCTAATAATCAAGGAATTAAATTAACAATGTAGTGAAGATTATACTTACACAAGTGATTGTTAAGCTTGAGAAGAATGATCAATTTGCTCCTATGAACAAGCACTACGAGTTCTTGTTCGTGAGTCTTTGAGGTGAGAATGATTGTGGAACTTCCACGGTGATCATTTTAAGCTTATATCGTCTTCGTTGCACGGATCCCGGATCCTCTCATTTGGGATCCGGCTAGTATAAACCGAGGATCCGCATAACAAAGAAAAGTCACTCAAACATTCCTTGATAACTATGGTTTGGGAGTTCTAAAACGCCTAATGTTTTGGTGTTTAAGTTCTAAAACTTGTGGTTTGAGGTTTTGATGATTTAATGCTATTCCTATTAGACGAGGTTCCTTTTAAGAATTAGTCATAATTCTTGGGAAGTTTTTCAAACATTATAATAAAATCCCATTTTATTATAACATAAGACGTTCACATGGATATTTATTGATATACATGAAATGTCAATAAATCCTTTGTGATGAATAATGATTGATGTTATCATATAACTTAAGATATCATTATTGTGAGTTGGTGATGTAGTTTTAACTAAGTCGAAGAAAACTAATTAGATAGGGACAATAATATAAAAAGCTACAAGAATAATTTCTAGTAAATCATGCAACTAAACATTTTGATAATCACAATAAATGTAAGTAATTATAGATCATACCTTTGCCAAATATTCTTTTTAATAAATGAAGTGTTTAGATGTTTTTGTGATCTTCTTGGAATCTCCAGATTTATGTTGTAAGAATATTTAAACATTCTTTTTGCTAAATGTTTTGAAAAATTCTTTATGATCTTCTTGATGACTCCAAATCCAAGTATGGATAATGCTTTAAAAAAATGTTAGAACATTCTATCATTGTCCAACAATAAGCAACATAATGATTTTTTCAAAATGTGATAAAAGTAATCCTTCTTTGTAGTTTTCAAACATACATGGATCGTATCAAGTTTTTAAGGTACAACATACTCTAAAAAACTTGGTAACGAAGCTCTGATGCCAATTGTGGAAAACTAGAAGGGGGGGTTGAATAATTTTACCAATTTAAAACTTCCTTTTAAATATTTAGATCGACTTATGTCAATCTATTTGGTTGTTTATGTTGAACGTTGATAGATAGATATATAAACGTGTAATGAAAGATAAAGAGTAAGAAGCACATCACCACGACACAAGTTATTTATAGTGGTTCGGCTACAAGGACACCTTCCTTGCCCTACTCCACTCCCCGAGTCACCTACTCGAGAGTTTGTAAGCACTACACCAATCTCCTTATGGTGGAGAAGCCTTCACAACGTCGTTTAACCTTTTTCCGGTACAAAGCTAAATACCGAGTTCTTTCACACCAAGGCGAACCACACGTAACACAACGTCGCCTACCCTTTATACGGTGCTAGGCTAACCACCGAGTTCTTTCACACCTTAGGAGAACTAATCCTATCACAACGTCGCCTACCCTTTATTAGATACTAGGCTAAGCACCTAGTTCCATTACTATGGAGGAACTACTACCCTTCACGACACAACACCTAATCTCAAGGAGAACTACTCCTTGTTACAACACCATCAAGGATATCACCATCCTTGTAAATATACAAATACTTATATGTATAACGATGCACCTCTTATACGACCTAGGCATTCTTCCCAAATGCTACTTGATTTGATTCTTCGGCATCCTTCACTAATGCCTTTGACACAACGCTTGGCACCCTTCACTAATGCCTTCGTCTTGACACCTTTAACATTCTTCACTAATGCTTTGACACGGATGATGAGCACCTTTCACTAATGCTTTCATCTTGACACTTTCGGCATTCTTCACTAATACCTTCAACCCAACATCTATGGAGAAAGGTAGAACTATCAACAAGAGAACCTTCGTTCACTACAAGAAAAGGGGGTTTTTAGGACGAAACTTTTTGAAACGGTAAAAAAATCATGCCAAATACACGTATTTGGCACTTATGGGGTAGCCGTGACAAAAAGTTAGGTATTTGGGACGACTATTATGAAATTGTTCCAAATACGTATGCTTTTGGAACGTTTTCTAATAATGGTGCCAAATATATGTGTATTTGGAACAGTTTGAGTTACTAGTGCCAAATATTAATGTATTTGGGACGGTTGGTACCACCAGTGCCAAATTTGTATATGTATTAGGAACGCTTTTTGCTTTTTGTGCCAAATACTCATGTATCTGGAACAGTTGGTACTAACGGTGCCAAATACTTATTGTTGGTGCCAAATACTTATGTATTTGGAACAATTTTTATAGGTTATGAAAAATACACATGTATTTGGGGCGATTTTTATAAATTGTTTTTATTTCTTATTTTGTGGAACAATTTTGAAAAACTGATTCAATTTACACATTTTCCCGCACTTGTTGCCTATTGCTTTGATTTTCTTTGAATTTTTTTTTTAATTTATAATCAATTTTATTAATTTACTATAATATTCAGTAGCCCATCGTCATTAACTTTTAGTCTCTACAATTAATATATAACGAATTAATATTTATCATATTACTTAAATCGCGTCGTCTTTTAATTTTTGGTGAGTTAACTTTGTTGTTTTTTTTAAATAAACATTCTTTCCTTTAAGGTCAAGTTAAAAATGTTCATATTGTATATATTAAAGCGGAGAAACAAATGATGGAGGTAATCTATGTTCAGGGTACCTGGGAGGGCGAGTCTGAGAGTTATAAAAAAAACAACGAGCCACGTACTGTTTTTTATTTTATTTATTTTTAATAGGTGTTAGAATCACTTCATTCATAAAATATGTTAGATGATAATTATGTGTCTAGGCTCGAGCCCGCTTATGGGCTTAGGTCCGTTAGGGTCTATGGCTTAACTGAGGTACCTCGACCATTTTTGACCTATTTCACGGCCAACCCCAAATGTTAGCTAGTAAGTTTGAATCCTAAACATATTTTCAAAAATTTAAAGGCTTACAACTATGGGAATCAACTTTTCAGGACGGACAGGCTCGGCAAACACGGGCAGGCAACAGCATGACTGGAACAAGACCGTTGCAACGTACAAGCACGTGTCATTACATACAAAGCTAGATGATGCAACACGCGTGCTATAACATGCATAACGAAGATTCAAGAGTAAACAGTTAAAAATAGCATATTAAATTAAATAAAATTGACTTAAAAAAAAGAACATGGTTGATTAAAAAATCAAAATATATTTTTAACCATAACTTAAACTCGATAAAATCTCAAACCGACATAGAAGTCTCAAAAAACATTTCCATAAAAAAATAAGATCAATGCTGGTTTTTATAATTCGAACAGGTCCGTATTAGTAAATTACATCAAGACCTGTTTCCCATGCTAAAGACCGATCTATAAAAAAGTGCTATCTAGACATGTTGCTAACTTTGAAACACGTCTTTATTTGCTTGACTGATAAAGACCGTTTTCTAAACCAACCAAGGACGAAACCAGGACCAATGGTGCACAAAAAATTTTAATACCGTAATATATAAACACATTTTGATTGACCGAGGTGCATTTAAGATGCATCTAAAAAAACTGATGTGTTTTCTTTTCTTTTTTTTTTTCTTTTTTTTCTTTTTTTTCAAAAATTTACATTACTTTGAAAAAATCCATGGTGTCCTGGGACCCTACGGGAACCCCCTAGTTCCGTCCTTGAGACCAACACTGGTCTATCATTTGTGTACCCATCGCCGTAATGCGCGTGTACCCGCTATACTATATATAAAGGAAAAACCAGAAAGTGAAAAGTGAAAAATTGAAACTAAAAAAAGAAATGTTGAAAAAATATATTTCAAAATGAAACTATTAATACACATCGAAAACCGGGTTGACCCGGTTTAATTTGACCCGTTTCGATCCAACTCGTCAGGTTGACCCAGTTTTAAATCGACCAATTTTTTAACCGGAACGGTTCAACCGGTTGAACCACCCGCGTCGAACCGGGTTTCAAAACATTATGTTTAATCCCCAAATCTTCAAACTTTTATTATTTTTCGTTTATAACCCATAAATTTTTTTTGTCACTAAATGATCTGTCTCTATAAAACCCGTTGCTATGTACGGGTACTCGTCTAGTCTTATAAATGGCTTGACGGTCTATCTAAGTTATACTATTTTGACATGACAATTGTTACAATTCAAGCCATGTTTGGCTAAGCTTATTTAACATAAGCCGATTTGGGCTTATTTTAGATAAGCTCCGATTTTGTGGCTTATTTTGAGACTTGTCGGCTTATATAAGTTTATTATGATATGATAAACTTATAAAAGCCGATAAGTCTCAAAATAAGTCGTAAAATTGAGGATTATAAAAAATAAGCCGAAATTTCATGAAATTTTGGCTTATTTTTGATAAGCCCCAATTTTACGGCTTATTTTGAGACTTGTCGGCTTTTATAAGTTTATCATATCATAATAAACTTATATAAGCCGACAAGTCTCAAAATAATCCACAAAATCGGAGCTTATCCAAAATAAGCCCAAATCGGCTTATGATAAATAAGCTTAGCCAAACAGGCCATCAGATGTGTAAAGACCATTACAAACTTGAATTTGAAAAATGAAGTGGTATGGAAAGAGGGACATCAAAATTATAATTTTCATCTCAAAATTTTATTCCCACTCCACCAAAGTAAAACAAAATTTTCATCTAAAAAAACCCTAACCCCCTTCTCCATAATCTCTCTTGTCGTCAAACCATCTCCAACACCATTGCCATCATCAAGCCACCAAATCATACTGTAGCCACCATCACCCTTCATCTACCTTTGAACCCTAACCCTCTATATTCACACCTGTTGCCGCTCCACCTCCCAATCCATCTCGACATCTTTTTGGAGAACACACATCTGTAGCACCCTTTCTCTGGGAAAACACCAGGTACTTTTATATGTATTGATTTCGAATTTATATATAATTTTAGTAATTTTTATTTTTCTTTACTTATTAAAAAGGAGGGTTTTATATTGGATTCATGTTGCATAAACATGCTTATATAACAAAAGAATATTGGATAGTAGACGTGTAATGGGAAAACACCAGGTAATTTTTATTTTTCTTCACTTATTAATTTTAGTAATTTTTACTTTTATATGTATTGATTTCGCATTGCATAGTAGACGTGTAATAGGAAGACAGGTTATGCATCTTAATATTTGTTTGTTATATGCCTCTTCATGTCTAGAGATATATATTTCTGTGGAGGTTTTATATTGGATTCACTTGGAGTTTGAGCTGCATAAACATTCTTATATAACAAAAGAATATTGGACGAGTATGACAAAGTAAGTGATGCACCAGATTACTTATTTGAGTCTTCTAATTCAACAATCAAATGTTGTAATAAATAGTAAAGTATGATGAATTAAGGGTGTTTGGATAAGCTGGTAACTAAAAAAATATGACCCTTTAAATTTCGGTACTAATTCTGGTATAATCCCGTATGGTACCGGTACCGTTTTGGGTATCCCGGAATTTTTTTTTAGGTGATATCATGGTACCGATACCGTACCATGTGCTAAGAATCGGTACCGGTTGGTACTAGGATTCGGGTCGATATGCTCATCCCTACAATTGTTAAAACTAAATGCAATTATTTCCATGTGTAAGCCTTTCGAATTTGTTATGTAAGATGAGTTCATAAGCCAAGGTTTTAACTATAGTTCATTATGTGACAAGGCTTTAAAAGTATATGATGTTTCATTGATGTAGAAGAATATAGAGCACAATAATTCATAGCATTAGTTTTGGTACTTCGTATATCATTTTTGCTTTTAATTTATTGTATTCCATACAAGTTGTAATATCAAGCTAATATACACATGTAGAAGGCATAAATTTTGTTATATGTGTGTTCACTGATGTTCAACTATACATATGTGATTTGGGTATAGAAGTGCTTAAAAAGAGGCACATGTCATTTCTATTGTAATAATAATTGTTTCAAGGATGTGTGCATAGAAATTGAAAGAATAAACTGTTGTAGACAAATGCACTTTATGATGGACAAGATAAACATATAAGAACATTTTTTGATATAATTGATTCCATAAGCAAACCATATCATTGTACCATGCATTTAATATCTGGATTTCAAAAGTCGTAGAGACTAAGGTAGCTGAGCGAGTAGCAGATCTAGTAGCAGAGCAAGATGCACAAATAGAGGCCAAAGTAACAGGGCAAGTAGCGGTGCATGTTTTCAATTATGAAAAATCTCATATAGAGTGGTTTAAGAAATTCGAATTACTACTAGGATGGGAGTTGCCACCTCCGCCGAGTCATCAAGCAGATAGATCTTGATCAAGTGTTAGTCAGGTATATCTCTCATTAGTTATTCTTAACGTATTCTAGCCTTTATTGCATGTCCATCAAACTATTAAATGATCAATTGCATTTTGTAGGTCCGGAGTTCGTCAAATGAAAATTGATAAAAGAGTCGAGACATATTTGGGTAGCTATCTTTATAATGTAAGTACCTATTCTATACCTTAGCTTTGTATGATAAATCTATACACATAATCGATATTATGGTATCCTAGTTAAAATGTTTATAATGTATCATTTCCAGTAATGACAATGATTCAAAATGTTTTCTATTTTAAAACAATTTTTCGTTTCCAATGAATCTAACATAAAGTTTCTAACCAACTTAACCTGTTTTAATTGCGGTTGAAATTATTAGGATGATATTCAACTCATTTGACCCAACTCGGTTTTGAGTTTGAAACTTTTGACCCGTTTTAACATTGCATACCCTTTTTATTGCTATTTCGTATATCAAACTTTTTTCTTGTTTCATACATATTTCTAATGTTGGATTATTATGTTATGCAGGGTGCATGATTAAAACGTGATCTGCTGAGCTTTATTTGTTTTCGTTAGTAATAAATTGTCTTAGTGATTTATATTGAGTTCTAGTTGTGACTTTTTCATTCTAGTTTACAAGGATGTTGGATGTATTGGTCTTTATTTTATTGAGTTCAATTTATTTTATGGATGATTAATAAAAATTGAGTTCAATTTATTTTTGGCTTCGATTGTTAATTTTGCGCAAATATGAGATGATTGGTTAATACGATGGTGTACCAAAAACTATTTGTAACGAAAAATGGTGCCAATACATGTTAGTAATGATTACGCAAATCTTGCCAAATGATTTTTATAACGAATTCAAAAGCGTGCCAAATGTTTTTTGGCAAGGCGGATAAAAAGGTGCCAAATACATTTGTAGGATATTAGTTTTCACATACACATCAAACCATAACAACAAGGTGGCGTATAAGTGGAATTCTAGAGAGAAAGTTAGAGGTTTAGGGAACTTTAGTAGAGAAAGAAAATTTTATTATGAGTTCGACTCTCTACCTTGGAAGGTAGAGAGTATTTATAGTCTTACATAAATCGCCACACATCGGGTGTGGATCGTGCATACAGTGGGTAAAGACCCGTCTGTCCTCCACGGTGTTACAAAACTAAATACTACTTAACATAAAAGAACTACGACTACGAGCTTAACGATTACATATAGTTGAGGTGACCGACTCTTTAATACCGGAATTTCTAATTCCTAACAATCTCCCTAAGGAGGTCACCTCAATCATGTACCAAACTTACATTGAATACAAATAGATATTACATTAACAATTGATCTTGCATTCTTGATGTAGTCCTTTGCTCCTAAGCTCGTAGTCATTGATTCTTCACATTGCATGTTTGGTTACTTCAAGTGGAGGTCTTTACCGATCCACGTGATAATAATTTTGAGCCATCTTTTGAGATCATCACCTATCAACAATCTCGACACATCCTTTGTGGTGTTGGTATTATGTGATGTTGTGACTTTAGGACCGACATGCTCACATTCGATCATGATATCTTCTCATCGAGTAGCGGAAGCATTTGTTGAATCATGATATTGGCAGCAGAAAGCGTAAGCATGGAGTGAAAATATCGAGTCATTGATGCACTAATCATGATTTCTTTTGAGATGAATGTGTTAAGTGAGCATGCGGCTATGGATTGACCGCTTCATTCGATCACCGCAAACGTCGGGTGTACCGCATACAAGCTAGTAATAAATCGCATTTAAAGTGTCTTTGATCACTTTCGTTGAATTGAGGTACACGCCCACGGTTCCCCGTTGATCAAGACATGTACCGCCTGCGATCGTATAATTCAAGAATTTCCTTGATGTGGTTTCGCATTGCTCTAGTCGTTCTCAAACCGAACATCTCAAAGAAGACAACACGGAGTGAGTGAACCAATAATTTTAAGTCCACCGATTGATGAAAAGAGATTTGAAAAACAATCGTGTATTGCTCAATAGAAATTGTTTTGCAATACAATGAAGGTTTTATTGAAAATCAATTATCAATCATAAAACACCTTTGGTTTGAAAATGAGTACACGGTCGATGTGCAAAAGAAAAGAGTTGTTAAGCACAAAGACCGGTTTTCAAAGGTATCCGTCAATCCATAACGTGAACTGTGATTGATTCAAGAGATTGAATCGCCCCATTGTTCATGTTCGGTTGTCACATGGTTGATCCATATAATAGATCTCACATGCCACCTACCGTGAGCTTGTTTGATGTTGGCTCCGAAGGCTTTCCATCTTCATTGTGAATATGTATACACATCACTCGGATGTTCCGCAATACCACAAGGATAATGCGTATGACTCAAGATATAATCGCTCTTTCCACATTGTGTGAAACAGAGAGTCTTCATTGAAAGTGTCCTAATGAGATTTATTGATGATCTCGTGGCTCTAGACTCAATTTGTGCATATTTGGATCCTGTGTCGAGACTAGGAGAGGTCTCCTTCTTCAATATCAACAATCTCTAAGAGAAAGTCGATAGATAATGTCGGTTCCCGTGAGAATGAAACAAGTCCTTTAATAGGAACTTGAGTGGTTTGGAATGTTGAAGTGCGATCGTCACCGGGTCCATGACGTCTTGTCTTCAATACCGATGTTACCATCGAGTATATGAAGTGAACCCGTTTACGCCCTAAGGTTGAATAAATGGAGGCTATTTGTTTTCACCCTTTCTCATTCAATTCTTTTAATTCTTCAACCCCTTCAAGCTTACCGAGACTTCATAGCAAGAACCTTGTTGGGTTTGTTCCAATGCTTGCTCTATCTCATCCGCACTCTTCCCATATCTCACTTTTCTCCTTTTATTATCATACCTAAGGACTTCTACACTAACTAGTGGATTGTCCTCGGTAGATTCCTCCGATTCTGGCGGATCATGGAACACATATCTAACCTTATCATCCTTATATCACCGTACATAAAGTAAAGTTGGTCGGTCAATTTGGTATTGTTCATCCGCCATTGGAACCAATTGAAAACCATTTGAAAATCAATCCAGATACTTGTGATATATTATCAAAACATTTTGTGCTCGAATTGTTTTTGATATTTTTAGAACAGTGCTCCCCTCAACATGTGCATCAAATGTTTGAAATCGTTTTGCACACGGAGGCAAGAGGAAGAATTTACTTCTTTGATTACCATTTTCTAAAGATATCAACATCACTTCACGATCAAATCAAGAAGATAAAGCATTTCCGGAAGGATGAGGTTTTCATAAGTTTGCTCCCCTCAATATGTGCCTCGAGATTAGAAAAGAGTTTTGCACATACTAGAGGAACTCACATTGAGATAAATAATCACGTTTCAAATCATAGGTTTAAGATAGATGCCCCCTCAACATGTGCATTGAAAATTTGAAATCGTTTGTCACATGTGGAAGGACAACATGTACATCCTTATAGAGCCATTTACCGAATTATCGTTTAAATCCAATTTAATTCACACATTCTCCCCGATCACAATTATCAAATCATTTGAGATTTGTGATCTCTTATTGATTTAAATTGATTTTGAAAGCTTTTAAGGGGATTGTGACTTGATTATGAAAGCGTTTTAAGCGATAAGGATCGGATTTTAAGACTTTAAACTCCATTGATAAAACATGCATGAATATCTTTTGAAAACAATTGAATGCCAAATAACTTTTAATTTAATTGAAATCATTCTCCCCTCAATCAATGACATAGGTAGTTGATTGAGAGATTGATATTTTGACAAATAAGTCCGATGATTATCAAAAATAGAGACCGAGTTATTTTTCAAAGCGATTAATTTTCAGCAGATAACGGTTTATAGAATCGAGCATGGAATTTTGAAAGTCATGATAAAGCATGGCTCGTTCTTTCTTAGAAAAGCGGGTTCTTGCTCGCAATGATAATAAACCATTTTATTCTCTTTCTCCCAAAAATATTTTTGATTTTTGAAATTTTTTATTATTTTTTTATTATTATTATTTTTTTTAATATAAAATTGAATAACATCTAAAGTCCCGTGTCATTCTTTGAATGACAACATCAAGACCGTAGATATTATCGAATCGAGAGAAACATGACAAAAGACAATAATTTTTGAAGATTTTTCAATTTTTCAAATTTTTATGGATTTTGAAAGTTTTATATTTTTCTATTTGATTTTTGAAGGTTTTATAATTTTGTATTTTGTTTTTGAATAAATATTTACAAGAGATAAATTAGTTTAAGAGAATGATGAAATGAGTACCGAGATAAAGATATCGCTCAAGACGTTGTAGAAGAAAGGAATCAACATCTCTTAAACTTTCGCCACCAAAGCATCCGAGGCTTCTAAGAAAATCGTCGGACATGAGCCTTCTCAATTTGAATCTTTGGTAGCTTCCCCCAAACCGACAAATATCGAATAAAGACCATTTCCTAAGAAGTAGAGTTGAATACAAAGCGGTCTCATTGATTGAAGCTCAAGACCAAGAACACGAGAACACAAGTAACAAGTTGAAACATTGATCGCTCGGTGGTTATCAAATCCGGATTAACGACACGACCGATCACATGAACTGTTGTGCATCTCCGATGTACACCTTACTCTTGAGACCCACCAGTTGTCTAGTTGGGGAACAATATATCAACATCTTCATTTTACCAAGTGCATTCCGGTTATATAACATATAACCAATCGACATAATGTACACATGTACCCAACAAGAGTAGAGACGATGACATCCATGTAACATGTTGAGTCACTAATCATCTCTGTGGATGTCAACTCAAATAACCGAATTAGCTCGATCAAGTGAACATGTTGTTCATATAACCGGAAGTACTTTATCATAAACCGTATATAAGATGTCGATAGGCGTGATCATCTCATGTTCCAAATATTCTTCTCACATTTCTTCCAACCGAACATCAAGTAACAAAACCAAAGGTCTCTGAGACCACTTCCCCAAATAGTTGGAATAATATATCCTTCCCCAAATAGTTTTGATACCTCGTAATCAAGAAACATAATATATCCATAAACTTGAAATCTTGTGAGAAGAACTCAAATAGCCCAAATGAATCTCGTGAGAATCAAGCTGCTACATAAACTCTTTTTCGACTATCTTTATCAACCCATATGTAGACAATTTGAAGTGACCATCGTTGAAGAAAACCCGATATACCAAACTTGAAACCAAGTCGAGAAGGACAACTTTAATCTCAAATAAGTGATAAATGATTAACTCTGAAGTAATCAACTTGTGTCAAATGTCCAACACGTGAATAAACATACAATCGGATGTACATTGACCCACCGAATGAACCGGAGCAAATGATTCCTCAACATCAATGCATTCTTCCTTAAGGTATACATGTAGAAACCGATCCGAAGATTCACCAATAATGTTTTCGAGCGGATGAGGTAGTCATTTTTCTTAATGTTCATGTGGTTGATTTATAATGTGCACCATGAGAGGAACAATAATCCGTGAAGATTTGGCAAAGGAATACCAAAGAGTGGATCATTATTCATGAACAATAATCCGTGAAGATTTGGCAAAGATATACCAAAGAGCGGATCATTACTCAATAGTGCAACTACAACATCATGATAGTCGTTATCAACGCCTTGTGAAGTAATTGGAGATAAGGTTTATTGAGAATTCGAGAAGTACTTCTTAGATGGTGAACATGTTGAGTCAAGAGAAACCGAGCATGAGCTTCAAAAACTAGATGATCAACATTCGTTGGAGATTGAAAGTACACATCAAACATATCTATGAAAACAATGAATCCCGATTATCCTTAGTAGGCAAGCATTAGGCATTGGAGGAGAGTCATCAAAATCAAAACAATGAATCCCAGTTATCCTTAGTATATTCACTCTTCATCAAAAGAATATACACTCATCATCATCAAAATTAAGTCGTATAACCATTATTCAAACATCCATCATCATGTAGTATATTCACTCTTTCCCCTCAAAATTGCATTGAAGTTGCCATTTTTGATTTAACAAGTGAATAAGAGTATACACCAATGAACGAGATCCACTTGATGACCGAATGAGCATGGAAAACATGAAGCTTGTTGATGAAGAATGTAGATGAGTATGGCCATTCATGAGAGAATTTCTCATTAGTCAAGATAAAGCGCACGTAAGAGCGTACACTTTTCTTTTCTATCGTGAACGGGCCTCAAGAGTTATCTCGCAGACGCCATAATGATGAAGTACGAGGCCCGAATCGATGTGAGCAGACGTCATTGTTAAGAGCCCAATCATATGTTTAGAGCATCAATCCAAATACCAAGGGATGATTTATACGACCGCTTTGGACAATGACGAAGAAGAGAATTGGAAACATTGGATCCCCACGTCTTGATGGATTCCTTTTGGTTAGCACAAACGATCTTTGAATCGCCAGAAACCCTAGATGCAATGGCATTATCCCGAGGAGTCGAACTAGTAGAAGCATCGACTTAGTCAAATGACATTTTGTGCTTAATGGGATTATTCTACCGTTGGCTTCCAAACCTTAACAGCACTATTCTAGGCATAGTGGATCTAGCTAAGGGTAAGGTTTGCCATTCGTTAATATTCGACACAGTGGGCTTCCACCGAAATCCTACATTTGTAAACACATTCCTGTAGGTTTCAAGATTGCTTAACTGCTTCGCTCCAAGCTTTCTTAATCGGGTTATGAATTTTATAACTCGTAAATAACACATCACATTTATCATGATTACCATAAAATAAACATTTTTACATGTTTTGCGACAAAGATGAGGCCTCGAATTAATTTCAAGAAGCTTAGAGCTAATACTAGAACTAACCCGATTCTTTTTGTTCAAATCAAACTTCTTGTCCCTATGGTGTTCTTTAACTTCCTTATCATGAACACTTTTAGTTTGCGTAATCCTATCCTTCTTTGCATTGCTTCTAGGTTTTGACCGCTAACTTTAGTGTCAATCTTAACATCCGTAGAAGTAACGATGGGAACATTACATGGCTTCACTACTTTCCGCATTTCGGTCTAGAAGTCTTTGGGATCCGAAATTCTAGGAGGCACATCAAAGGTTACTTGCTTGAATTTTGACATGGAACAAGGCATATCAAGGGTCACATGCTTGGCTTTAGGCATAGAACAAGGCACAACTATTATATCTCGCCTATTGCTAGATTTCGGACTTGTGACAATTACATACTCTAAGAGTTCCCGAGATCGTTTGGCATCCATGCAGCATAGGCTATAGTACTATCAAAGGTTTTTCTAATCTTTCATCTTCAACAATCTCACTGAGACCCTTCAAACCGTCCTTAAGGTATGAGAGATATGCTTTATGTACAAGTTCATTATTCCTAATGGGCGGGGAATATATAACATATCGATAGCATATTTATCACAAGCGTAAACCTTAGGAATGTAGTATTTGCAATTTGGGATTGGCAACTTTCCTTTCACCTCACGCTTGATTCTCAATATCGTTAAGTAAAGAAGTTATCTTTTCAATTTTTTATCATGATTAACTTTAAATGAAGCACATAACTCTTTGTTTTGATCATTAACCTTTGAAATTTTAGCTTTAAAACAATCATTTTCCTTTTGCAAGTTATCAATTATGTTTTGAAGTTGGAAATTCGAGAATCTAAAGGAGGAGGCATATGGGAACCAATACATCCTTCTTTTCACCTTCGCCAGAAATTTGGGCTTTCAATCTTTTGATCGTGTTATAATAAGCTCGAATTTGTTCATCAAGTTTGCTAATTTCAAAAGCGCATCAAACTCGGGAGCATCGAGGATGTCTTGATATTTGAGGTTTTAACATTTTCTTTGAGATGTTGATGTTTTAATTGCAAAGCAAGATGTTCAACTTCTAATTTAGAATAATGTTTGACCAAGTTATCATGATCATCCTGTTCTATTTTCTCATGCAATTTTGAATTTGTTGTTTCAAGCTCAATGACACGATCATGGGAGACTTTCGAGCAACAGATAATTCATGAAATTGAGAAGCATTAATGGAACAATTTGTAGCGAAGAAAACACATCTTGAGCAATACATTCGTAAATCGATTCTCATTCGGTGTATGCAAGTTCTTCCTCTCAATCTCATTATATTTTAATTTCTCTCATAATCACTAACCTCAACAATCATTGCATCAAATTCCTTTTCCATTTCTTTAATTTCGAATTCATTCCTTTTTAAGACTCTCAAAATGATCTTTTAGTTGTTTAAAGAAAGGCATGACTTGATTAAATAACATTCTTTAGTTTGCTCAAAACCCTTTCTCCTTCAAGAATACCATGGGTGTGATCCTTTTCTTGCAAGTTTTCTCAAAATCAACAAATAGTTGAAAGATAACATATTGACTAATTAAGGTCTTGCTTTTAGTGGCAATTGTTCTAGGAACAAGATGCATTGGTGTATTCGGAGGATACACGATCGCTCTAGGCATTTTCCTAAGGGAGGTTCGTTACAACAAGATTCTCGCGCTTTTGCTTATCTAAATCCTTTTCCGAACACTTGTTGTGGGGTTAATAGAGTCTCGAGTCTTAAACTTGTTCAAGGAGATCCAATTTTCTTTAGTGTAATTATGGGGTTTGATCGTTATGTTATTCTTTTTACACTCGTGATCTTCTAACTTCTTATTCATTTTCTCCTAGTGACTTCATCGATTTCTTATCTTCCTCGGTGCACTCAACGCAACTAGGTTTCGCCTAGGCTTAAGGATTTCATTACCATCATAAAGCACCTTATGAGCATTTCTAGCCTTTTAATTACCTCTGGATTTGGTTCCTCAACAAGGGAATCTATGCTTATCGCTTAAGACTCGATGCTTAGTGATCATGTGAGCGGTTTGAATGGTATTCCTTGTACGCATAACTTATTTTCAAGCTTGTTTTTCAAAGTTTTTAGATTGGAAAATCATTCAAAAGTTTTGATTCCTTAGCCTTGAATTCTTGCTTAAGCATTTTAACATTTTCTTGAAGTTCGTGTTTTTGCTTAGCGCTTTGGAAAGCTTTTCTTGTAAGGAGTTTAACTTTTGTTTTAATACTTCTTCTAAAATTACTTTTTCTAATAATTGTACGATTTGGATATCCATCTCCCGCTCACGAGTGGTAAGTTCAAACTTAGCCTGTTGTTCAGATATGGCAACTTGATCCTTATAGGTATTGAGTTCGGTGGTCAAGGAATCATCGAGCACAAATGCGGTGTACTCATGCAATTCATAATCATCATTTTGAGAAGAAGATGCATACCTAGGTACCGCGAAACTTTCATGCAACTTTCTCTGCATTAACGTGCACAAGTTGTGGCGGTGCATCTCTATGTTGGGTACATCCGAAGCTTCCATGGAGCATTCCTTTGCATTAGCTTGCACGGGTTGTGATGGTGCACCTCTCTCATGTGAATATGAGCATGAAGATTCTATTTTAGCATTGTCCCACTCATCATTATTTGTTTTTCTAACATTCTCGCATTCAAAGAACACCCGATTCTTCCACGGATACATTACCCAACTTATCACAACAATCTCTCAACCGCACTCGACACTCATTCACTTTTTCATCCTTTTGTGCGCTTCCTCAATGTACTTTTTACATTATCCATGAGTTGGATAAATGTCTCAATGAATTCTCGAATTTCCATTCCAAGATGTTTTTGAAGGAAATTCCGGTCAAGTGTTGATCGTAATCTGCTGAATATTCCCCACCGATGAATGGTCAAATTGTTTGTAGATTACTTGAAGAGTGCAAGACCGAACCATCCTTTGAACTTCTTCATTGGTAAGTTGCGACTTTAAATGCTCTAAGTTCAACAAGAAGCTTCTTGTCAATGTAGGTAAGTCTGGCGGAAAAGAGCACTACATGTTCGATCCCGACTATGGATAACAACTGTATGAGGTGCGAGATGAAGTAGTTGATAGGGATCAATGTCGCATTCCATTTGCATGGCATTCGTAGCAGGTGCAATTCATTCTCATTGTACTCGTAACATGAAGATCTCACATCCTCGTTGTTTAATTCAAACATCTTTAATCGTTCGATGTAGCATCCATTATCATTATTATCCACAAGATCATACAATTTAAGCACTTCGAAATCACTGGGTCAAGAGAGTAAGACATGATGTGGTAGAATGCACGGATTTTACAAGTCTATGATTTAAACCGAGAAATAGAATCTTCGCTGGATTTTACTAAAATCAAGACCAAACCGTTAAGCAATGACCAATGGAATGTGTTAAGATGACTGATGGATTGACACAATGATAAAAATTGTGTGTTAGGTCTTATGATTGTTTGTGGGATAAGCCAGAGATGTTGTTTGGTTGTGATTTGGGTTGGTTGTTGCACGATTTTATGGAGAAATTTAGGTCTAAAAACTTAAAAGCTCAATAACTTCCTTTCGGAGAGGATTTGGGCCTCGAAAAATTCGTTTCACGACATCGTGGTGAAACCTCACAATATTCAGTCGCTCCATTGCTTTGACAGTATTATTTGAAAACGGAGTTACGGATCAAAAGTTATGGCGTTTGAAGTTTTGACGAAAAGTCAACTTTGGTCAAACCTCTTCTTCGTAAAAATAAACCAAGTCGCTATAACCCTTGAACCAAGTCGCTAAGCACCAAGTCGCTAACACCTAATTCGCTATACCACCAAGTCGCTAAAGTCCCAAGTCGCTAAACAAAGGCAAGTCGCTAAATAGTAACTCGCTAAGCCTCAAGTCGCTAGCAAAATTTGGCAAAGAATTGCTAATCAAGTCGCTAAAGATTCAAGTCGCTAAATAGCAACTCGCCATCGACCAAGTCGCTAACACTGTCGCTACCGTAGTGGAGAGTCCACTACTTGTCTTGTAAGTCGCTAGGCCTAAGTCGCTAGCTCCAAAACCGCAACTCGCTACAAAATTGTAAAGCAAGTCGCTACTAAGAATAACAATCCGTGGCTCAAGTCGCTAGCAAGAAAATCTCAAAACACCACTTTTCAATCCAAAACAACCCAACCACGATGATTCAAGCTTACCAAATCAAAACCTAAACACTTGTGATGATTCTAAACACAAAAGTACTATCAAAATCCAAACTTTAACACTAGAAATCACCTAAATGATGCAAAACCACTAAACTTTTCAAACTCAAAACCACCTAAAACCACTAGAAATTCAAAGATGTGTAAGATATGATCTAACCATGGCTCTTGATACCAATTGTAGGATATTAGTTTTCACATACACATCAAACCATAACAACAAGGTGGCGTATAAGTGGAATTCTAGAGAGAAAGTTAGAGGTTTAGGAACTTTAGTGAGAGAAAGAAAATTTTATTATGAGTTCGACTCTCTACCTTGGAAGGTAGAGAGTATTTATAGTCTTACATAAATCGCCACACATCGGGCGTGGATCGTGCATACAGCTGGGTAAAGACCGTCCGTCCTCCACGGTGTTACAAAACTAAATACTACTTAACTTAAAAGAACTACGACTACGAGCTTTCTAACGATTACATATAGTTGAGGTGACCGACTCTTTAATACCTGGAATTTCTAATTCCTAACAACATTTGGCATAAAAACGGAAACAGTGCCAAATGCATTTGTCACGGCAGATAAAACCGTGCTAGTTAATTGTGGCACGGTAAACAAAAACTGTGCCAAATACACATTTGGCACATAATATGAATTGGTACCAAATACGCATATGGGACGAGATATAAAAGTGTGACAAATGCCCATTTTGGAACGAAATATTGTCAACCTTGCCAAATACCTCACCATGGCACCCCAAAGTTAAACCGTCCCATGGACCGTACAAATACTAGTTAGAACGGTTTCAAACCGACCCAATGTATTTGGCACCTCATATTATGAAGGAGCCAAAACTGGTACCAAAGCCGTGCCAAATAGCATTTGGCACAGATTTTTGAGTATTTGGCACGGTTTTCACCTCCCAAATACCCGCTTTTCTTGTAGTGGTTGTCTTGATGATGACGAAGCATGGCAACTCATGGACTTGAGCTTGCGTCTTCAAGAAGTGGTGATCTTTCCTTTAAGAGGAACCTAGAAGATCACACAAAACAAAAGACAAACTACATAGATCACTTGGATCCGAGGTTAGAGGGTTAGAATACTAGGGAAGTATGTGTGAAGTGATGAATAGAAAGGAAGAAATGGCTCTCTATTTATAGAGAAAATTCTCTCTTGTTTCACGGATTCCACGGATCCTTCCACTGGGATCCGGCTAGCACAAAGCCGGGATCCGTGGAACGCCTCCTCTTACCCATGGGTATTTTTGGTTATGGGTCATGGGTCATGGGTCATGGGTTATGGGTTGATCCATGGTTTTCTTTCTAGATACAATGAACTTGGTTAAGTGGTATATATAAAACCATGGGTTATGGGTCAATACCATTTGCTAGTTTTACCCATTTAGTATATACTTGTTTTACCCATTTTAGTATACTTGGTTTAAGTATATGCTAACCCAATATGTAAACACTAGTTGTTGTACATATGTATTTAAATCATAAAATCACTTATACTTGTTTTAGTGTTTTATGTGAAAACGTAAGTGTGTTAGAAACTATTAACTCAAACTATTTACGTATTCTATTTGTTTCGTTAAAATGATTTTACGCTTGTTATCGACAAAACATTAGAAGATCGTAAAATATAAATAAACGCTTTAACGGCTTATTTGTATTAACATGGATCATGATATCTTTTCATCGAGTAGCGGAAGCTTTAGTGCAGCGTAGCGAAGCATGGAGTGAGAATATCGAGTCATTGATGCACTAATCATGATTTCTTTTGAAATGAATGTGTTGTGTGAGCATGTGGCTATGGATTGACCTCCATTCGATCACCGCAAACGCTGGGTGTACCGCATACAACACTTAGCAATAAAGCGCGAAAGTGTCTTTGATCACTTTCGTTGAATTGAGGCACACGGCCCACGGTTACCGTTGTTCAAGACAAGCATCGCTCGTGATCGTGGATAATTCAAGAATTTCCTTGACAAGGTTTCGCAATGCTCTAGCCGTTCTCAAACCGAACGCCTCAAAGAAGACAACACGGAGTGAGTGAACCAATAATTTGAGATTCATCGATTGATGAAAAGAGATTTGAAAAATAATCGCATCGCTCAAAATAAAGTGTTTTTGCAATACAACGAAGGTTTTAAGGAAAATCAATTATCAATCATAAACATCTTTTATTTTGAAACATTAATACACAGTTGATGTGCTAGAAAACAATTTTGAGCACAACGACCGGTTTTTCAAAGGTATCCGTCAATCCATAACTCGAACTGTGATTGATTCAAAATTTTGAATCGCCCCATTGTTTTTGTTCAATTGTCACATGGTTGATCTATTGGATAGATCTCACATGCCACCTACCAAGAGCTTGTTTGATGTTGGCTCTAGAAGCCTTTCCATCTTCATTGTGAATATGTTTGCATATCACTCAGATGTTCTGGCAATACCACAAGGATAACGCGAAGGACTCTTAAAATATATTCTCTCTTTCCACATTGTGTGAAATAGAGAGTCTTCATTGATTGTGTCCTAAATGAGATTTATTGATGATCTCGTGGCTCTAGACTCAATAGTGCACATTTGGTTCCTATGCCGAGACTGGGAGAGGTCTCTTCTTCAATATCAACCATCTCTAAGAGAAAGTCGATAGATAATGTAGGTTCCCTATGAGAATGAAACAAGTCCTTTTAAGAGGAACTTGAGTAGCTTGGGAAGATGTAGCAAAGTGTGTCACCGGGTCCATGACGCCTTGTCTTCAATACCGGTGTTACCTAGGTAATGACCAAGAGTATATGAATTGAACCCGGTTTCGCCATAAGGTTGAAATAATGGAGGGCTATTTCTTTTCACCCTTTTCACATTTATTTCTTTTTCATTCTTCAACCCTTCGATTCTCACGAGACTTCATTACTAGAACCTTGTTGGGTTTATTCCAGTTCTAGCTTTATCTCGATCCGCACTCTTCCCATATCTCACTTTTCTCCTTTTTCATCATACCTAAGGACTCTACACTATGTAGTGGATTGTCCTCGGTAGATCCTCTCGCTCAAAGCGGGATCGTGGGAATGAATACCTAACCTAACCATTCTTATATCACCATACTTAAAGTAAATTTGGTCGGTCTTTTGGTATTGTTCATCGACCATTGGAACCGCTTGAAAACCATTTTGAAAATCAATCCAGTACTTGTGATATATTATCAAAACATTTTGTACCGAATTGTTTTTGATATTTTAGAAAAACGCCCCTCAACATGTGCATCGTATGTTTGAAATCAGTTTGACACATGGAGGCAAGAGGAAGAATTCACTTCTTTGATCAATTATTTTCTAAAAATATCAACATTACTTTCCCGATCAAAATCATTGTTTCACATACAGTTAAAGATATTTTCGGGAAAGAATGTGGTTTTCAAAAATTTCTCCCCCTCAATATGTGCATATGATTTTGAAATTGTTTAGCATATATTAGGAAAATCAGACTAGAGATAAATCAATCACTATTCAATCCATATTGGTTTGATGTAGATGCTCCCCCTTGACATGTGCATGATAACTTGAAATCATTTGGCACATGTAGGGAGGAGAGCATGTTAGTCACGTATGAAACCATTTATCGAATTATCAGTTTAAATCCAATTTAAATAACAAATTCTCCTCCGATCACAATTTTCAAATCCTTTGAGATTTGTGATCTCTATTGATTTAAATTAAATTTTGAGAACTTTTGAGGAAAATAGTGACTTGCTTTTGAAAAAACATTTTAACTGATAAGGATCGGATTTTGAGACTTTAAACTCCATTGATCAATCATGCATAAATATCTTTTTGAAAACATAACATTAGCCAACGTCTTGAATCAATTGTATAAAACATTGTTCTTTTTTATTTTCCAAAAGTAGACCTTGCTCTTTTACGTGCCAATTGTTTGAAAAATACTCTTTTTGATTCGATTGAAATCATTCTCCCCCTCAATCAATGACATAAGTTGTTGATTAAGAGATAGAGATTTTGACGGATGATAAGCCGGATGATTTTTCAAAAATAGAGTCCGAGGTATTTTCAAAGCAATTTTGTTTTCATAAGATGACAAATATTTTCGGAAGAATCATTAGAAGGAAAAATATTTGAAAGGAAACATTTGTCTTTTGGTGACAAACATTTGTTTTAGAATCGAGCATGAGATTTGAAAAATAAGATTAAGCATTGCTCGTTATTTCCTTTTAGAACGGATTATCGCTCGAAATGACACTAAACCACCATTTTCTCCGTCTCATTTTTTAAAGCAATTTATGTACATTCAAGAACATCTAAAACATGACAAAATGACAATATTTTTGGGATTTTCAAGATTTTCTAATTTTTATGGATTTTGAAAATTTTATATTTTTCTATTTTCTTTTGTGGGTTTTGAAATTTTGTATTTTGCTTTTGAATAAATATATACAAGAGATAGATGAAGAAAAACCTTTACTCCTCGCCTTCCTCTTGAAGACGCGTTTGAGTGTTTCGGTTGTAGACTCTTTAGACCAAGTCGTGGAAGGATGAACTCAAAACATTCTCTAGGAAGAGCTTTGGTGAAGATGTCGCTAACCGGTATTCATCCTCACAATATAGAGTTCTACCACACCTTTTTCCACTTGTTCCCGAATGAAATGATGTCAAATGTCGATGTGCTTTGCTCTTGAATGTTGAACGTTGTTGCAAGAGAGAGCAATGGCACTTTGTTATCACAATCTGTAGGATTTTGTTGAATTCAAAGCCATAGTCGATAATTGGGATCTCATCCATAGTTTTGAGCACAACAAGATGACATGGCTATGTATTCACCTCGTAGAGGATATAGAAGTACTCATTTGTTTTTTGAAGACCACTCACAAGCTTATCACCCAAAACCGAGCACCTCCGCACGCATTTCGACATGTATCTTGACATCCCGCATGGTCAAGATCGTGCATAGGTCGTTAGTGACATACCGGTGTCCTTCGGTACTAAAGACCCATGTTGATGGTTCCTTGGAGATACCGAAGACCCGCTTAACCTCTTCAAGGTGCTTTTGGTAGGCTTAGCTCGGTATCTAGCACACATGCATACAACGCAATGTAATATCGTGTCATCTTGTCATGAGATACATCGTGATCCAATCATACTGATATTTAGTTTGATCTACCATGATCCCCGAGTGGTCCTCATCTAGTTTGGTACGCCTACTATGGGAGTGTCAACGGTGTCACAAGTGTCAAATCCAAATTCTTTAAAATATCATTTGCATATTTAGATTGATTGATAAAATGCCTCCGGACTTTGTGAAATTTGTAATCCCAAGAAAATGACATTTGTCCCATCATTGACATTTGAAATTTGGAGCCCATCTCCTTAGAAAACGGTCACATTCATTGGGGTCACGAGGCAAAAATAATATCATCAACATAGATTTGAACGTGAATTAAATGTTTGCCCGACTTTCGGTGAGCAATGTCGGATCAATCGCGCCTTTGATGAATCCAGAGATAGAAGAAACTTTGATAGTGTATCATACCATGCCCTTGGAGCTTGCTTCAAACCATAAAGAGCCTTCTTCAAGCGATAGACATGAGTAGGATGCTCGATTCACCAAACCTTCAGTTGGTCGACGATACAACTTCTTTAAGATCTCCGTTAAGAAAATCCGTCTTTACATCCATCCGATAGACTACCATGTTCTTACTTAAGATTAGCCGTGAAGATTTCGATTGCCTCGATACATGCAATTGAGCAAATGAATCTTCAAAGTCAATACCTCCTCTTGATGGTATCCTTTGCAACCAATCGAGCCTTGTTCTTTAATACATCACCATGCTCATCAAGTTTTACTTGAAGATCTACTTTAGAGCAATGATCATAGCACGTCGAGAGCGGTACTAATTCCCATACATCTAGTCGATCGAACTTATAAATTTCTTCTTGCATGGCATTGAACCATTGCCTTCATTCATTGCGCTTTAACGCTTTTTGTTCGACCTTGGATAGTACGGAGTTAAAGAAGCACCATAAGGCATCGTTGCAAGTTGTTTACGAGTGGATCTTGGATGAGAGGGATTTCCAATGATGTTGTCCAATAGATGATCATGTGTCCATTTTCTAAGGTGTTCGTGGTTGTTGTTGAGGAACCAAGTAGCAGAGTCGATTTCTCCCGATGAAGATGGTTCGATGATGATTCAGAGCAAATATGTTCTCAAATGGAGCATCTTCTGGAGTAGCAAAGGGTTATCACGATCATAGGTGCGAATCAATTCCATGATGTACACTTGATGATTGATGAATTGAAGATGATACAGAGTGATTAGCAGCAGGGATTCTTGACTCAATGACATAGAAACCGAAGGATGATCTACGCTGTCAGGATAGAAGCACCTCGCTGATGAATTTGATGATCATTAGCAATTGGCTCATAGTGTTCATCAAACATTGGATCAAACAATTTCTTTAACTCATCTTCTCAAGGTGGTACATATGGAGTTGATGGTGAGGTATTTAGTACAAGAGTAGAACCGATGGACTACTTGATGAAGGTTGTGATGAGGGTCCAGAATGGATTGTCCCGGAGCCATTTGACCGGACACCATCGAACGTAACGTGAATTGTTTCCATGACATTTCGAGTTCTTTTGTTGAAGATTCGGTAACCCTTCTTGTTTGATGCATATCCTACAAAAACTCCAATGTATGCTTTAGCTCTTAATTTAGCTAAATCTTGACCGTCATTAGTTGGATAGCACAATGCACCAAACACACGAAGGAATGATAGATCGGTTTTCATTTATGGACAAGTTCATATGGATTTTTCCATGAGTTGTATGAATTAGGGATCGATTTTGGGTGTAGCAAGCAGTGGCAATGGCTTCACCCAAAGAAACATTGGAACCTTTGAATAAATCAGCATTGTTCTTGCGGCTTCAACAAGAGTTCGATTTCATCTTTCAACTACACCATTCGTTGAGGAGTTCGTGGAACACTTCTTTGATGACTAATTCCAACACTTTCATAAAACTCACTAAAATCTTTATTGACAAACCGGGCCCATTGTCTATTCGAATGATCCTAACAGTCTTGTTAAGTCGAACTCGAATCTATTTGATAAGTTTAATGATGATATCCGAGTTTCATCCTTTGTCCTCAAGAACTTAACCCATGTAAATCGAGAGTAATCATCAACCACAACTAAAATATATTTCTTCCATTAATAGTTTGCACTCTCATTGGTCCGCATAAATCCATTTGAATGGTATAAAGAACTTCCATAACCGAGTTTGTAGGTTTGGGTTTGTGGGCATATTTCTTGCTTTTTCCCAATTGGCACGATGAACAAAGATGATCCTTTTCATACTTTAGTCTAGGTAAGCCTTTTACTAAGTCCTTTCTCGAAAGATCATTTATGGTGTCAAGTTCAAGTGATTGAGACGACGATGCCATAACCATGACTTTGTTTTCAAGCCTTTGACAACAAGCAAATGGAGAAGACTTCATCATGTCTTCGATAGAGATGGTGTATAGATTTGAACCACGTGTTCCTCTTAAAAGTTCCACACATCAAGTTCTCTAACGAAACAAGTATGTTTTCTAAAGGCCACCTCTAGATCGTAATCACGTAATTGACCAATGAGAATAAGTTATGACCAAGACCTTCAAATAATATACCCTAGAGATTACACTATCACCAACAACATAGTCTCCATAAACCATAATTGTACCGAAATGATCATTCCCGAATCTAACAATTCCGATGAATTTACTCACGAAGTTCATGAGCCGTGACTGTCTCCAATATATGCTTGGAACAAACTGAGTCTAGGTACCACGTAATCGATTTGAACGATCCGCAGTTGAACATGCATAAGAATGGATAACTAGATAATTGGGATCCCCATGTAAGAATGGGTTCCATTTGGTTAGTAACAATGATTGGAACACCCACATCGGAAGTAGAAACAATGGAATCATAAGAGATTGATGTTGTGCTAGTGTATGCATTAGACCTATTCAAAGTATGTTCACTTCTTAAAGGAATAGTTCTACCAAGAGGCATCCATTTTCTAATAGGCATTGATCTCGATAATTTAGGGCACAATACATTAAGACTAATTTGTGTCCAGAGGTATCCACCGATAACCTACATTACTAAATTTTCTTCCCTGTGGGTTTCCAATGTTTTATAATCTTCTTCCGCCTTTGCTTTCTAGCCTTCTTAGCTCGAGTTTTGGCATTAACAGCTTTAATCGGGTATTTAACAAAGATTAATCAAATCATTCACACCATATACATGATTAGTAATGTAAACCAAGTAATCATTATTACATGTTTTGCCAAAAGTAGCAATTCGAATTAATTACGTGACGCTTATAGCTAATACTAGAATCAACACGATTCGCTTTATTCAACTCAAACTTAATGTTCCTAGGGTGGTCTTCTACTCTTTCATTGCACATTCTTAGCTCATGAGGTCCTATCTTGCTTTGTATTTTCTAGAGGCTTTGACCCGCTTGCTTTTGTGTCACCGACACTCTGTAGAGGAAATTATAGGAACATTAGTTGGTTGGGCTACCTTTGCATTCCCGAACTAGAAGTGTGGGTCCGAACTACTTGAAGGCACTTTAGAGTTCACTTTCTTAACACCGGGCATAGAATGGGTTGCATACTTAGCACTAGGCATAGAACAAGGCATCACGCTTTATCTTTCTCACATAAGGATTTAGGACATGTTGTTCTTAAACATTCTAATGACTCACGAGATCGCTTGGCACGAATGCAAGCAAACCTAATTTCACTATCAAGTGGCTTATTTATAAAATCCTATTCTACAATATCACGGAGACATTCTAGACTATCCTTAAGGTGAACGAAATAGTTATGAAACACAAGTTCGTTATTTCTAAGATGAGGAGGAATGTATTTAATAACACAAGATATTTAGAGTCCGATATGACTTTGATGCAACATTCTCATTAAAGACAAGTGGCATTTTCCATTATACCTGACTCCTCAGATTCTCAATTTCCTTTTGTAAAGACGTTATTTTTTCATTGTTCTTGTCATGAGTGACTTTCATTGAATCATATAACTCTTTAAAGTGTCGTTTAACTTTTTCATTTTCTTCTTGAAAACTCTCATTATCCTTTTGTAAAGCATTAACCAAGTTTTGAAGATGAAAAGTTTGAGAACACTAAGAATCTAAAGGAGGATGCATTTGGGAGCCAGCCACATTGTTCTTTTCACCCTTTAATTGTGAAATTTGGGCTTTCAACTTTCTCGATCGTGTTACGGTTGAGCTTGAATCTGTTCGCCACGCTTGTTTATTTCAAAAGTGCATCAAACTCTAGAACATTTGAGGATGTCTTGATGTTTGAGGTTTTGACATTTTCTTTGAGATGTTGATATTTTAGTTGCAAATTAAAATGTTCAACTTCTAGTTTAGAAAGATGTTTTACCAAATTATCGTGATCATCCCGATCAATTTTCTCATTTAGTTCGAGTTTTGTTTTCAAGCTCAATGACACGATCATGGGAAACTTTCAAAGCAACAATTAATTCATGAAATTGAGAAGCGTAATAGAATGCTTAGTAACAAGATAAAACACATCTTGAGCCACACAACTCAATACTAAGTTCTCATTTAAGATATGCGATTCTTCCTTTCAATTTCATTATATTTGAGTTCCGCTCATAATCATTGACCTCAATTATCATTGCATCAAATTCCTTTTCCATTTCTTTAATATCCGAGTCTATCCCTTTTGAAGACTCTCAAATAGACCTTTAATTGTTTAAAGAAAGGCATGACCTCGCTTAAATAGCATTCTTTATTTTGATCAAAACCCTCTCCCTTCGCTTATCCCAAGAGGTGTGATCCTTTTCTTACATGTCTTCTCAAAATCAACAAATAGTTGATAAACAACATAGAGGTGATTAAGGTCTTGCTCTTAGTGGGAATAGATCTAGGAACTAAATGCATTGGTGTATTCGGAGGATACATAGTTTCGGAGGCATTTTCCTAAGGGAGTGTTTGTTTTAATAAGTGCATTAGCTTTTGCATATCTATGTCCTTTTTCCAAAAACTTGTTCGGGGTTAATAGAGTTTGAGGCTTAAATTTGTTCAAGTGGAAATCCAATTTTCTTTAGTGTAATCATGGGGTTTGAACGTTATGTTTTGCTTTTCACACTCGGGATCTTTTAGCTTCTTATTCATTTTCTCCCTAGTGACTTCATCTAATTGTCTATCTTCCTCAAAGGCACTCAAGTGCAACTAGGTTTCTTCCTAGGCTTAAGGATTTCATTACCATCATATATTACCTTCGATTTTCTCTAGCCACTTTACCATATTCGAGATTGGGTTCCTTTACTAGGGAATGTTATGCTTATCACGAGAACTCTATACTTAGTGATCATGTGAGCAATCAATGGTATTCCCTTGTACGTACAACTTATTTTCAAGCTTGTATTTCAAAGTTTTTAGATTGGAAAAGTCATTCAAAAGTTTTGATTCCTTAGCATTAAATTCTTGTTTAAGCACTTTAACATTATTTTAGAGTTCTTGTTTTTGCTTAATGCTTTTAGATGCTTTTCTTGTAAGGAGTTTAACTCTTGTTTTAACACTTCTTCTCTAAAATTACTTTTTCTAATAATTGTACGAATTTGGTCATCCATTTCGCGCCACGGTAGTTAACTCAAACTTAGCTCGTTGTTCATAAATAGCAACTTGTTCTTTATAGGCATTAAGTTCGGAGATAACAGAATCATCAAAGGCACATGGAGTGTATTCATCAAAACATAGTCATCATTGACGCAGATGATGCATCACTTGGTACAATCTCACTTTCACTTTGTATCACATATTGATCATACGGGACAATATTACTATTACCCACATTATCCATATCGATTCATTAGTTACATGTGATTGTACTTTGTTATGCATCTCTTGCTCATCAACTTCATCGTATAGTTTTAATACCTCAAAGATGATTGATTCTTTGGAAGGACCAACTGCTGTGGTGATGAAACCTTTGAGAGACCATTGGTGAAATGCTAGCCATGAAGATTGTCAGGCAAGAGGTTCATCATCGACATCGAGTCAAATGCATCACATTCAAGAACTTGAAAGGCATTTTGATGATTGTGACCTATTTTCCAATTGGCGCTCATCCACATCAAGATTATAGGTTTTGGCATTTCCATCCGCAAGAAACAACAACTCTTCTTCATCCAAAACCGCTCCATCGTCCCGAGCTTGCACCAAGAAAGATCTTGTCCTCAAGTACTGCATTTTGAGGGTGTCTTGGAGATTTGCGCCTTGCAATGTGTCCATCACCACCATAGTTGTAGCACTTGATTGGCTTTACTTGTCCTTGATTGGCATTCCTTCCACGATTCTGATTAGCCACATATCCTCCACCTACTCCACCTTTTCCTTGTTCATATTGCCTTCCTTGAACAGGTTGCACCATAATCTTTCCATCTCTGACAAGAGCATGATTGTGTAGATTGGATGCAGTTCTGATTTCATTGTTAGTGTGTAGACTTTTGGTGTGTGGAGTGAGGTTCAAGTTTTGCTTAACCATAAGAGCCAGTTGATTGATGAAATGTTCCATGACTGCATCAGTATCAGGTTGCTTGAACCTTGGATCAGGAATGAGTTTGTGACTACCATTTCCATTAGGTATGACTTGTGAAGCTTTGGTAGTAATCCCTACATTGGTGTAGAATGTTGTTGAGTCATTAGATGAGCTTGCCTCTCCCTGTTTAGATTTGAATTGTTCAAGAATCATTCATTCAAACATAGCATGTCTCTCATTCTCAAGCAAGAATGCATATAATTGCTCATAGTTAGTGTCCTCAAACCCTTAGTTAACTTGATGAAGTGACAAATTTGTGCCATTCGGATTCATGTTGTTCACAAACTTTGAGTTTAGTGAATATTTGGCATAGTCATTTTAATATTTCTCATGTCATTCACAAGCTTGTGGAACCTCACGTAATATTTTGTGACACTTTCTCCGGTATCATCTTAAAGTGCTCAAAGTCATCATACATTTGTGATTCTCTGCCTTCTTTAGTTAATTCGTAACCGAGAGAAGCATCTTGACATTGTCCCAAACCGCCTTGGCTTCAGTGTTGTGATTGATTAACTTGTAGATGTCTTTTGGAAGACCTTGAAGTATAATGTTTGAAGCCCCGATATCAAGATCATATCTCTTTTCTCCTTATCACCGAGCTCATCATACGCCTTTGGTATGTCCAATCCTAAGATCACCGTACTCATCCGCAGAAGTTTCAAGTATGTCTCTTGTAGTCTCAATCGATAAGGTCCTTCATCAATTGATTTGAGAATGTTAACCCCATTTTCCTTTCCCAAACAAGACAACCTAATTCGCTGAGCCCATGAGTCATAATCGCCTCATCAAGCATGGGTGGACAAGTATCCGATCCACCGCTGAACGCCCCGCCTATAGTAGAAACGATAGTAGGTACGTTGTTAGACATGATTTCAGATTCTACGAGATTTTACTATTCTTTGATTAAACCGGGAAATAGATTCTTTCACGGGATTTTACAAAATCAAAAGAACAACCGTAAAACGTAGCACGAAGAAGTGACAAGTCTCAATAGACAAGTAGTAAACTTGACAAGTCGCACCCTAACCAACTCGCTTAAGGATCAACTTGCTTAGTAGACAAGTCGCATAAATGGACAACTCGCTTAACAACCAAGTCGCATAAACCAACTCGCTTAATAGACAAGTCGCTTAAAACCCAAGTCGCATAAAGATACAACTCGCTTAATAGACAAGTCGCTTTAAAACCCAAGTCGCTTAAAGAATCAACTCGCTTAATAGCCAAGTCGCATAAACCAACTCGCTTCCAAGATAACTCGCTTAATAGATAAGTGTCAACAACTCAGAGACAAACAACTCGCTTAATAGCCAAGTCGCATAAACCAACTCGCCCAATAACAAAGCAACTCGCTTCAAGAACTGCTTTATCGAGGCTCAACTCGCTTCATACAATATTAAAAACAACCACTTTATCAATCAAAACAACCCAACCATGATGATTCAAGCCTTCCAATTCAAAACCTAAACACATATGATGATCCTAAACACAAAAGTACAATCAAAATTCAAACTTTAATACTAGAAATTAACCAATGATTCAAACTCTTCTAAACACTTATAACCCCAAAATCTTATGAAATCCACCAAAACAAAGAGCATGAAAGATGAGTGATCAAACCATGGCTCTTGATACCAATTGTAACTTATAGGATTTCACAAACACATTAAACCACAATCGAATATGGGGTATACAAGTTTTAGAGAGAGAATTTTTAGAGAGAGAAAGGGAAGAGAGTTGGGAACTATGTGAAACAAAAAAAATGGTATTGAGCCCAACCCTCTACCTTGGGAGGTAGAGGGTATTTATAGTTTTCTTACAAGACTCGCCTCCCACGGGTTGTGGATCGTGCATATAGTGGGTAAAGACCCGTCCGTCCTCCACGGTGTTACTTAACTAAATACTAACTAATATTAAATGACTGACTGGATTTTCTAAACTAGCATTGTTTAACTTTGGTCTTCTTTGATTTACATATACTATTAATATTGTGTTCGCGGGTTCCTCATTGACCATAGACACTTTAATGATCTCCTTTGTTTCGTTTTCTTCCTCGACACCGGAGATTAATAAAATTGAATATCATACTATTTGGTTTATAATTTTCAAAAGTGTGTATGTTAATTCTATTTTAACTTAGCAAATATACAAACATACAATTATTATTATTATTATTATTATTATTATTATTATTATTATTATTGTAGGATATAGGACTTCACAAACACATTAAACCATAATCACAAGTAGCGTTCAAGATGTTTAGAGAGAGAAAGTTCTAGAGAGAGAAAGGGAAGAGAGTTGAGAACTATGTGAAACAAAGAAAAATGGTATTGAAGCTCAACCCTCTACCTTGGGAGGTAGAGGGTATTTATAGTGTCTTACAAATAAACACCACCTACGGGCTGTGGATCAGGCATACAGTGGGTAAAGACCCGTCCGTCCTCCACGGTGTTACTTAACAAACTAATTTCTAACATAACTTGACTATGACTACGATCTTTCTATCGAATACATATACTTGAGGTGACTGACTCTTTAACGACTGAATTTTCTAATTCCTAACAATCTCCCCCTAAGGGAGGTCACCTCAATTTACAATGAATACAAACAGATATTACATTAGATTGTTTTAGGATTCTTGATTAAGTTCTTTGCTTAGTAGCTCGTAGTCTTTGATTCTTCATGTTCCGCATGTTTTGGATAATTCAAGTGGAGGTCTTTAACTAATCCACGTGATGAAGAGTTTTGAGCCAGCATTGAGATCATCGACAAACAAAAATCTCGACTCATCCATTGTGGTGTTGGTATTATGTGATGTTGTGACATTTGTACCGACATGCTCACATTACGGATCATGATATATTCTCATCGAGTAGCGGAAGCTTTCTTTGGTTCATGATATTTGCGTGACATGAAGTGAAAGTATCAGTCGTTGAAGCACTTATCATGATTTCTTTAGAGATGAATGTGTAGTGTGAGCATGCGGCAATGGATTGACCGCTTCATTACGATCACCGCAAGCGTCGGGCGCACACGCATACAACAGTTAGCAATAAAGTGCATGAAAGTGTCTTTGAACACACACTTTCTTTGAATTGAGGTAAACGCCCACGGTTCCCCGTTGATCGATACAAATCGCCTATGATCGGTATAATTCGAAGAATTTCCTTGACGGGTTTCGCATTGCTCTAGTCGTTCTCAAACCGGAACGTCTCAAAGAAGACAACACGGAGTGATTGAACCGGTAATTGAGATTCACCGATTGATGAAAAGAGATTTGAAAAACAATCGTGTACCGCTCAATAGAAATTGTTTTTGCAATACAACGAAGGTTTTAATGAAAATCAATTATCAATCATAAACACCTTTTATTTTGAAATATTAGTACACGATCGATGTGCTAAAGAAAAGAGTTTTAAGCACAACGACCGGTTTTCAAAGGTATCCGTCAATCCATAACTGAACCGAGATTGATTCAAAAGATTGAATCGCCCATTATTTCTTTCGGTTGTCACATGGTTGATCTATTAGATAGATCTCACATGCCACCCACCGTGAGCTTGTTTGATGTTGGCTCGAAGGCTTTCCATCTTCATTGTGAATATGTTTGCATATCACGCGGATGTTCGGCAATACCACAAGGATAATGCGAAGGACTCATAAGATGTAATCTCTTTCCACTTTTGTGAAGCAGAGAGTCTTCATTGTGATGTCCTAAGGAGATTTATTTGATGATCTCGTGGCTCTAGACTCAATAGTGCATATTTTGTTCCAATGCCGGAGACTAGGGAGAGGGTCTCCTTCTTCAATATCAACAAACTCTAAGAGAAAGTTGATAGATTATGTAGGTTCCCCGTGAGAATGAAACAATCCCTTTTAAGAGGAACTTGAGTAGCTTGGGAAGTTTTAGTGCAGTGCGTCACTAGGTCCATGACGTCTTGTCTCCAATACCGATGTTACCTTGGTAACCATCAAGAACATATGAATTGAACCTTGTTTACGCCTAAGGTTGAATAAATGGAGGCTATTTATTTTCACCATTTTCACATTTAATTCTTTTTCATTCTTCAACCCTTGATTGCTTACGAGACTTCATAACTAGAACCTTGTTGGGTTTATTCGATTACTAGCTCGGTCTCAATGCACTCTTCTACACTAGCTAGTTGATTGTCCTGGGTAGATCCCTCCGGTTCTGGCGGATCATGGGAACAAAAACCTAACCTAACCATCCTTATATCACTATACATAAAGTAAATTTGGTCGGTCTTTGTGTATTGTTCATCAGCCATTGGAACCAATTGAAAACCATTTGAAAATCAATCCAGATACTTGTGATATATTATCAAAGCATTTTGTACCTAAATTGTTTTTGATATATTAGAAACAGCTCCCCCTCAACATGTGTATCATAATTTTAAATGGTTTTAGCACATGGAGGCAAGAGGACATGAAAATATCATATTAAAAGAACGAAAGATTCAATTCTTTGATCAACAATTTCTAAAAGATATCAACATCACTTCCCTGATTAAATCAATTAGATAAAGCATCTTTGGGGAAGGATGAGGTTTTCAACGTTTGCTCCCCTCAATATGTGCCTCGAGGTTTGAAAGAGTTTTGCACATACTAGAGGGAACCTGCACTTAGAGACAAATCAATCACGTTTCAATTCTTTGTGGTTTAAAAAGATGCTCCCCCTCAACATGTGCATGGAAAATTTGAAATCGTTTGGCACATGTGGAGATGAAAGCTTGCTAAGCACTTATAAAACCAATTATCAAGTTATCAGTTTAAATCCAATTTAAATCACAAATTCTCCCCCAATCACACCTTCCAAATCCTTTGAGAGTTGTGATCTCTATTGATTTAAATTAAGTTTTGAGAGCTTTTTGAGGAGAATAGTGACTTGCTTTTGAAAAGAAACATTTTAACTGATAGTGATCAGATTTTCAGACTTTAAACTCCATTGTTTAAACATGCAAGAGTATCTTTGAAAACTTAACATTAGCAAAGGTTTTGAATCAATTGTATAAAACATTGTTCTTTTTGATTTTCCAACAATAAACCTTGCTCATTTACGTGCCAATTGTTTGAAAAATAACCTTTCAAAATAACCTCTTTAACTCGACTGAAATCATTCTCCCCCTCAATCAATGACACATGTTGTTGATTGAGAGATTTTGACAGATGATAAGCACAGATGATTAACAAGAATAATAGAGTACAAGGTATTTTCAAAGCTATTTAGTTTTCATTAGATGGCAAATATTTTTCAGAAGAATCATTAGACGGAAAAATATTTGGAAAAGGAAACATTTGTCTTTCAGATGACAAACATTTGTTTTAAGAATTAGAGCATGAGATTTGAAAAATAAGATAAAGCATGGCTCTGCTCTTTACTTTTTAAAACAGGTTACTGCCTGAAATGACAATAAACCACCATTTTTCTCCGCCTCATTTTTTTTTTATTTCGAACTTCATCTAAAAACCCGTGCCATTCTTTGAGTGACAACTCAAAGTCCGTAGATGTTATCGAACCAAAAAAACATGACAAAGATGACAATATTTTTGGAATTTTTCAAGATTTTCTAATTTTTATGGATTTTTTTTAAAGTTTTATATTTTTCTATTTGCTTTTTGAAGGTTTTGTAATTTTGTATTTTGCTTTTCGAATGAATATTTACAAGAGATAGATAAAGGAGAACCTTTTACTCCTCTTCTTCCTCTTGAAGACGTTTGAGTGTTTCTGGTTGTAGGCTCTTTAGACAAAGTCGTGGAAGGATAAACTCAAAACGTTCTGTAGGAAGAGCTTTGGTGAAGATGTCTGCAAACTGGTATTCCGTCCTCACGAAATATAGTTCCACCACACCGTTTTCCACTTGTTCCCTGATGAAATGATGTCGAATGTCGATGTGCTTTGCTCTTGAGTGTTGAACGTTGTTGCATGAGAGAGCAATAGCACTTTTATTATCACGATGCAGGAGGATTTTGTTGAATCCAAAGCCATAGTCGGATAATTGGGATCTCATCCATAGGATTTGAGCACAACAAGATGACATAGCTATGTATTCACCTCTGTAGAGAAATAGAAGTACTCATTTGTTTCTTTGAAGACCACTCACGAGCTTATCACCCAAAAGCGAGCACCTCAGACGTGCCGACAAGTATCTTGACACCTGCATGATCGCATCCGCATGTGTTGTTAGTGACATCTTGGTGTCCTTGGTACCAAAGTCCCATGTTTTGGTTCCTTGGAGATACCGAAAGACTGTTTAACCGCTTCAAGGTGCTTTTGGTAGGCTTAGCACGGTATCTAGCACACATGCATACAATAACGTAATATCAGGTCTCTTGGTGTGAGGTACATCGGGATCCAATCATACTACGACATTTCGTTTGGTCTACCATGATCCACAGTGGTCCTCATCCGGTTTAATACGCTCAATCATAGGAGTGTCAGCAGGTCACAAGAATCAAATCAAATTTCTTTAAAATCTCATATGCATATTTAGATTGATTTATAAAAATGCCTTGATTACTTTGTGAAATTTGTAATCCCAAGAAAAATAACATTTGTCCCATCATTGACATTTGAAATTTGGAACCCATTTCATTTGAAAATCGATCACATTCATTGGGGTCGATCGAGGCAAAAATAATATCATCAACATAAATTTGAACATGAATTAAATGTTTGCCTAACTTTACGGTGAACAATGTCGGATCAAGCTGCTCCTTTCTTTGAATCCGGTAGATAGAAGAAACTTTGATAGTGTATCATACCATGCCTTGGAGCTTGCTTCAAGCCGTAAAACCTTCTTTAAGCGATAGATATGAGTAGGATGCTCGGATTCACAAAACCTTACGGTTGGTCGACGTATCGACTTCTTTAAGATCTCCGTTAAGAAAGGCCATCTTTACATCCATCTGATATATTACCATATTCTTACTAGCATCATTAGCCAAGAAGATTCGGATTGCCTCGATACGAGCAACTGGAGCAAATGATTCTTCAAAGTCAATACCCTCCTTTTGACGGTATCCTTTAGCAACCAATCGAGCCTTGTTCTTTAAAACATCACCATGCTCATCATGTTTCACTTTGAAGATCCACTTTAGAGCAATAATCATAGCACAATCTGGAGCAGGTACTAATTCCCATACATCTAGTCGATCAAACTCATGAATTTCTTCTTGCATGGCATTGAACCATTATCTTCATTCATGGCGGTTTAACATCTTTTGGTTCGACCTTAGAAGTACGGAGTTGAAGAAGCACCATAAGGCATCGGTTGCAAGTTGTTTCCATGTGGATCTTTGGACGAGAGGGGTTTCAATGATGTTGTCCAATGGATGATCATGTGTCCATTTTCTAAGGTGTTCATGTGGTTGTTGTTGAGGCTGAAGTAGCGAGTCGATGTCTCTGATGAAGATGGTTCGAAGATGATTCGAGAGCAAATATGTTTTCAAATGGTGCATCTTGAGGAGAATCAAAGGATTCTCTCCATCAAGGGTGCGAAACATTTCAAGATGTACACTCGATGATTGATGATTTGTGTGATCGGCGGTGCTTCTTGACTTAGTGTCATAAAGCGAAGGTTAACTTCATTGGCGAGGGGATAGTAGCGACCTCGATGATGGAATTGACGATCATTAGCGGTTGGCTCATAGTGTTCATCAAACATTGGATCAAACAGTTTCTTCAAGTCATCTTGAGAAGAAGGCACATAAGGAGTTCTTGCGGGAGTCGTAAACAAGAGTAGAACTGATGGGACTACTTGATGATGCGGGTCCAGAACTAGGTTGTCCTGGAGCCATTGGACCGGTCAGCTCATCGAACGTAACGTGAATTGTTTCCATAATATTTCGGGTTCTTTTGTTGTAGATTCAGTATCCCTTTTTGTTTGGTGCATATCCTACAAATACTCCAATGTCCGCTTTAGCTTTAAGTTTTCCTAAGTCTTGGCCCTCGTTAGTTGGATAACACAATGCACCAAACACACAAAGGAATGAGAGATTAAGTTTTCTATTTCGGACAAGTTCATATGGAGTTTTCCCATGAGCAGCGTGAATTAGGGATCGATTTTAAGTGTAGCATGCAGTGGCAATGGCTTCAGCCCAGAGAAACATTGGAACCTTTGAGTAAATCAGCATTGTTCTTGCGGCTTCCACAAGAGTCGATTTTGTCTTTCAACTACACCGCTTACATTGAGGAGTTCGTGGAACACTTCTTTGATGGTGATTCCAACACTTTCATAAAACTCACTAAGTTGTTTATTAGCAAACTCGGTTCCATTATGCATTCGAGATGATTACGACAGGTTTTGTTAAGTCGAACTGCATTTGTTTGATAAGTTTGATGATGATATCTAGAGTTTCATCCTTTGTCCTTAAGAACTTAACCCGGTGAATCGAGAGTAATCATCAACCACAACCAACACATATTTCTTCCCAAAGATATTCGCACTCTCATGGGTCCCATAAATCCATGTGAATTGTATGAAGAACCACATGGCGAGTTTGTAGGTTTGGGTTTGTGGGCATACTTCTTGCTTTTTCCCAATTGGCATGCTCAACAAAGATGATCCTTTTCATACTTTAGTCTAGGTAAACCTACAACTAAGTCCTTTACGGAGAGATCATTGATGGTGCGAAGTTCAAGTGATTGAGACGCGATGCCATAACCATGACATTGTTTTCAAGCCTTGACAACAAGCAAATTGGAGAAGACTTCATCATATCTTCGATAGAGATGGTGTATAGATTTGAACCACGTGTTCCTCTTAAAAGTTCTTTACCATCAAGTTCTCTAACGAAACAAGTATGTTTCGAAGGCCACTTCTAGATCGAATCACGAATTGACCGACGGAGAATAAGTTATGACCAAGACCTTCACGTAATATACCCTAGAGATAACACTATCACCGACAACATAATCTCCATAACCCATAATTGCACCGAAATGATCGTTCCGAATCTAGCAATCCCGATGAATTTACTCACGGTTCATGAGCGCGACGGTCTCGGTCATATGCTTGGAGCGCCTTAGTCCGGTACCACGAGCGATTTGAGCGATGCGCAATTGAACACAGACAAGAATGGATAAGCGGATAATTGGGATCCCCATGCAAGAATGGGTTCCATTTGGTTAGTAATAGTGATTCGAACACCCACATCAAAAATAGAAACACCCACATCAGAAATAGAAGCAATGGAATCATTAGGGATAGATGCAGTGCTAGTGTCCGTAGAAGACCTATTCAAAGTATGTTCACTTCTTAAGGAATAGTTCTACCGATGAGGCATCCACTTCCTAATGGGCATTGATCTAGATAATTTAGGGCACATCTCATTAAGATTGAATTTTAGCCCTGTAGGTATCCACCGATAACCTATGTTGCTAAATTTCCTCCTGTGGGTTTCAATGTTTCTACCCTTCTTCCGCCATTGTTTTCTAGCCTTCTTAGCTCGATTTTTGCATTAACAATCTTAACAAGGTATTTTGACATTAGACAAATCATTCACACCACATTCATGACTAATATGAAACAACGGAATCATCATTACATGTTTTGCCAAAAGTAGCAATTAGCATTAATTACGATGCGCTTAGAGCTAACACTAGAATCAACACGATTCGTTTTATTCAAATTCTCCTAAGGTGATCTTCTACTTTCTTCCACTAAACATTACTAGCTTGCAAGGTCCAATCATTTTTGGTATTGCTTGGAGGCTTTGACAGCTTGCTTTAATGTCATGATTACTCTGTAGAGGGAATTATGGGAACATTAGTTGGTTGAGCTACTTTTGCATTCACGAACTAGATGTGCAAGGATCGAACTACTAGAAGGCACCTTAGAATTCACTTTCATATTATTGGGCATAGAGTGGTTTGTATACTTGGCACTAGGAATAGAACAAGGCATCACAACTTTACCTTTCGCACCTAAGGATTTAGGACATGTTGCAATTAAACATTCTAGCGACTCACGAGATCGTTTGGCACGAATGCAAGCAAACCTAATTTCTCTATCAAGAGGCTTATTTATGAAGTCCTCTTCCACAATCTCACGAGACATTCTAGACTATCCTTAAGGTGAGCACAATAGTTATGAAACACAAGTTCATTGTTCCTAAGATGAGGAGGAATGTATTTACGGTCATAGTATATTTGCGATCGAGGATGACTTTGATGCAACATTCTCATTGAAGACAAGTGGCGGTTTCTCTTTTCGACTCTCCAGATTCTCAATTTCTTTTTGTAAAGGCGTTATTTTTCGTTGTTTTGTCACGGTGACTTTCATTGAATCATATAACTCTTTAAAGTGTCGTTTAACTTTTTCATTTTCTTCTAGAAAACTTTTGATTTTCTTTTGTAAAGCATTAACCATGTTTTGAAGATGAAAAGTTTGAGAATCTTGAGAATCTAAAGGAGGAGGCATTTGGGAGCCAGTCATAGTGTTCTTTTCACCCTTTAATTGAGAGATTTGGGCTTTCAACTTTCGATCATGTTGCAATGAGCTTGAATCATTAAATCACGTTTGGTTATCTGAAAACGCATCAAACTCTGGAACATCCGAGGATGTCTTGATACTTGAGGTTTTGACATTTTCTTTAAGATGTTGATATTTTAGTTGCAAATCAAAATGTTCAACTTCTAGTTTAGAAAATTGTTTTACCAAATTAGCATGATCATCGATCAATTTTCTCATTTAGTTACGAGTTTTTGTTTTCAAGCTCAATGACACGATCATGGGAAACTTTCAATGCAATAGATAATTCATGAAATCGAAGCGATAATAGAGTGCTTAGTAACGATATAAAACACATCTTGAGCAACAAAACTCGAAATCAAATTCTCATTTAAGATATGCAAGTTCTTCCTTTCAACTTCATTATATTTGAGTTCTGTTCATAATCATTGACCTCAACAATCATAGCATCAAATTCCTTTTCCATTTCTTTAATATACGAATTTATTCCCTTTTGAAGACTCTCAAATTGACCTTTTAATTGTTTAAAGAAAGGCATAACCTCGGTTAAATAACATTCTTTAGTTTGCTCAAAACCCTTTCCCCTCGATTATCCACAGCAGGTGTGATTCTCTTCTTACTCGTTTTCTCAAAATCAACAAACATCGATAAACAACATATAGGTGATTAAGGTCTTGCTATTAGTGGCAATAGATCTAGGAACTAGATGCATTGGTGTATTAGGAGGATACACGGTTGCTCGAGTCAATTTCCTACAAGGGGATTCTTTTCAACAAGATTTTCGACTTTTGCATATCCATATCTTTCTTCCAAAAATACATTATGGGGTTAATTGAGTTTGAGGCTTAAACATGTTAAGGGAGATCCAATTTTCCTTAGTGTAATCATGAGGTTTGATCATTATTTTTTCTCTTTACATGCGAGATTGTTAAGTTTCTTATCCATTTTCTCCTAGTGACTTCATCGATTTCTTATCTTCCTCGGCACTCACTCAGTAACTAGGTTTCTGCCTAGGCTTAAGGTTTCATTACCATCATAAATTACTTTCGAGCTTCTCTTGCTTTCTTACCATACTCGGGGTTGGGTTCCTTAATAATGGGAATACTATGCTTATCGCTTAAAACTACGTGTTTAGTGATCAAGTGAGCGATCTGAATGGTATTCCCTTGTACGTACAACTTATTTTCAAGCTTGTTTTCAAAGTTTTTAGATTGGAAAAATCATTCAAAGTTTTGATTCCATAGCATTGAATTCTTGCTAAGCATTTTCACATTTTCTTGAAGTTCTTGTTTTTGCTTAGCGTTTTAGAAAGCTTTTCTTGTAAGGAGTTTAACTCTTGTTTTAATACTTCTTCTCTAAAATTACTTTTCTAATAATTGCGCATTTGGTCATCCATTTCTGCTCACGGGTAGTTAACTCAAACTTAGCACGTTGTTCATAAATAGCAACTTGTTCTTTATAGGCATTGATTCGGAGATAACGAATCATCGAGGCACATGCGGTGTATTCATAAAAACATAGTCATTATTGATTGCGAAAAATGCATTACTTGGTACAACCTCACTTTCACTTTGCATCACATATTGATCATATGGGACAATATTGCTATTACCCTCATCATCAATATCTGATTCATAAGTTTCAAGAGATTGTACTTTATTATGCATCTTTTGCTCATCAACTTCATCATATAGTTTTAATACCTCTGAGATGATTGAGTCTTTGGATGGACCAGCTTGCTTAGATTATGAGACCATAGGAGAGACCGTCGGAGAGATGCTAGCCATGAAAATTGTTTGTGCGATGGGTTCATCATCGACATCAGTCGTATGCATCACGGTCGGCGACTTGAAAGGCATTCGATGATTGTGACCTATCTCATGAATTGGTACATTCATCAACATCGACATCATAGGTTCTAGCATTTCCTCGAAGAAACAACAACTCCTCTTCATCCAAAGCTGCTCCATTATCACGAGCTTGCGAGCAACATCTTGTCTCGAAGTATTACGCATTTCGTGGACGTTTTAGAGATGTGCGGTTCCTAGCAATATGTCCTCACCACCACAGTTGTAGCATTTGGTAGCTTTACTTGTCCTTGATTTGGATTCCTTTCCCGATTCTGATTTGCAATATAACCTCTACCAACTCTACCTCTTCCCTGTTCATACTACCTTTCTTGAGCTGGTTGCACCACAACCTTCCCATCTCGGCGGTAGCTTGATTGTGTGGATTGGATGTTGTTACGAGGTTATTGTTGGTGTGTGGAGAGAGTTCATGTTTTGACTAACCATGAGAGACAGTTGATTGATGAAGTTTTCTATGAGTGTGTTTGAGTCGGGAGGCTTATATCTTGGATCGAGGATGAGCTTGTAATTACCATTACCAATGGGTATGACTTGAGAAGCTTTGGTCGTGATACCCGCATTGGTGTAGAAACATTGTTGAATCATTTGATGAGCTTGTTTCTCCTGGTTGGTTTTGAGCGGTCAAGAATCCTTTTTCAAACATAGCATGCCTCTCATTACGAAGAAGGAAGGCATACTGATTGCTCATAGTTTTATTCTTCAATCCTTTGGTTAGCTTCACAGAGGTGACAAACTTGTGCCATTCGGGATTCATGTTGTTCACAAACTTTGAGTTCAGCTGAATATTTGGCATAGTCATTTTGATATTCCTCATGTCATTTACTAGCTTGTGGAATCTCACGTAATATTTAAAGACACTCTCATCAGATTTCATCTTGAAATGCTCAAATTCATCATACAGTTGTGATTCTATGTCTTCCTTAGTTAACTCAGAGCCTAAGAGAAGCATCTTGACATTATCCCAAACTGCCTTGGCTTCAGTGTTGTGATTGATAAGCTTGTATATATCTTTTGGAAGACCACGAAGTATAATGTTAGAGGCCACGATATCGACATCGAATCTCTTTTCTCCTTATCATTGAGCTCATCATACATCTTTGGTGCATCTAATCCATAGATCATTGTTCCATCTGCGGTGATATCAATTAAGTCTCTTGTAGTCTCAACTCGATAAGGTCCTTCATCAATGGATTTGAGAATGTTGACCCTATTTTCCTTTCCAAGACAATACAATAGGATTCGTTGAGCCCATGAGTCATAATCAGTTACATCAAGCATGGGTGGATGAGTATCGATCCGGTGCTTGAGCGTCCTCGACTTCTGAGAAAAAGCGATAGTAGGTACGATGTTTGACATGATTACAAGTTCTACGGATTTTACTATTCCTTGATTAAACCGGAAATTGATTCTTTCACGAGATTTTACTAAACCAAAAGAACAACCGTAAAAATGTAGCACGAAGAAGTGACAAGTCTCAATAGACAAGTAGCTAAGCAGTCAACTCGCTTTGGTATCAACTCGCTAAACGGACAACTCGCTAAAGAAGCAGTCGCTTAAAGAACCAACTAAGCAATAGCCAAGTCGCATATAGAGACAACTCGCTTAATAGCCAAGTCGCTTAAACTAACTCGCTAGCTGTACAACTCGCTTAATAGCCAAGTCGCTTTAGAACTCAAGTCGCTTATAGAAACAACTCGCTTAGAACCCAAGTCGCATAAAGAGTCAACTCGCTAAATAGCCAGTCGCATATACCAACTCTCTTCCAATAACAAAGCAACTCGCTTCGAAGAAACAAAACACCAAGACTCAACTCGCTTCGTACAACTTTCACAAACAACCACTTTATCAATCAAAAACAACCAAACCACAATGATTTAAGCCTTCCAATTCAAAACCTAAACACATATGATGATCCTAAACACAAAAGTACACACAAAATTCAAACTTTAACACTAGAATTTGTCCAAATGATTCAAACTCTCCTAAACATTTAAAACCTCAAAAACCTTATGAAATCCACCAAAACAAAGAGCATGAAAGATGAGTGATCAAACCATGGCTCTGATACCAATTGTATGATATAGGATTTCACAAACACATTAAACCATAATCACAAGTGGCGTTCAAGATGTTTAGAGAGAGAAATTTCTAGAGAGAGAAAGGGAAGAGAGTTGGGAACTATGTGAAACAAAGAAAAATGGTATTGAAGCTCCAACCCTCTACCTTGGGAGGTAGAGGTATTTATAGTGTCTTACAAATAAGCGCCACCTACGGAACGTGGATCGGTATACGGTGGGTAAAGACCGTCCAGTCCTCCACGGTGTTACTTAACAAACTACTTTCTTACATAACTTGACTATGACTACGAGCTTTCTATCGAATACATATACTTGAGGTGACCGACTCTTTAACGACTGAATTTTCTAATTCCTAAAAATTATTGTGATATTAAAGGCTATGTACTTTTCAATATTAGTTTACTTTTCAGATGTACTCTGATATTAGTTTTTCTAATATTAATTTTAATTTCAATATTAATGTCATGGACGTAAAGTGGTTGTTTTTCATTGTGATTTGACAAAACATCACTACCTCGAGATACAAAAATGTCAGAGAAATTTTCTTTGAATAGACGTGAATATTTTTCCTAATTGATCATCATTTCATATGCCATATGTCTCCATTTGTTTATCAATATCTTTTAAAAATTAAATATGAGATTTGATTTCTACTTTTTATTTGTTTATTATATCTATTCGAAATATTATTAAATGTACTATGATATTATTGGTTGATATTAAACACTTACAAATGATATTAAAGGATAGGTACTAATTTTTTTTTAACTAGACTTGATCAATTTTGTATTAAAATCAGACGAATGATGTATATGATGGTAAAAAGACCAGTTCTTTGATATTAAAAAATTTAGTCATATTAAAATGCTTTTATGATATTAAATTGCTTATTATGATATTAAAGGATCGTAGATTATTTTTATATGTATTCTGATATTATTGTTTGATATTAAACCACTACTATGATATTAAAAAGGGTAGGTACTAAATTGTTTTAACTATGCTTGATGAATTGTGTATTAGAATCAAACTAATTATTTTTATATTTACTCTGATATTGTTGTTTGATATTAAACCACTACTATGATATAAAATGCTAGGTACTAAATTTTTTAACTAGGGTTGATGAATTGTGTATCAGAATCAAACGAATGATTTTTATATTTACTCTAATATGATTGTTTGATGTTAAACCACTACCATAATAATGCTTAAGTTTTAAATTTCAATATATTTGTTTGTGAATTACTAAGTTTAATATAAACTTTAATTTTAAATGGTAAAACATAAATTCACTCTACTTTTAAATATTAATTTACTCGATATTAGTTTTCCTTATATTTTTTACTTATGTATTTTAAGTTTACTTTAAATATTTAAGTCACAGACATGTAAGTGGTTGTTTTTCATAGTGATTGACAAAACATCATTACCTCGAGATACAAAAATGTCAAAGAAAATTTCTTGCTCTAGATGCGAAGATTAAAAAACTTAAATATCAAATTTCGTTTCTACTTTAAAAAAAATATAAATATATAATTAATATTGTTATAATTGTTTCAAATGTAAACATACAATTTACATTCTTTCAATGATATTTATATTTATGATAATTGTTATTAATATTATTATAATTGTTATAATTGTTTTAAATGTAAATTGTATGTTTACCTTCTTTCAATGATATTAATATATTATTTATCCTCGAGATCAAACACCATACTAAAAAAAAAAAAAAAAAAAAAAAAAAAAAAAAAATTGTCCTCAAGATTCAAACCATCAATCACATCAAAAAGTCATTTACTCTTGTTATAAAACCTAACATTACAACCACATCTATTCTAAACTTCCATCACAAAGTTAGTTCATTAAAAGAAAAAAAAACAATAAGTGTTATTACTGAAAAGAAAATATGTATTTGAATTTACAATTTTTTTTCCATTTTGTTAGTCATGATCCTGGAAGATATATTTGATGTGCGTACGAAGCGAGTTCGGGGTCAAAAAAACTTCTTTTTCGTCGAGCAAGTTTTTCAACACCCTAGACAGTGAACCTAATCGTTGTAGTGTACTATTGGGTAAGCCTCGGGAGTTGATATCGTTCTCTAGGGGAATAGGAATGCTAGCAAGAAGTGTACTACGCTAAGGTTGGGGTTGAGGATGATTCTTTTTTTTATCTTTTATATGTTTTTTTAGAAAGCTAAGGGTAAAATCTCGGGGCAATTGATTTGGGGGTGCTACTTCTACCGATTACTTCTACTATCTAATTATCTAATACTACGGGTAGCTATGTATTTTTGATTGTGTGCTCGTATGATGATAAAAAATGTGTTTACCTAGATACTATTACTCCCTAGTTATCTTTTATTGTTGGTTGAATTGTCACGTCCTTATTCTTAACGCGTTGTGTTTTCTAAGGTCGTAGGGTGTACCTTTAGCCCTAACTCTTTGAGAATACCTTAAGGTTATTGCCTACGAAATCCGCTAGATGTTTCATAAACTAACTTTAAGGTTATCTTTGGATGTTTAGACTACGAAATCCTCTAAGTGATTCATAAACTAATGTTCATAAAGATTACTCAAGCATTTAAACAGTTGCACTCCTAAGCCAATTACAATTACGATAAGAGACAACCAATCAATAATTAACAACTAAGTTTCATAGATCTAAGTAAACACACAAGAAATTTAGCTAGACATGTTAAACAAGCAAGCATACACACATTCAAAGGAAGACATAATGATACTAATGGAATAAAACACTTATCTTGATGTGTAGGGTTTGGGACCCTAAGATACTGTCCAAGTCGGACTACAAACGTTTAGGGTTTTTACTCCACAAGTCTACCTCTCAAAATCTTGAAAATCGAATTCTATATATAGATTAACACTTGCGGCGTCGCCTTATAGAGTGGGACGCCGTCGAGATCGCCATCATTAGGGTTTCGTCTTGGCCAAGTTATCGATGGGACGGCGTCATGTTGTAGTTGTGATGCTGTCGGGGCTTCACCAGGGCGTCGTCCGATTCGGATTTGGGCCGTCGAGATGAAAAGTCTTAGTGACGCCATTCCTTTTCAAAGCCTGACGACATTAGGTGTTGTGAGCAAAAGTCTCTTGAGCCGTCGGTGTATTCTTTATCAAATCAGTAAGAGGACGGCGTAAGCCGCTTTGATTGGGACGCCGTGAGCTTGATTTGGTGACTGAGGTGGCTTCGATCTTGACTTAGCCATTTTCTTCATGTATTCACTCCTTTTCGTCCAAATAAGCATCATTCCTGCATTTTGCTTCCAAGAGACCTAAAAAGTGAAAAGAAACGAAATTAAGCAGTAACGGATGTTGGGTTTTAGGTTCCTCAGACCAGGAATTATTCTAAGTATTGGAACCATTGCTAGAGTTGATGAAACCACTGCCAGAAGAATTAATCCACTGCTGATGTTAAACTGCGGCTAGTAGTAAAGTAGAACCACTGCTATTGTATTGTAAACATTGCTAGTTGTGTATAGTCGGTTTAATATTTTGTATTAGATAAATATGGAAAAGATATTTATCTTGTAGGTTATGTATTGTATTATGTAAAGGACTCCTTAGCCTATAAAAGGAGGTCCTAGGTTAGATTAGATATACGTGTGTTTTATATCTAAGATCGATACACTTTAAGCTTGTAAAACCCTAATACTTGTTAGACTATTCGTTATTAATATAATTGAGGTGTTTAAGAGTTATTGTTATTGTTCTTCTTCTTAAGGTTGAATATTAAATTCCGTGTAATATTTAACAAGTTATTATCAAGTCAGTTTCTATAAGGATCGTTTGCTCAACTGGGATCAACAAGTGGTATCAGAGCTTGTGATCTAGAAACTGAAACCAAGAAGAAGTCTAGTTAAGCTTAATTCAAGTAAGTTAAGATGTCGTGAAACTCACATGGTTCTTGCATCAAAGGTGCCCATGCTCAGCGGGGTGAGTGTCGGTATGGAGAATGCGAATGAGGCAATACATTCGTATGATTGATTACACCATTTGGGATGTTGTTGAGAATGGTGATACTCTTCCTAAGAAGGGTGATGATGGTAAGGAAATAACCATTGTCGGTGAGGTTGATAAGGCTAAAAGGAAGTGGAGATTAAAGCTCATAGTATTCTCAAGATGGGAATACCTAATGAGTATGCATTGGACTTTGTGCGGTATGAGACGATAAAGGAATTAATGGATGCCATTGAAGCAAGATTTCTTTGGTAATGAAGCTACAAAGAAATCCATGAAAAACATGCTCAAGCATCGACTTGAAAACTTCAACTCTCGGTGGAGAAAACTTGATAGCCCCTTATATGATGCGAAACTAATCATCCAAGCGAAATTGGTGGACTACAAAGTTGCTCAAGAAGATAAAAATCTCAAGTTCATCGAAGTTTGTCACCGAATGGGTGTGCATATTGTTGTGTGGAGAAACAAAGATGATTTTAAAAAGATGACTTTGGACAATCTCTGAGAACACGAAAGTTTATGAGTGCGAAAAGAACATAGATGGCTCATCCTCATCACCACAAAACATTGCTTTTGTGTCTACGAGCACTGAGGAATTCTCGGGATGTTTCCACTGCTGCTTATGAAGTATCCACGCCATTGCTAATAATACCATTGTTAGTGATAGTGTTAGTGATGGTGCCATCGTGCTTTCCTAGGCGATCTTACAACCGGTGTTCTTGTACTAAATCAAGATCGGATCAAATTGATCCGATGATCTTGATGAAATCAATCTCCGATGGCAAATGGCAATGTTAATACCGCAAGCTAGGAAGTTCTTGAGGAGGTGGTAGCGGGTCAAATATGATGGTCAAAGAAGAGTGGATTTGACAAAAGCAAGATGGAGTGCTTTAATTGCAAGAAGAAGGGTCACTTTGCTAGGAATTTCGAGCTCTAAGAGGATTGAAGGAATCAAGAAGACTCCTAAAGAGCTTGTTTCTTCTTGACATTGGTTGCTCAAGATGGTATTGGTGATTATGGTGGGTGATCAGTTGAAGAAGGTCCTAATGCGACTTTTCTTGCTAGTGAAGCTTCTAAAGAGCATAACTTTGCTCTTATGGCCTATGCTTCATCTTACGGTTCGATTTCGAGGTATCTAATTATTCTAAAAATTCTACTTGCTCTTTTAAATCATGTCAAGATAACTTAGAATCTCTTAAAGCTATTAATGAAAGTTTGAGAAAAGAGGTTGAAAGACTGTCACTAGATAACTTAGGTTACAAAGTTGGTCTTGAGAGTGTTGAAGCTAAACTTAATTTTTTTATTAAATGTGAGTTTGAGTATGTAGATAAGATTAATATACTGGGTGGTGAAATTGATCTTAAGAAGAGAGAAATTACTATGCTTAAAAAGAAACTAGAAGAAGTAGAGAGTGTAAAACAAGAAGCCCTAGTAGAAAAAGAAAAACATGTTGTTAGGTGATTCGGTCCCAAACAGTCAGGTTTATTACACAAGTTAACCACTTGTGAATGGTCAACCGTAATAAAAGTCAAACAGTCTAAAACCAAAGCAATTAAGTCCGAGAGAGTATAGTGTTTCCAGGTCGTTAAGTCCCAACGAGTACGTGCGATTAAATAGCTAAGCGTGTAGTGATCGGGTAATATTGAGCAGGAAAGGGGTTAATGATAATACTAGATGACAAAGGAAAAATCGAGAAAGAAAATTAAAAAGCTAAATTATATTAAATAAACGCTATCACTATTTTTAAAATTGAATTTTCTTGATTTTTCTTTTATAAATTTGAATTAAAAACTAATTTTAAACTTTAAAACTAAATTAAAATACTAAAAATTATGAAATTAAAGAGGAAAATTATCTAAAATAACTAAAGAGAATTTTCAAAACTAATTTTGTATTTCTCTGATTTATATTCTAATTTCTATGATTTAAAAACTATTTAAAACTAATTAAATTGCTAAAAATTACTATTTAAACTAGGAAAATTATGGAAAAATATTTTTTTGGCTTTTTATATTTATCTTAATCTATGAAAATTGAAAACATATTTTTCTGAAGCTTTTCTGAATTATTTGGATTAAAAGCTATTTAAAAAGTCCTAAAAATTGATTTAAAATAAGAAAAATAGCAAACAGTAATGGAAAAATCTGAAAAATTCAGGAAAAGTCTAAAATAATATTCTAAATCTATAAAAAATATAAAAGCTGGGGCTTATGTGTAATATTATGAAGTCAGAGTGCAAGCGATTTCAAATAAGCTATTAAAATAAGCTAAAGGACACTATAAGCTACCAAACTGTCTCAGAAGCTAATTTGTACTAAAATAAGCTAATTCCAACTTATACCAACTAATCCTAACCTATATTGTGCAAACTACCAATGATTAATGCCAATTAACTACTAAACCCCAATAGCCCTAACTCTCCTACTTTAAGCTTATCCAACTGCTTATTGAAAGAGCTAATCTGAAAAACAGATCTAAGAACCTTAAGCTAACCAACTAAAGAGCACTAGGACCAAATTACAGTTAGTAACAAGCTAATATAAGCTTCTGACTCTTTGCAAGACAACACTGCACACTCATTGATATTGAATGAGTGCACAGGGGAATTCTAGTCCAAAAGATAAGCTTGTTTGAGCTTAATAAAAATTCCCAAAAATTTAACTAAAATGATATTTTGAAAAACCACCAAGTGAAGTTTATAAATCCAAAGTTTCAGCAAAATTGGATCAGTAATGAATCCATGAAAAATCCTCAAAGTTTTATGAAAACCACAATTTCCACTTTTTGACTTTTATAACAGATTTGAGAATGTTGACCAAAGTGAAATTTGAATCCAAATGATGAACTGATTATGATGTTTTAGGCTAAAACAAAACTATATCAAGCAACTCTAATGATATCTGAACACAGATCAAGCTTTTGATCTTCAAATATCCAACAGATATGAAAATTAGAACCTACTTAGTGTGATTTTAACTTTTAGAGTTCTGATGTTTAAAGTAATGATTTATGAGACTCAAATTTCCTAGGAGAAACTACGCAATATCAACCTAACACTAATCCTACCTCTAGCTCGGAATCATCAATCCATCCAAACACACCTTTAACTGTTTTTGCAATTTAACTTATCTAACTCTTGAACTAGCTTAGACTAACACCTAAAGCGAATCTAATTAATCTAATAACAACTAAATAAGCAGATCTAAATTATTAACAACCACGATTCAAACACAAGCAGTTTATTCAAACTATATTAGTAATGGAAATAGGATAAAAACTCACAAGTGATCCAAATTTTATATGAAGATTATACCGAACCAAATCTATACTAAACTACTAAATTCCAACCCCAAATCAAGCTCGCAACACCCAATGTCATAACCATTTCAGTTAAGCTCGGTTTGACTTTTGTTGACCAAGTAACAAATTTGATGAATCTGTTTCTAAAGCTCACCGAAAGCTATTACTTGACTTGATGGGCTTGTTTAATTAGAAATAAGCTCTTTGGAGCTTGAATTCAACACATTTAGAACCGAATAAATAAAAGGAAATCTAAAAGCAAGAAATTTGGATAAAACTTTGAATTGATGCTTGAATTTGATTACAAGTGATTAAACAACTTAAGTTTAGTACATAGAAACCGGAAATTACAATTTTAGGATTAAACTAAGACATTCATAATAAAACGATTTGCAAGAAATTATAAAAGTAACAACTCTCTCTCTCTAGCTTCTCTTCTTCTATTTATCAACAAATGTCTTCCCCACTTGTACTACGAGCATTTCCACCTCTTATCCGGGCCATTGGATTAGTCAAAGTGCTCCAAGCCGTAGATGGCATTTTTGGCGCCAAAACTTTTTCTTGCAATTGGGGTGGGTTGAGTGCAAGGAAGGAGAAGCATTAAATTCCTTTTGGCTGTTAGGTGAGGTGGAGTGATAAGGGTGGTGGGATTGTGAGCTGGAAGCATGGTGATGGGAGTGTTGCAGAGAAGTGGGTGAAGGAGGTGGGAAAAAGGAGGGAAAAAGTGAGCGGGGTTTGTTGGTTTGACGGGGTATAATAATAGCAGGAGGTTCAAATTGGGAGGGTCAGTGGCTTTGGCGAGGGGGTCAGTGGCTTTGGCGGGGTCGAGGATTTTGTATTAATAACAAGGACCATTCTTGTAATTTCGATTTTGAGGACCGAACACGCCAATTTTCAAAGTTATTCAAGGGTCAATCTTGCCAAGTTTCATTAGTACAAGGACCATAAAAGATAATTTTCCATTTTAAACTTCCAAGGACTATTTTGCCAATTTTGAAACTTGAAGGACCAAACTTGTAAATTCTCCAAACTTTTACCCAAGGATCATTTTTGATAAATTTTGATTTTGAAAGGACTTGGGTTGACTTTATTCAAAACAAATGCTCGAGACGATTTTGTCAAGATTTGAAAGTTGAGGACCTGAAGCGCCAATTATGCAAACTTAGCTCGTTTTCATCGATTTTAAATATTTTGCATCGAAACATATAAAACACAATTTTGGGATATTTTCAATATTTTGATGCATTTCGAAAGTGTTTTAAATGTTTTGTAGTCAGATTGACCAAAATGATGAGTATTTACACACTCATCAATCCCCCACACTAAACTATTGCTAGTCCTAGCAATCTTTTGAGAAAACTTAATGGATTTGAATCTCTTTACCAAAAGCCATTACTTGGAGTAGCCAATTGTTTCAGTTCAAGTAAGAACCTTGGTACAATGATTACCAAATGATTTTGAGCAAATCACCGACTTTCAACGGTTTTGATTGTCTTTACCGAAGCGTTTGCTTCTAGACTAGCCAACTCTTAGATAAAATATCTATCTTTGGTGAGTCGATTACCAATTATGGTTTTCAATGACTTTACCACAAGCCATAAACTTGCGGGCTAGCCAACTCTTCACTAATTAAAGATATGGTGTGGTGAACACCATACAATTTTGGGCAAATTGCAAGCCGTCAACGGATTTGAGATATCTTTACCAAGAGCCGTTTGCTCTGGATTAGCCAATCCTTTTGTTTATTATACATGGCGGATCGATAACCATAAGTCGAGTAAGTGCAAAACACTTACTCCAAAAAAAAATTGGCCAAAATGGGGAATAGGGTGGTATAATTACATGATAAAATTATGAGAATTCCCCACACTAGAACTGAATATTGCCCTCAATATTCAAAGTACCAGCGGTTATGCCGAAACATAGAACGTAAAGGGAAATACTACGGCCATTATTTGAAATTTTTTTTATTTTTTTATTTTTTATTTATTTTTTGAAACTTTATATACAACAATGGGCAACTCCCCACACTAGGGTGGTAGAAAGTAGAAAGAAGTCGAAATCTGGTGAAAACCCATATAGTGTGCTCTTGTTTTTGATTCCCGAGTCGCTAGCTTGACTCGATCCCGCGATTCATTGGTTCATGGGGAAAGTTTGTAGATCCGGGACAACCACGGGTGGAATGTCCTCCAAAATAGTGTTTCAATCGATGACCATTCACTTTAAAATTTGGACCATCGGGTTGAGATAACTCAATAGTTCCATAAGGAAATACTTTAGTGATGGTGAATGGTCCGGACCGGTAGGATTTTAGTTTTCTGAGAAAATCTTCAATCTTGAATTGAAAAGAAGGACTCGATCACCGACGTTGAAAACGCGGTTCTTGATTTGGAGTCATGAATCTTCTTTGTCTTTTCTTTGTAGATCAAAGAGTTCTCGTATGCTTGATCACGGAGTTCATTTAATTCATTCATTTGAACTTTTCGGTGATCACCGGTGTCTGAATATCGAAGTTGGCATGTTTCAAGGCCCAAGATGCTTTGTGCTCAAGCTCAATCGCGGATGACACGCCTTTCCGCACACTAGCTTGTATGGAGTACACCGATGGGTGTTTTATAAGTTATACGGAAGGCCCAGTCGTCATCTAGCTTATCCGACCAAGAGGCACGGTTTTCGCCTCTTGTCCTTTCCGAATTCTTTTAATCCCTCGGTTGGAAACTTCCACTTGCCCACTTGTTCGGGGGGTGGCACGCAGATAGAGACGGTGAGTTACACCATAATTTTGCATGACTCTATCAAACCGGTCATTGCAGAAATGCGCACTACGATCACCGATTATAGCTCGTGGAGTTCCAAACCTAGCAAAGAGATTTTAAGAATTTCACAACAACTCGGGCATCGTTGGTAGGCAAAGCTTCGCTTCAACCCATTTTGACAAATAGTCAACGGCCACTAGTATGTATTTATTTCCTCGAGATGAAGGAAATGGCCCATAAAGTCAATGCCCGGATGTCAAAAATCTCACACACTTGAATGGCGTTTATGAATTTCATTTCTTTGTGAGATATTTCCGTGGCGTTGACAAGCGTCGCGTGTTTTGACAAATTCGTGGGCATCCTTGTAAATCGTGGGCCAATAAAATCCGGAATCAAACACCTTCTTGGCAAGTAGTTGGGGCTATGATGTCCCCAAGTGGGTCCGTAATGGCAAGCCTTAAGAATGTCATTGGCTTCCCGACCATACACACATCGCTGATGACTTGATCCGCGCAAATTTTGAATAAGTAGGGTCGTCCCGAGTAATGTTTACATCTTTAAAGAATTTGTTTTTCCGTTGGGACGACATCCCTTTCACCACAAATTTACCCGCATGGTAATTTGCAAAGTCAAGAAACCATGGGGTAGAAGAGTCCCCACGAAAAGAAACCACATTGAGTGTTTCGAGAGGAAATGTTTCATTTATTTCCTTTTCTCGAACACATTCTCGTGAGGGTTTTCTAGGCAGGACAGATGATCGTGACGTGTTCTCGACTCCTTTTTTATCACGTATAATGATATCAAATTCTTGCAGGAGGAGAACCCAACGGAGCAATCTCGGCTTTGCATCTTGTTTTGCAAAGAGATATTTGAGAGCCGAGTGATCCGTATACACCACGATTTGGTCAAGATTAGGTATGGTGAAACTTCTCAAACGCATACACCACGACTAATAATTCTTTTTGTAGTGGTGTAATGGGTTTGAGCTTGATCATAGTCTTACTCGCGTAGTGGATAGGTTTGAAAATGCTTGGTTTCGTTGCCCCGGATGCACCGATAGCAAAATCACTTGCATCGCACATGAGTTCAAAGGGTAAATCCTAGTGGGGGCAGCGAGAATGGGTGCTTCCGTAGCTTTTTCTTTAATGTTTCAAAAGCTTGATGCACTCGGGTGAGAAGATAAAAGGAGCATCCTTCTCAAGGAGATGAGTCATAGGCCGAGCGATTTAGAAAAATCTTGTATGAATCTGCGATAAAACCGCATGACCTAAAAACTCCTAATACCTTTGACGGTAGTAGGATGAGGCAATTTGGCAATGACATCCACTTTCGCTTTGTCAACCTCAATCCCGCTTTTGAAATCTTATGGCCTAGGACAATTCCTTCCTTGACCATAAAATGGCTCTTCTCCCAATTTAGACAAAGATTGGTGTCTTCACACCGCTTTTAGCATTTTTCTAAATGGGAGAGACATGTTTGAAATGAGTCCCCAATGACCGAGAAGTCATCCATAAACACCTCCATTGTTTCCCGATCATGTCGTGGAAAATCGCCATCATACATCGTTGGAACGTGCGGGAGCGTTACATAGGCCAAAAGGCATACGTCTGTAGGCAAAAGTTCCGTATGGGCGGTGAATGTGGTCTTTCTTGATCCCGGATCAATGGGGATCTGAAAATACGAGAAACCATCTAGGAAACAATAGTATTCGTTTCGCTAGTCTCTCAAGCATCCGATCCATGAAGGGTGAGGAAAATGGTCTTTACGGGTGGCTTCGTTTAACTTGCGATAGTCAATACACACACGCCATGCCGTAACCAATCGAGTTGTAATTAACTCGCTTTCTTCATTGTGACAACAATTATGCCACCCTTTTTGGAACACGGTGGATGGGATCGACCCAAGGACTATCGAGATCGGGTAAATTAAACGGCATCAAGAAGTTTGAGAACCTCTTGTTTGATAACCTCATGAATCTTAGGATTCACCTTCTCGATGTTGAATTCTTGGTTTGAAATCATCCTCCAATAAAATCTTGTGCGTACAAAATTGTGGTTAATACCCTTGATGTCGGAGAGTCTCCAAGCAATTGCTTGCTTGTGCAACTTCAAAACCTTTATAAGAGCGTCTTCTCCTCCTCGCTAAGTCCTTAGTAATTATGACGGTAATTTATCATCACCTCCAAGAATGCATACTCGAGATGAGGAGGTAGGTCCTAAGTTCAACCTCGGAAATTCTTCAAGAGATGTTTATACGGATTTGATTTCTTCAATCGTGATCTCTTTCGGAGGAGTGGCGGTAATGGATCTTCATTTAACAATTGCTCAAGATAAAGGATATCTCCTCCGAATCATAAACACCATCATCAATTCCATGAATCGATTCATCATTAGCAAGAAACTCATCGATCTCTTCCAAAAGAAGTCACCTCCCTCAAACGGAGTAAGAGGGGAAGAATCGCAATAATTGGTTGAGAAGATGTGGTGGGATCCCACTCGCGTAATTATGAAAATAACCAAGAAACTCTCGAGAGTACTCCTTTGAAGCAATATCAATTACATCAATTCGATTAACCGATTCAAAGATCATAGTTTGCGGAGTACCTCGAAGTTTGATCAAGGTTAAAGGTGACGACTTCATTACCCACACGTAATGTGATTTCTTGCTCAAATACATCAATGAGAGCACGGCCCGTTCTCAAGAATCCTCGTCCAACAATGAGGGAACCCGATGATCGGCATCGAAATCAACAACCACAAAGTCACCGGAAAATGGAACTTTCCTACTTTCACGAATACATCCTCGGCGATGCCAAGAGGACGCGATATAGAAACGATCTCGCAAGCTCAAGAGTCATGCGGTAGGAATAAGTTCGGAAGAAAGTTTCTTCCATCTTGAATAAGGCATCGATTGATGCTTGCACCAAGATCGGCGAGAGCAAAGCATTCAATCATTCCCGAAAACACAAGGTAGAAGAAATTTTCCGGGATCTCCAAGCTTCTCGGAAGCTTCTTTGTAATTCTTTGGCGGTTCTCGTTCAAAAGAGTTTTAGCCATTTCAAACAGTTTTCCTTGTTGCTTAACATGTGTTTGAGAGTTGATGCAAACTTGGGCATCAACATGATGGCATCCGCAAAGCTTATGTCAAAATGTAGTTCTTGGAAAATTAGAAAAAATTTCCATTTGATGGTAGCGGCTTTTTCATGAGCTTTGCTCATTTAAACGTGATGGGTAAGGAATAGAAGTTTTGGATTTGGGGTTTTCAACCGGAGGTTCAAAACAACTCTGGTTTGGATTTGGGTTTCGGGACAACTTGAGGATGGACATGTCTTTGTGCTCATGAGCTAGTGGGTTGCACTTGTCCTTTGTCGCCTCAGGTTCACTTTCCACTACCTTCGGAGAGAAGAAGAAGAGGTAGTAGGAATAGCGGGTCCATCATATGAAGCACCACTTCTAGTTGTGATCGCTTTGCATCACCCTCGGATTAGCGATCGTGTTGCTAGGTAAAGTACCGAGCCGAGGGTCGATCATTTAAAGACTTCTTAATGTCGTAACCGCTTACCAACAACCTATTCATTTCCTCTTGGGATTTCATGAATTGCTTCAACAACTCATCGATGATGGTCCAAGTTGGAACAATGGCTTGATTTTGTGTAGGAAAATTACGCCTCTATTGTTTGGATTAGGGCCTTGATTTTGGAAATTTCCTTGATTATTGCCATGAAAATACCCGGTTGAAATTTCCACGACCTTGGTTTCTATTAAAATTTCCTTGGTTTAGGAAATTTTGACTTTGATTTGAAAACCGTTATTCGACTAAAATTACCTTGGTTTTGAAAACCTTGGTTCGTTCTATTCGATTTTGATTACGGTTTTGGTTTGGTTGAAACCGGTGGTCCAGGTAGTGGTTAGGACGGTGGTTCGGGTCCATAGGAGCACGGTATTGGTTGCCTCTGAATTAGAAATCCGCAAGCATTTGCTTCAAAAGGGTTACCATCGGTGGCCATACAGCTTGTAATAGGCATGGGGCCACCGCAAGTAACACATACTTCCACTTTCTTAACTTCAAATAGGAGGTGAAGTTTGTAGAAAAGAAACTTTCTTTGGTTAGAGAACCAAAGCTTGAATTGCTTCCGTGAGTTTGTCAATTTTAGCATCGGTGCTAGATTGACTCATGGGCGATGAAGCGGAAGGACCAACACCGACTTGGGAAACAACCGGTTTGCTTGCGTGCGGTCGCGGACTTTAGACTTGTTTTCAATTATCGCTAAAGCTTCTTTTACGGCTTTGCTCAAGAAATTTCCTCCAATGGAGGAATTGAGAGAATCTTGATCGATTGACTCACCCATTATAGAAAGTATCGAGTTGCATCAACTCGGAGAAACCATGGTGAGGACATTTATGAGCAACTCATAAAACGATCCCACGATTCCTCAAGGATTCATCAAACTTTGTGTGAACTTGATGATTTCGTTTTTAAGACTCGTGGTTTTGGAAGGCGGATAGAACTCGCTCACAAATTTCTTCACCAGTCTTCCCATGTTTCGATCGATTGAGGGGTTGTTTTCAAGCCAACCGGCTTGTCCCTAGAGGAAAATGGGAATGTAAGAAGTTTGACAAAGATCTGTAGGGACATTCTTGTATTTGATGGTAGATGCAATCTTGTTAAACCATCGAATATGAGCATGAGGATCATCCCTCTCAAAACCATAGAATTGACTTGAGGTTACAAGATTTAGTAACCGGTTTTGAGTTCAAAATTTTCACCACAATGGTCGGGATAACAATAGCATCTCCATACCCATCGATGGGTGCACTGGAGAAGTCTCACATAGGACGTTCTTCCGCCATGATAACGGAGTAGTGTGAGCGATCCGGATCTCGGATCCGACCGATGGGGCGTAACGTCTACGGATACGCCTTCTTGGAATCTCGACAAGCTCACGAAATGGGCTCACAGACCTAGAAGAGCGAGTGCGATACACTAGAGTTAACTCTAAGAAATCTCGAGTCAAGGGAATTATGAAAGTGGGAAAGAATAATCTTTTGGGTTTTATGGTTTTTAAGATGTTTTGGATTTTGGATTTTATAAGAAAATATAAACATGTATAGATGGTATGAACAAGGGTGAATATTCAAATCACTAATCGCTAAACGAAGATTATTAGCACGACTCCTCCGGCAAGCGCCAAAATTTGATTCGTCCCAAACGGTCGAGTTTATTACACAAGTTAATCACTTGTGAATGGTCAACCGTAATAAAAGTCAAACAGTCTAAAACCAAAGCAATTAAGTCCAGAGAGTATAGTGTTTCCCGTGTCGTTAAGTCCCAACGAGTCAGCGATTAAATAGCTAAACGTAGTGATCGGGTAATATTGAACAGGAAAGGGTTAATGATAATACTAGATGACAAAGGAAAATCGAGAAAGAAAATTAAAAAGCTAAATTATATTAAATAAACGCTATCACTATTTTTAAAATTGGATTTTCTTGATTTTTCTTTTATAAATTTGAATTAAAACTAATTTTAAACTTTAAAACTAAATTAAAATACTAAAATTATGAAATTAAAGAGGAAAATTGTGAAACTATTTTTCAAAAATCTAAAATAACTAAAGAGAATTTTCAAAACTAATTTTGTATTTCTCTCGATTTATATTCTAATTTCTATGATTTAAAAACTATTTAAAACTAATTAAATTGCTAAAAATTACTATTTAAACTAGGAAAATTATGGAAAAATATTTTTTTGGCTTTTTATATTTATCTTAATTTCTGAAAATTGAAAACTTATTTTTCTGAAGCTTTTCTGAATTATTTGGATTAAAAGCTATTTAAAAAGTCCTAAAAATTGATTTAAAATAAGAAAAATAGCAAACAGTAATGGAAAAATCTGAAAAATTCAGGAAAAGTCTAAAATAATATTCTAAATCTATGAAAACATAAAAGCTAGGGCTTATGTGTAAGATTATGAAGCTGTAGTGCAAACTGATTTCAAATAAGCTATTAAAATAAGCTAAAGGGCACTATGAGCTACCAAACTGTCTCAGAAGCTAATTTGTACTAAAATAAGCTAATTCCAACTTATACCAGCTAATCCTAACCTATATTGTGCAAACTACCAATGATTAATGCCAATTAACTACTAAACCCAAATAGCCCTAACTCTCCTACTTTAAGCTTACCCAACTGCTTATTGAAAGAGCTAATCTGAAAAACATATCTAAGAACCTTAAGCTAACCAACTAAAGAGCACTAGGACCAAATTACAGCTAGTAACAAGCTAATATAAGCTTCTACAGCTACTGCACAACACCTATGCACACTCAGTGATGACTGAATGAGTGCATAGGGGAATTCTAGTCCAAAAGATAAGCTAGTTTGAGCTTAATAAAAATTCCCAAAAATTTAACTAAAATGATATTTTGAAAAACCACCAAGTGAAGTTTATAAATCCAAAGTTTCAGCAAAATTGGATCAGTAATGAATCCATGAAAAATCCTCAAAGTTTAATGAAAACCACAATTTCCACTTTTTGACTTTTATAACAGATTTGAGAATGTTGACCAAAGTGAAATTTGAATCCAAATGATGAACTGATTATGATGTTTTAGGCTAAAACAAAACTATATCAAGCAACTCTAATGATATCTGAACACAGATCAAGCTTTTGATCTTCAAATATCCAATGATATGAAAATTAGAACCTACTTAGTGCGATTTTAACTTTTAGAGTTCGATGTTTAAAGTAATGATTTATGAGACTCAAATTTCTAGGAGAAACTATCGCAATATCAACCTAACACTAATCCTACCTCTAGCTCGTAATCATCAACCGATCCAAACACACCTTTAACCTTTTTTTGCAATTTAACTTATCTAACTCTCGAACTAGCTTAGACTAACACCTAAACCGAATCTAATTAATCTAATAACAACTAAATAAACAGATCTAAATTATTAACAACCACAGATTCAAACACAAACAGTTTATTCAAACTATATTAGTAATGGAAATAGGATAAAAACTCACAAGTGATCCAAATTATATGAAGATTATACCGAACCAAATCTATACTAAACTACTAAATTCCAACCCCAAATCAAGCTCGCGAACACCCAATGTCATAACCATTTCAGTTAAGCTCCATTGACTTTTGTTGACCAAGTAACAAATTTGATGAATTGTTTCTAAAGCTCACCGAAAGCTATTAATTGACTTGATGGGCTTGTTTTAATTAGAAATAAGCTCTTTCGAGCTTGAATTCAACACATTTAGAATCGAATAAATAAAAGGAAATCTAAAAGCAAGAAATTTGGATAAAACTTTGAATTGATGCTTGAATTTGATTACAAGTGATTAAACAACTTAAGTTTAGTACATAGAAACTGGAAATTACAATTTTAGGATTAAACTAAGACATTCATAATAAAAACGATTTGCAAGAAATTATAAAAAGTAACAACTCTCCTTCTCTAGCTTCTCTTCTTCTATTTATCAACAAATGTCTTCCCCCACTTGTACTCTGAGCATTTCCCACCTCTTATCTGGGCCATTGGATTAGTCAAAGTGCTCCAAGCCGTAGATGGCATTTTTGGCGCCAAAACTTTTTCTTGCAATTGGGGTGGGTTGAGTGCAAGGAAGGAGAAGCATTAAATTCCTTTTGGCTGTTAGGTGAGGTGGAGTGATAAGGGTGGTGGGATTGTGAGCTGGAAGCATGGTGATGGGAGTGTTGCAGAGAAGTGGGTGAAGGAGGTGGGAAAAAGGAGGGAAAAAGTGAGCGGGGTTTGACTGGTTTGACCGGGGTATAATAATAGAGGGAGGTTCAAATTGGGAGGGTCAGTGGCTTTGGCAGGGGGGTCAGTGGCTTTGGCGGGGTCAGTGTCTTTGGCGGTGGGTCAAGGATTTTGTATTAATAACAAGGACCATTCTTGTAATTTCGATTTTGAGGACCGAACACGCCAATTTTTCAAAGTTATTCCAAGGGTCAATCTTGCCAAGTTTCATTAGTACAAGGACCATAAAAGATAATTTTCCATTTTAAACTTCCAAGGACTATTTTTGCCAATTTTGAAACTTCAAGGACCAAACTTGTAAATTATCCAATCTTTTACCCAAGGATCATTTTGATAAATTTTGATTTTGAAAGGACTTGGGTTGACTTTTATTCCAAAACAAATGCTCGTTTTTCATCCGATTTTAAATATTTTGCATCTCAAACATATAAAACACAATTTTGGGATATTTTCAGATTTTGAGGATGATTTTGTCAAGATTTGAAAGTTGAGGGACCTTATGAAACTACCAATTATGCAAACTTAGCTCGTTTTTTCATCCGATTTTAAATATTTTGCATCCGAAACATATAAAACACAATTTTGGGATATTTTCAGTATTTTGATGCATTTAAGAAGTGTTTTAAATGTTTTGCGCTTTTCAAAGAAAACAAACCCTCATCCTAACAAAATTTGACCAAAAATGATGAGTATTTACACACGATTTTGAAGCTTATGATGGAGGATATGTGGTATTTAGCAATGATCCAAAGGGAGGAAAGATACTTAAGTAGGCACTATCGTAACATGGAAATTAGACTTTGAAAAGGTCTATCCGTATAGGGACTAAAGTGCAATTTATTCAAGAGTTTCAAATGTGTAATAAGAAAATCTGGTACTTTTTGGAGAAACCTGAGTGCAGTGTTGTCTCGATTTCAAAATGATGAAAAGTATATACAGCTTAGGGTTCCTAGGAAGGAAAACATATATTGTTTTGATCTTAAAGATGTAATTCCTAATAGGCCCTTAACCTGCTTTGTTTGCTAAGGCATCGAGATGAGTCTAAATTGTGGCATGTAAGGCTAGGTCACCTTAATTTCAAAACAATCAATAAACTGTAAAGGGCTACTTAGTGAGAGGGTTACCTTCTAAGGTTTTGATGTAAAGAACTATGTGTGGCCTATCGAGAGAAAACAACATAGAGCCTCTTGTAAGACCAAATCAAGTAACACCATTACACAACCAATCGTTTATGCTTCATATGGACTTATTTGGACCTACCTTTGTTAAAAGTTTAAACCAAGCGTGACCGCCTAGTCATTCTTGATGATTATAGTAGATTTTCTTGGGTATACTTTTTGGGCGCTAAGAGTGAGACTAGTGAGATCCTCAAGAGATTCATTACTAAGATAGAAAATCAAGTAAACCATAAAGTCAAAATAATCGGATGTGATAATGGAACCGAATTTAATGAATGATGAATCGATTACGTGTGTCTAAGGGTATAGAAAGACAGTTTAGTGTTGCTAGGACACCACAGCGGAATGGTGTAGCTGAAGGAAAAATAGAACACTAATTGAGGCTACTAGAACAATGTTGTCGAATCTAAGCTACCAACTACCTCGGGGGAGTCAGAGGCACTCGCATGTTATGTGCAGTAATAGAAATAAGGTAGTGAAGCCTCATAACAAGACCCCTATGATTTATTGCATGATAGGAAGCCTATGATTGCATTCCTAAAACCTTTTGGGTGTCCTGTTACTATCTTAAATACCATAGACTACCTAGGCAAGTTTCAAGAGAAAGCGGATGATGGATACTTTTAGGCTATTCTTACAATAGCAAAGCCTTGTAGAGTATACAATGGGAGGAGGACTATGATTGTTGAAGAAAACTTACATGTTAAGTTTAGTGAACAGACTTTGTGTTGAGACCAATCGGACCAGTGGCCGCTTAATATTGATATGCTAACCAAGTCAATGAATTATGAGCCTATCAACGTGTACTTCCACTAATGTTGATGCATGTACATAAAGGATTCGATGCGTAAACAATTTGAAAGAAGTTGATTCTCCAAAGGAGTTCTATTTGGTTGAAAAGTGGAAAGTCGGTTCTGTCTCACCCATCATTGATAAGCGTGGTCCCACCGATGATGATGTTTTGACTCGAAGCAAAGTTGATCATCATCAAGATAAGGAAGAGTTGTTGAAAGATAACTCGCTTGTCGTTGAAGAAATTGAAAGAAGAAGAGGCATTCAAAGCACCGCTAAGCCAAATGAAAGCATCGCTAAGTTTAATAAAACCACTTCTAAGCCAAATTCTACCACCGCCAGCTCAAGTGAAACCCGGTCGCGTAATGATGATAGTACTCACTTGGACCAACCCACTGGCCAATATTTGGTGATGATGAGTATCCACATGATCCTAACATGCCAGATTTAGAAGAAATGGATACTCCTTCTGATGATGAGAATTTGGATGACTACTTCAAAGATGTAGATTTTACAAATTTGGACTCAGTCATCACAGAAAGTCCAATTCCTACTACCAGAGTTCATAAGAATCATCCCAAAGAGCAAATACTTGGAGATCTGAATACTCCAGTTCAAACAAGAAGCAAAGCTTTGAATACAAAAACCTTTCCTGAACAAGGTTTCTTTGCAAGGTCACTTCACAAAAGAAATAGCCATAAAGATATGCAAAATTGTTTATTTTCTTGCTTTTTTATCTCAAAAGGAGCCCAAGAGAGTTGAAGAAGCTTTGACGATGAAGAAGGATGTGGGTGAATCAATGCAAGAGGAGCTACTAATGCTTAAGCTTCAAGAGGTGGACATTGGTTGATCTTCCAAATGGAAAGAGGGCAATTGGGACTAAATGGGTGTTCGTATAAGAGGGATGAAAGAGGAATAGTGGTAAGAAACAAATCAAGGTTGGTTGTTTCAGGATACACACAAACCCAAGGTCCGGATTATGATCAAGTATTTGCACCCTGTTGCCAATAGAGGTTATTAGACCTGCTTTTTGCATATGCTTCATTCAAAAAATTTGTGGTATTCCAAATGGATGTAAAGAGTGCCTTCTCCATGGCTTCGATTATTGACTTTGACTTTGTGGCTTGATTAATGACTTGAGTTGACATGTTGATCGGGTGGTTAAGTATTGTTCTAACCATCGCCGACATATTTTGAATCCATTCTTAGTTATTTTCTAACCAACGCTAACCTTAACAATGCTTTCAAGTGTTTGGTTTATGTTTGTGATATGCATGTATGAAGATTGTTTGTACACATTGGAGCTTTTTCTTGTATTTATATATTTATATATATATATATATATATATATATATGTATATATGTATATATATATATATATATATATATATATATATATATATATATATATATATATATATCTATATGTATATATATATATATATATATATTGTAATCCTTCATATTAATGCATAATATCACTATTTTGGCAAAGATTTGGTTGTTGTAATCTTGGTCAAAAGATTGAGTGTGGTGTTGTGTCCATCGCTAGAATATTTCAAACCACCGCTAGAGGTTTTCAAATCACTACTAGAATGATGTCGCTGGCGGATACTTGAGGGGTCGTTTTGTAACTTTGGTGCTCACGTATTTATTCCCCAAATCACCGCTTTATCATTTAATTGATCTTCAAATCACTTCAAATTGGCGCTCCACATAAACCCTAACCACTCCCATCTGCTTCCTTCACAAATCCCACATCATATCTCATATCTAATCACAATGTCGTCGCAGTATTCCAAAACACATAACCTAGTTGCTTACCTGATCAAAAACAATCAATCTGAAGGTTTTCATGAAATGATTGATTTCCTTAACCACAGTCCTATACACTTTGCATTAATCTGTAGCACCCACCATTCTTAAAGCCTATGTACATCAATTACGAAATGCTAAGGTTGAGAGACAAGATGGTGTAGAGGTTTTAGTATCTTGTTGTGGATGAGAATGAGGTTTTGGTTGATAAGGAAGTCATTAGAGGTGTTTGAAGTCGGATGATCTTGATGGTGTAGTTAATCTTTCGATGATGCTATATTTGAAGGTTTAGAAAGGTTAGGTTATACCGAAGGGAGATAGGGTAAAATTTTGAAAGGTATGTTTTCTCGACAATGGAAGTTTTGATTCACACCTTGATGATGTGTATGAGTAATAAGACCATCGGGTTTGATGAATTTCCTCAAAAATTGCAACCGCTATAATATGTCTATCCAGAGGAGGAAATTTAATTGGTCTAGGATGATTTATGAAGGGTTTGCAGAATATTGTGAAGAAGGGTAAATATTACTTGTATCCTAGGTTTGTTCAACTTATTGTGGATAGTCAAATAGCGAACCCATTGAACATACTAGGAAGTATGAGGTGCATTATATGCTTCCTAAGGTTTTTGCACATATGAGACACCGTAATCCAAATTTCCAAATAAGAGTTGTCCCATTGTTCCCTCATATGATTAATTTACCGTCATTCCTGAGTTTGATGATGTTTCCTCAATTCCCACCACCGAACCCGAACCCACTGCTAATGAACTCAACTCACCGCTAGTCAATCTAAAACCATCGCTGAACCAATTTTGTTTACTAGGAGGAAGGGCACCAAGCTACCTCAGGGCGGTGTTAGTGGTGTAGCTCATGAGGCCGTCACTGTAGTTGTGGAGGTGACATGATTGGAAGGGCTTCCACCACCGATTCATGCTTAGATGCCGGTCGTGACGGGTGGAAACATAACTAAGACCCAACCTTTGGCAACTCTTATCGTGGAAAGTTCTCTTGAACTCATCATAAGTGGAGGAATCCTAGCCACCGCTAATATAGGGTGCATAGGTGATCCAAACTAGGTGCGATACTATGTTTTCTTTATCCGAGATTCACCACTCGTAGCGGTTAACACGTACCGGTGATGAGGATAGTTTGGAACATGACTATTGAATTGAAGGATCTTAATCAGTGCATGATGACTTTTCCGATGAATCACCTCTCCGGACCGGCTAACCACGTGTCGGTTGGGAGGATATTTCGGCAGCTTAAATGAATTGTGGTAAAATGTACAACAATGGAGGATAAAATCTCAAGTCTTCAGAGCGCTATGTTTCAAGCGCGAAATAAGGAGATTGAAGCACGAGGATGCTTGTGATGGAGGCGTGTGAAGACACAGGGTTCTTTGTTCTAAGAAAGGTAAGAAAGCGAGAAAAAGAAGGCGGATTCTCTATCTGCGGATTTTAGAGGATGTACCCCAAGAGGGAGGAGTAGAAGGCCTGGATTCGGGAGGTATCGTTGTGAATATGGAGGAAGATGTGGATAGTGGAGATCAAGGAGAGCATTTTGTGGTGTCTCGATAAAGATGGGAATGAAGTTGTACACGAAACTTTGAAGACTATAGTAGAAGATAAAGAAAAGGAAGTGGCGCATGACACATCCATCGCCATTGTTTTCAAACCATGGTAGTTTTCGTGAAATCACAGCGATGGGTTCACAAGGTAATGACAACCACTCCCACTTTAAAGGCAACTGCTGCTATTACAACCATATCTACAATTGTCAGCAACTACCTGTGCTTTCACCAAAATCAAAGAAGTTGAGTAGGAAGTTGCCGCGTACACTGATAAATCTAAGCAAAACTTCATCCAATCCTACACCTACCATTACACCTCGCTCCATTGTTTCTTAAATAAGCTGGACCTAAACCCTTGAGTAAAAGTTTGACTATTAGTGAGCCTTTGAAGAATGCGGTACATACCGACATTGGAAATGAAAAGGTATTCTTGAACGATTTGAAGTTTAAGAATAAGACAAGAACATATTGCTTATGATGAAGAGTACACAAAGTGTCCGTGTTAAGAAGAAGTATTGCGAGAGAAAGAAAAGCAACAAGCAGAAGAAGCTACTAAGAGATGGTTGAGCTGAATAGAATGATACACAATCCTATATTGAAGCTTCTAACGGTATTAACAATGAGTACACTACTCGAGAACGGGCATCATTATTAATTGATGAAAGAGCTAGAATCTTGGGTGAATGGGCAAGGAGGATCAGTAAGGAAAAGAAGCAAGTTTAAAGAAAGAAACCTCCTACAAAGGGTGAGATGAGAAATGTTATGATGAAGATTATCAAGAATTCGTGCATACACATTCTCGAAAATCTAAGTAAATTATCATTATAGAGGTTCAAAGAGATTTATCGAGAGGTGTATGAGAATTAATGAGGATTTTAATCCTATGAATTCTCGAAGGAATCAGTAATGGTTTAAAGAAGAGCTGATTCAAAGAAGGAATCTAGTTCTAAAAGGCAAAAGGTTGATGAAGAGGTAGAAAAGAAAGAAAGAATTGAAAAGTATCTTCTGGAGTCTGCACCCATTAACCCTATTCCAGTTAGAGCTATTCATCCCATTGAAGATTGGCAGATAGTTATAGAAAGGGATAGAGAAGTAGTTGAAATAACAAGAAGGGATGGAAGTAAAAGCACTTATTTCAACTTTAGTATATTGCTGGATTGTTTGACTAAGGGTGATTTGGAACAATTGTGGAAAGTAATGGAATTCAGATATGGGAAGTTTGGTCCAACAGGAGAGTTAGCTAAGTTTGTATGGATTGCTCTAAAGAACATATTTGACTCATCCTAATGAAGAATTTTGGAATGACCGTGAAGTTGTTGAGTGGTGTTGTATTCACAATCGCAAGGTTATGCCGTAGCAAACTACAAAGGAAAGGTTCTTCATGTTTGTTGATGGGATTATCCTTTATCAAAGAATGTGGCAAGACAAATGTTGGAAGCTAAACTCACTTCAAGAGGAACCGAGGAAACACATCCTATTATTGATCCATTTGTTTCAAAAGATAGAGAAGATTGCGGACATACAAGGGCCTTTGGCAATTAAGGCTAAACCTCAAGGTAGATGAAGAGAAAGCGAGATATGTCATAATGGACTGGACTACATAAGAATCGAAAGCAGAAAGAAGAATTCAGATGTGTTGATTTTCGGCAATGTGTTTGGATACATCCTCCAATCACGTATGTTTTGACTTAAGGAAACTTGAGAATTTCAGTATGAATATATCAAGTTTGTGGGAGGATTGTTAGGTTTTAGGTTCCTCGATCGTGAATTATTCTAAGTATTGGAACCACCGCTAGAGTTGATGAAACCAACGCTTTAAGAATTAATCCTTCTTTGAAGTTAAACCGCGGGTTAGTAGTAAAGTAGAACCATCGCTATTGTATTGTAAACATTACTAGTTGTATGTAGTCGGTTTAATATTTTGTATTAGATAAATATGGAAAGATATTTATCTTGTCGGTTACGTATTGTATTATGTAAAGGACTCCTTAGCCTATAAAAGGAGGTCCTAGGTTAGATTAGATATACGATGTTTTATATCTAAGGTCGATACACTCAGGTTGTAAAACCCAATAATTTTGTTAGTATTCATTATTAATATAATTGAGGTGTTTAAGAGTTATTGTTATTGTTCTTATGTTGAATATTAAATTCAGTAATATTTAACAAGTTATTATCAAGTCGGTTTCTATAAGGATCGTTTGATCAATCGGGATAAACAACTGATATAAAGCGTCGAAGGGCTTAAATGACCCTTAAAGTGTACGCTTTAAATCCTTATCAAATATCCTACACTTGGTATTTGCTTGTCCTCAAGAATGTGATTTTGGCCAATCAATTTATGTTGTGTAAGCATGAAGCATGGTTTAACATAATTCACAACAAGTAAAAAGCACGCCGTAGTCATAACAAGCACGGAAATTATATACTAGCACCTCACAAGGGGTGTTTGGATTCTCTCATCTCTCGGGTGTATATGAAATATAGTAAATGAAAATGGAATATAAACACTCATTACCTGGCATAGTACATATATTACCATAGGCTTGAGACTAGATCAAACCTCCACCGCTTTGGCGTAAGCACCTAGGAACAACTATCTAAGAGGTCTTTTCAAGGGTTGTAATGTTAGGCTTACGGTAGGAAAACAAAGGGTTTTGTTGGATAGGCGATTTAGTGATGGCAAGTCAAAAATCTTATGTTACAAGCATGAAAAGCGTGGTGTTGCTAAGCCAAGAATCGACTCACTAAACTCTAGATAACTTGAAACAAACATACATAAACATAAAGATAGATGTAGGATGTAGCCCGTATGTTTTTCTTCATTTTTTTTCATACACTTTTACTCTACCATTCTCTAAGATAACATCAAAATATAAGGGATTTATAGGAGCATCCCTACACTTTAGTTTTATTACTCTAACACTAATTTGACCCGATTTGAAAGATTAAAACACTTGGGTGTTTAATTACGTAAATAAAGGAATTTGAATTTAACGTTCTTTCCAGTCAACTCCAAAAATATTACTTTACCCATGAGTCCCAATCATCCCAAAGCGTAGGTACAAAAGATATGACTGGACTTAGCAACCATGCAAATAACTAGATAATTAAACTAAGGGTTTAGTATGATAACAATAATGCACTAAAGGTGAGTGCATACAAGGTAAAGCTAAGGCGATTTGGGTGTACATTTGGGGTGGATTATACGCGATACTCTTGATTGATATTAGAAAAAGCGAAACATCAAGAGAACACACGAAAAGGATAGGCTACGAGGGGTTAACTAGGGTATCGTGTACTAACGATGAGTACATCGCAGTGGTGTGGGGTAATTACTCAACCGATGTGGAAGAAGTAATTATAAAGCGGGTTTCATACAAGGGTTATCCTAATGCCTCTTATCATTTAGTTATTCCTAACTACGCGAAGTCTGATCTAACTAAGCGATCTCTGAATGCATCACAAAACAAGTTCTAGAATCTATTATACTACGCATTACACTATTTAAGCATTAAGGTGAATGCTTTTATTCTTAAAGATCTACAAAATGAACCTCGCATTTTGGGGTGAAATTTGAGTGGATCTCATTGGTGAGGTGATTTCGACCAATATAGAAGTTGGAAGCAAAGTCGATGTTATAGGTGTGGATGTGTATTAAGTGGTAAGAGTTAGAGAAGATAAACCTTGTTGCAAAAATGTCCTCGAAACAAAGTTAAGTGTCTTTAGTGGGGCTGTCGGTGGATTTGATGGCGGGGAAAAGTGAAAAGGCGAAAATACCCTCACGTTCATTCCTAACGAGCCTTAGTCAAAAAACTAAATTTGCAACTACGATGGCGTAACAAGACATAATTGCATAAAATTGAAAGTTTAGGGACATTATTTGCGGATTTTTTGAGGGACATCTTTCGCAATTTTGGCAAAGTTCGAGACATTTTGCGGTTTACTCGTAATAAGATGATTTTGAAATATGTCATAACGTTTGTACACTAAATTGAGCAGTCACGCATAAGAACTCACCGATGAGTGTGTAAATCTCATCGTTTTTATACTAAATTAATTTGCAAAAACATCGAAAACACTCGAAATGCATCAAATGATAAAATATCACAAAATAAGTGTTTTATGTGTTTTAAATGCAAAAATATCAAAATCGGTGAAAAACGATATCAAGTTTGCATAATTGGCGGTTTAGTCCCCCGAGTTTCAAAGTTGTCAAAAGCAGTCCACAGTAAGTCAAATAAAGAAAAATGTTATTCAAGGTCCTGAAATATTCTAAGTTGTCAAAATGGTCCTTGAATAAATTTTTTGTCAATTGCGAAAAGGTCCTCGAAGTTTTAAAATTGTACACAAATAGTCCTTGGAAAATTGAAATTGTCAAATCTAGTCCTTGTACTATTGAAACTTGTCAAAGTGACCCTTGTGAGAGAACTTTGGAAAATTACGAGTTTAGTCCCTCTAGTTTGGCGATTACACAACAAGTCCTTGTCATTAAACCTAATCCAGCCTTGTCATAACTCATTATGGTCCCCTTGAAAACTATTTAGACCCCCTGCCTTTATACCTTTTGGACCCCTGCCACTTTCTTTTTGAACCACCTGCTGGTCGAATAAAGTCAAAATCCCACGCCCACTACACCTCATTTATCTTCCATGTTGCACCATGACCTTGCACTGCTCGATTAACCTCCCGGTCACCTTTCACCACCCTCATCATCATCAACCCCCCAATAAATAATACCCCCCTAGTTGATAAAGCAGGACTCTGAGTCAAATATAGCTTTCCGCAAAATGATAAAAGCGGCCAAAGTGCTCAAAACTACCCATTGGCTCGCAAAGGGTGGGATACTCTCGAGAAGGACACGTGGAACATTATTGGAGCATAAAATAGGAAGAAAGGCAAGAGGAGAAGAGTCCTTTAGTTTTTATTTTTATGTATTTAGTATTTTATCTCTATCTGTCTTCAATTAAGCTTTAAATTGTAATCCTTTGTTTCAATATATCAAATTAAGTTGTGTAAGTGTATTAAAGCATTTTCAAGTGCTAATTCAAGTTTCTACATCGAGTTTCATATTTTCATAATTCTTTATTGCATCATTTAGTGTCAAACTCTTGTTACGAAGCTTCAAATAGCAATTTTAAACCCAAACAAGTTTATTTAAGCTTGACATAGCTTATTGTAGCTTGGAACTCAATTTCAATCAATATTGGTCATGGTCAACAAAAGTCAACAGGGAAGAATTTTGGTTCAAACAGGTTGAAAATGGAATGGGTTGTTGCAAGAGGTAGTGTTTGGGTTGGTTTGATATAGAATAGTGGTTGGGATCTGTTTTAAGGCGCACTAACTGGGCTTGGCATTTGTGAGCTTATTATCTCGATTTCCTTTTTGTCTGATTTTCATATTGTATTTCTATTTTTGTCATTAAATAGCTTAGATAAGTTTACTTAGTAGTAACTAGGACACTAGAGTTAGTGTAAATGGTTAAATGAGTTAAATAAATAATCCGTTAGTTTAAAATTTACTAATGAGTCATCTAAAAGTAGTGTTTGAGCACTGCCTAGTTTGTTTAAGCTTGAGTTATTTTTATGCTTAAGAGCACCTTACTTAGTCTCAATATAGTTTCTTGAATCACTTTAGTAGGTCACTATTGGTCACTAGAATACTAAAAGTCAAAATCACACTTGACCTGTCTTAATATGCTTAAGCTGGTTGGAAATTTGTAAAACCAAAAGGCTAATTTGTGTTCAAAAATCATTAGCAGAGGTTGCAATAGTCTTGGTTTAATATAAAACATCAATATCAGTTAACAAATCAAGATCCAAGTTCGATTTAGTCAAACTTTCATTTTTAATCAAAAGTCAAAACTTGTCCTATGCACGGTTGAGAAGCCCGTCTTCATAAGCTACAGAGCTTATTAGTTGATAAAATCTTATGAGTCTTGGCTTTTTGTAAATTATTCGCCACTCTTGAAGTTTCAACTTTAGCTTTTCACTTTGTAGCTTATTAGATGAGTTTGCTAGTGGCTTTTGTCCATTTAAAGCATCTAATCGATGGGCTGGTCATATTTTCATAGCTCTTCCAAACATTAGTGAACCATAGGTAAAAGCTTTAGCTTTTTGAAAAGCCAATAAGCTCGACTTATTGGATCCACTTTGTTTGGGCTTCAATCTACTCTGTGGGCCCCCAAGGCACAGAAGTTAGTTGCAAGGCACTGTTTGTTACTCGAGTTATAAGCTCAAAGTGCTTATTGGATTATCATAAAGCTTATTAGTGCTATTCCTATGTAAATTTTACTTATTATCAGTTCCCTTTTGCTTGTCTTAATCTTATTTGATCTTGTTTTCTTTGGATTAGCTTATTTGATAACTCATTTTAGCTTAAAATCCCTTTCAAAAAGCAAAAGCTCCATTGTTGAAAACATAAGCTCAATTTGAGCTTATTAGTGATTTTCATAAAAAGTCGTAGTTGTAAATTTGCTTATCATCATTAGTTTAATAAGTTTGTAAAGAAATTCGAAAAAAAAATGTTTAGCAAAAGGGGTGGCGGGGCTCAGACACAAGACCTCCCTTTTTGAGCGTGTTAAAGGTACCACATGCCAATTGCTCTTGGGACTTGTCTGCTGTTTATAATCTTGCACAATCTATCTCTCTTATCGTTTTTCGATTTAGCTTAAGCGTTTAGTTTAGCTTATTTCGAGCTTATTAGGTTTAGCTTTTTCCATTTTCTAATTTTCATAAATTGGTATTGTTATAAAGTATTTTTACAAAAGTTTTGATTTTCTCATTTGTTTTAGTATTTTTAAACATTTAATTAGTGTTTTTTTAGTAATTAATTCATAATAAAAAATATAAAGTCAAAAAAAATATAAATCTTTTTCTAAAATTTTCTTTGTCATATAGTACGTAATAAAATTGCTTTTACACTTATAGGACTTTTATTTCATAAATTTTACGTTTTTTTGCTTGCACTTCGTAATTTTTAGAAATAACTTACGTTTTCATTTTAAATCACGCTTTTAGATAATTTGAGTTTACGCTTTAGTTAAAATAGTTTATTTAAGATGTTTTGTTTTATAAAATCATAAAAACATCATTGTAAAAATAGTGATAGCGTTTATTTAATATATTTTATCTTTTATTTCCTTTAATTTGCATTTAAGTCGCTGTAATTTGTAGATCTTTTCTTTAGGTAATTTTCCATCAATATCCTTACTGATCACTATCCTTAGTGGTTATTCGACATCTGATTGTGTTAAACACCAGTCATCCTCCGTGGGACTTAACGACCCGGGAATCCACTGTATTCTCCTGGACTTCATTGTATTGGTTTTTGAGCAGTTTTAAGTCTATTACGGTTAGCCATTCACAGGTGGCTAGCTTGTGTGATTAGACTTGACTAGTTCAGCACCAATCAAATTTTAGCGCGTGACTGCGGGGGGCAGTGCTAATTGTCTTCTGACATAGCGTATTAGTGATTTGAATAATCACTCTTTGTTCATATCATCTATCTATATCTATATATATATATCTTCTTATAAAAATCCAAAACCCAAAACAACGACAAAAACGTATAAAACACAAAAATATTTTTCTTTGTTTCTATATATATCAAATATAAAAATACAAAAAGATTTGTGCGCTTTCGAGTTTAATAATAACAACATAAAAGATTACCACCGCAAACCAGGCAAAGGTACTACCTAACCTGGGGTACGACCATAATAAGTTCTCGACCAAAGATTTAAAACTTGCCTTTGTGTCCTTGTGATTGGTGTACCTTTTCAAAGAAGCCATTCATATTGTGATTATTGGTTTAAGTTTATCGTTGTTTTGCCTCGATCTTGTTTTAATTGGATTTGTTGTTGTATCTACTTGTTAGAACCGAGAAGGCAAAAGATTCTTAACACCCATTTCACCAATTTCATAATCCCTAACTAACTCACGAGATCTCTTTGAGTTAACTCTAATGCATCTTGCACTCGCTCTTCTAGATCATTGAGTCCTTTTGGTGATCTAGCGAGAAATTCCTAAATGACGTTCTCGTGAGCGTCGTGCCCAAATAGTCGAACCCAGATTCGTACTATTTGAAACAACAATATAGCGTGAATTTAAGCGAACTATGGCGGAAATACTCCAAACACCCACCAAGGGTTATGGAGATGCCATCATTCTACCGAGAATCAACTCACGATCACTTTGAATTGAAGACGCATTTGATCCGACTTGTGTCTCTGAATCAATTCCAAGGTTTGATCGTGAAGACGCGATATCACACATCCGTTGGTTTAACAAGTTGACTTCAACTATCAATTTTAAGGATGTGCACAAAAAGTAATCAATTTGATGCTATTTCCATTCTCACTTGAGGGACACCCGGTTGGTGGAAAAAGAACCCTCGATCCATCAAACTTGGGAGGAACTTGTTCAAAAGTTTGTCAATCATTTCTTTCCTCCATCAAAGACGACTAATCTTAAAATGAAATTGACCGATTCGTCAAAATTTCGATGAAAACTTTGGAGAGGCATAGGAGAGATTCAAAGATCTCCTCAGAAATGCCTCCATCATGAATTCATGAAGCTTCAACAAGTTAATATCTTTTATAATGGGTTGAATGGTAACGATCAAGATTCTTTGAATGCGGCAATACGTGGCATATCTTGAATCGTGAAGCCCTAAAGATGTGATTGAGATTTGCGAGCAAAAATCAAAAGTTCCTATTTCTCGTAACAAAGTCAATACTCAGAACACTCACCTTCTTCATCCAATAACTCTTACGAAGTTAGGCTGCTCGAATGGCCGTCTAACGGATGCCATCCGTTGTATGATTAAGGATGTAAAGGAAATCAAAAGCGAGATTCATAAGTCGGAACCAATCAAAGTCCGTAAACAAGGTGTGTGAAACTTGTAGAAGGGTCCACATGCGTATTATGATTGTCAAGCAACCGATGCTTCCTTCTACCAAGCTCCGTTAGTCGGTAAACCACGGTCAATACCGACCACTGGTCGATCCTCACTACCGTGCACCTGGTGGTACGACACCTCTGGTTTCCTCTGTGCAAAACCATGGCAATCAAAATCGCTTTGTTCGAATCAAGGACAAAATTTCAATCAAACCAGAACAATTTCAACCCGCCATATCAAGCTCCAAATCGAGAAAGTTATCAACAACATACCAAGCTGCTCCGCTGAATGACTTTATGAAAATTCATGAGTCAATCATCGCTCAATGCAAACTCGGATCAATAACACGAGGGTTGAGCTAAAGAAGGAAATTGATACCACAATGTCTCGGCAGAACAAATGAGTTGAAGAATATGATGAAAGCGCTTTCATGAACATGAATATGAACCAAGCTTCATCATCTTCGAGGACTCCCAAGCAATACAATTACTAATCCCATGCCGAGTTGAAAGCCGTCACCACTGGGAGTGGTAAAGACAGCACAATGGACCTTCGACTCCAATGCCCCTCCTCACGTAGCATTGAGTCAAGTTACCAAGGATACAACGGACAAGGTGCAATTCTCAAGCCCTAATGAAGTACCAAGACTAGTCCCACGCTTCGTAGTCCAAGTTTTAAGTCAAGAACCCGAAGTTCGAAGACAAAGTCCAGGCAGAAATGACTTAGTCCGGCTCAAAAGTCTAGTCGACTTCCTTACCCATCAAGAATGAATGATGAGAAGCTCAAAGGCAAAACAAAGAGCAAATGGAAAAATTTTCCAAATCTTCAATGAGCTACACTTTGATATAAGCTTCGTTGATGCTCTCGTTCTAATGCCTAAATTTGCATCCACGCTTAAAGGCTTACTCACCAACAAAGATAAGCTATCCGAGATGGCTAAAACTCCTCTCAATGAGCAATGCTTTCGGTCCTTCAAGAAGCTTCCCAAAAGCTTGAAGACCTGCGATTTCTAATCCCATGTGATTTCTTGGGGATGGTTCAATGTCTACTTGGCCGATCTTGGCGCTAGCATTAACCTCATACCACTCTCGATTATGGAAGAAACTGCCTTCCTAAACTTTCATCCACTTGTATGACACTGAGCTAGCGGACAGCATCTATAACTCGTCCACTTGGGATAGCCAGGATGTCGATGAAAGTGGGAAAGTTTCACTTTCCTACCGACTTTGTTGTTGAGACTTCGATCACGCATCCTAGAGTTCCCTCGTCTTGGGAGAGCTTTCTTAAGAGCAGTCAGTGCTCACGATTGATGTGTTTCTGTCAAGAGTTCACTATCTGGGTTGACAACGAAGAGCTCACGTTAAAAATCGGCGAACCCGAACCTGCGTACAAACAGAGTGTTGCCACAATTGATCAAAGATCCGAAAGATTCGATGCAACACTCTCAAATTTCGCAGTTAAGACGAGTCACCAAAAACGTCTTGAGCTAAAAGCTTTAAAAAATCAACCCTGGTTCAAACAAATGGTTTGAAAGTTACCGTGGAAGAAATCAAGTATTCTTGATGATGATGATATTGAATCGAGACTTTATCGGAAGTGGTGCAGCTGCTAAGCTCTAAGAGCACACCACTTGTCACACCTTCGAATCGCTTTGTCGCGTCGAGTTTGTTAACTCTGTGGATGAAACCAAACTCTCTTAGGCTTCATCCGAATTGGATGATGATATTTGTGATCGATGGGGAGACATCCTTCCATTGATGAATTGCTCAAAAAATAATCCATCATCTTCTAGTCTTATTCTCGACTCTTCCATCCGCTTCCCCACCATCGATGAGGAAGATGACAACTTTTGGAATGAAGTCGATGCATTTCTTAGTGATGAGTCAATTCAACGAGATTGATAATACTTACTTTGATCCGAGGGACATCCTTTTTCTAGAAAATTTGTTGATTGAAGAACCGCTTTCCACCCTCCTCCCGACATCTTGATCGACAATCACCATATAAGCTTCAAGTTTAAGCTTAAACGTGTCAAAATGGTGGTTTGTTTTCTTTCGATGAGGAATAGACTTGCATTCTCATGCATATCTTTGTTCCATTCTTCCACGTGATGGTGTGGTTGCTCTCCCTTTTCTCTTTTTCGGGAATGAGGACAATTCTTCGACCGATATCATCCTTTATAGTTTCTACTATTAACAATACCGCGGTTATATCTAAATCGGGGTGGAACTTTCGATGTTCATATGTTTGTTAACATTGAACGAAAGTCCGATTGAGATTGGTTTCCGCGTTACTTTCCCCATGAACAAATGAATTAAAATTCGGTCAAGCTAACTTAACTCGGTAATCAAAAAGCGGTAGAGATGCCATATGGGTTTGTCACCCGTATTTACGAAATTTGTCGAAGTTTGTTCACAGTTAGCCATTCATGTGGCTAGCGTGTGACAAAACAGCCAGTGCTTAGCTTCTTCGCTCTACTCTCTACCACCTGAGTGTGGGGGAGTTCCCAATGTTGTGTATATATAAAAGTTTCATAAAAAAACTTGCTAACTAATGGCCATAGTATTTCCACTTTATCGTTCTATGTTTGGCATAATGACGTACTTTGAATATTGAGGGCAATATTCATTTCTATGTGTGGGGGAATTCTCAAGATTTTATCATGTAATTATACCACCCAAATTCCCGATTTTGGCCAATTTTTTTTTTGGAGTAAGTGTTCTTCACTTACTCATTATCATGGTTATCGATCCGCCTTGTATAATAAACAAAAGGATTGGCTAATCCAGAGGAAGCGGCTCTTGGTAAAGATATCTCAAATCCGTTGACGCTTGCAATTTGCCCAAAATTGTATGGTATTCAAATTTCACCGTATCCTTAAAAGTGAAGAGTTGGCTAGCCCGCGTTTATGGCTTGTGGTAAAAGCGGTTGGAAAACCATAATTGGTAATCGACTCACCGAAGATATTTTATCTAAGAGTTGGCTAGTCCGTATAAAGCGCTTCGGTAGGAGACAAATCAAATCTCTTGGAAGTGGTGGTTTGCTCAAAATCATTTCGTTATTTGTGTACCAAGGTTCTTACTTGAGCCGAAACATTTGGCTACTCGTAGTAATGGCTTTTGGTAAAGAGATGAAATCCATTAATTTTTTTCAAAACATTGCTAGGGACTAGCAATATCTTAGTATGGGGGATTGATGAGTGTGTAAATACTCATCATTTTGTACTAATTAGATCGCAAAACATGCGAAAACTTTCGAAATGCATCAAAATGATAAAAATATCACAAATAAGTGTTTTATGTGTTTTAAATGCAAAAATATCAAAATACGGTGAAAAGCGTATCAAGTTTGCATAATTGGCGGTTTAGTCCCCAAGTTTCAAAAGTTGTCAAAACAATCGGTCCACAGTAATCCAAATAAAGAAAAATGTTATTCAAGGTCCACTGAAATATTCTAAGTTGTCAAAAATGGTCCTTGAATAAATCTTTTGTCAATTGGCAGAAAAGGTCCCTCAAGTTTTAAAATTGTCACAAATAGTCCTTGGAAAAATTGAAATTGTCAAATCTAGTCCTTGTACTATTGAAACTTGTCAAAAGTGACCCTTGTGAGAACTTTGGAAAATTACAGGTTTAGTCCCTCTAGTTTGGCAGAATTACACAACAAGTCCTTGTCATTAAACCTAATCCAAGCCTTGTCATAACTCATTATGGTCCCCTGCCAAAACTATTTAGACCCACGCCTTTATACCTTTTGGACCTGTCACTTTCTTTTGAACCCTGCTGGTCAAATAAAGTCAAAAATCCCTCGCTCGCGCTCCCATCGCTTATCTTCCACGTGTTGCCTGCGACCAACTCGCCGTGATCGCCGCTCTCATCACCTTTCCACCACCCTCATCATCATCAACCCCACAATAATTGCCACCCCCTACAGTTGATAAAGCGCGTACTCTGGTCGAATATAGCTTTCCGCCTAAATGATAAAAGCGCCAAATTGCTCGAACTCACTTCATTGGCTCACAAAAGAGGCGGGATACTCTCGGAGGAACACGTGGAACATTATTGGAGCATAAAATAGGAAGAAAGGCAAGAGAAGAAGGAGTCCTTTAGTTTTTTTATTTTATGTATTTATATTTTATCTCTATGTCTTGATTAAGCTTTAAATTGTAATCCTTTGTTTCAATATATCAAATTAAGTTGTGTAAGTTAATATTAAAGCTGTTTTCAAGTGCTAATTCAAGTTTCTACATCGCTTCATATTTTCATATTATCTTTGTTGCATCATTTAGTGTCAAACTCTTGTTACCGAGCTTCAAATAGCTTAATTTTAAACCCGAACAAGTTTATTTAAGCTTGACATAGCTTATTGTAAGCTTGGAACTCAATTTCAATCAATATTGGTCATGGTCGACAAAAGTCATTAGGGAAGAATTTTGGTTCAAACATGTTGAAAATGGAATGGGTTGTTGCTAGGCGGTGTGTTCGTTGGATTTGATATAGAATAAGTGGATTGGGATCTGTTTAAAATTTCTGACTACGGGTTTAGTATTTGTGAGCTTATTATCTCAATTTCCTTTTGTCTGAGTTTTCATATTGTATTTCTATTTTTGTCATTAAATAGCTTAGATAAGTTTACTTAGTAGTAATTAGGACACTAGAGTTAGTGTAAATGGTTAAATGAGTTAAATAAATGGCTGGTTAGTTTAAAATTTGCTAAACAATATCTAAAAGTAGTGTTTAGTACAGCTAGTTTGTTTAAGCTCGAGTTGTTGTTTATGCTTAAAACCTCGCTACTTAGTCTCAATATAGTTTCTTGAATCACTTTAGTCGGTCATTTGGTCACTAGAATACTAAAAGTCAAAATCACACTGATTTGTTTTAATATGCTTAGCTTTGTTGAAATTTGTAGCAAACCACAAAGGCTAATTTGTGTTCAAAAATCATTAGCTTAGTTTGCAATAGTCTTGGTTTAACATAAAACATCAATATCGATTAACAAATCAAGATCCAAGTTGAGCTTAGTCAAACTTTCATTTTAATCAAAAGTCAAAACTTGTCTCGTGCACGTTGAGAAGCCCGTCTTCATAAGCTCACGCGAACTTATTAGTTGATAAAATCTTGTGAGTCTTGGCTTTTTGTGTAGTTGCTTTGCCTCTTGAAGTTTCAACTTTAGCTTTTCACTTTGTAGCTTATTAGATAGAATTTCTGGTGGCTTTTGTTTTTGTCCATTTACGTGCTAATCAATAATCGGTGGTGGTTATATTTTCATAAGCTCTTCACAAGACTTATTAGTGAACCATGGAGTAAAAGCTTTAGTTTTTGAAAAGCCAATAAGCTCGACTTATTGGATCCACTTTTGTTTGGGCTTCCAATCTCTCTGTGGGCCCCACAGGGCCCGGAAGTTGGTTACCGAGGCACATGTGTTACTCGGGTTATAAGCTCAAGTGCTTATTGGATTATCATAAGTTTATTAGTGCTATTCCTTGTAAATTTTTACTTATTATCGAGTTCCTTTTGCTTGTCTTAATCTTATTTGAGATCTTGTTTTCTTTGGATTAGCTTATTTGATAACTCATTTTAGCTTAAAATCCCTTAAAAAAGCTTAAAGCTCCATTGTTGAAAACATAAAGCTCAATTTGAGCTTATTAGTGATTTTCATAAAAGTCGTAGTTGTAAAATTTGCTTATCATCATTAGTTTAATAAGTTTGTAAAAGAAAATCGAAAAAAAATGTTTAGCAAAAGGGGGTGCGAACTCGAACAGAGACCTCCCCACTTTTAGGCGTGTTAGAAGAATACAGTATGCGCAATTGCCTCGGGACTTGTCTCGTTATAATCTTGCAACAATCTATATCTCTTATATACGTTTTTCCGCTTTAGCTTAAGCGCTTAGTTTAGCTTATTTCGAGCTTATTCTGCTTTAGCTTTTTCCATTTTTCTAATTTTCATAAATTGGTATTGTTATAAAGTATTTTTACAAAAGTTTCGATTTTTCTCATTTGTTTTAGTATTTTTAAACATTTAAGTAGTGTTTTTAGTAATTAATTCATAATAAAAAATATAAAAGTCAAAAATATATAAATCTTTTTCTAAAATTTTCTTTTGTCATAGCATACGTAATAAAATTGCTTTTACACTTATAGGACTTTTATTTCATAAATTTTACGTTTTTGTCACTGTTCGTAATTTTTAGAAATAACTTACGCTTTCATTTTAAATCACGTTTTAGATAATTTGAGTTTACGCTTTTAGTTAAAATAGTTTATTTAAGATATTTTGTTTTATAAAATCATAAAAACATCATTGTAAAAATAGTGATAGCGTTTATTTAATATATTTTATCTTTTATTTCCTTTAATTTGCATTTAAATCATTGTAATATTTGTAGATCTTTTCTTTAGGTAATTTTCCATCAATATCCTTACTTGTTCACTATCCTTAGTGGTTTATTCGACATCCGATTGTGTTAAACACCGGTCATCCTCCGGTGGGACTTAATGACGAGAATCCACTGTATTCTCCTGACTTCATTCAGATTGGTTTTGGGCGTTTTAAGTCTACAATCGTCACGGTGTTCAAAACCATGTAGTTGCTATCGATAAAAACAATCAATCAAGAAGGTTTCATGAAATGATTTATTTCCTTAACCACAGTCCTATACACTTTGCATTAGCGTGCACCACCATTCTTAAAGCCTATGTACATGATGCAGGAAATGCTAAGATTGAGGAAAAGATGGTGTAGAAGTTTTTAATCTTTGTTGTGGATGAGAATGAGGTTTTGGTTGATGAAAATCATTAGAGGTATTTTGGGCGGATGATCTTGATGGTGTAGTTAATCATCTTCGATGATGCTATATTTGAAGGTTTAGAAAGGTTGGTTATACGAGAAGGGGAGCGAATTAAATTTTGAAAGGTATGTTTTCTCGACAATGGAAGTTTTTGATTCACGCCTTGTTGATGTGTGAGTAATAAGACCAACGGGTTTGATGAATTTCCCTCAAAATTGCAAGCTATATATGTCTATCTGAAGGGAGAAATTTAATTGGTTTAGGATGATTTATGAAGAGGGTTTGTGCAGAATATTAGGAAGAAGGGTAAATATTACTTGTATCCTGAGGTTTGTTCAACTTGTGGATAGTCGAATAGCAAACACAGAACATAATAGGAAGTATGAGGTACATTATATGCTTCCTAAGGTTTTGCACATATGAGACTGAGAACCCCAATTTCAAATAAGAGTTGTCATTGTTCCTCGTATGATTAATTTACGCCATTCCACAGGTTTGATGATGTTCACGATCGATTCCACGAACACGAACCAACATGTGAACTTTGAACTCGGCTTGCTAGTCGACCCTAAAACCTTCTTGAACAATTTCATTTACTAGAAGGAGGAAGGGCACCAAGCTACCTCGGTGGTGTTAGTGGTTGTAGGCTCGTGAAATTTGTCACAAGTTGTGGAGGTGACATGATTGGAAGGGCTTCCTTCTTGATTCATGCTTAGATTACAGTGGGACGGTGGAAACATAACTAAGACCCAACCTTTGGCAACTCTGTGTGGAAGTTCTCTTGAACTCAACCGCAGTGGAGAATCTAACCAATGGCTACTATAGGGGTGCAGGTCATCGAATAGGAGTGCGCTACTATGTTTCTTAATCCAAGTTCACATCTCGGGCAGTTAACCTGACTCGAAGTGATGAGATAGTTTGGAACATACAAATTAGCGAATCACCTTTCCGGGTACATGATGCCTTTTCAATGAACCTCTCGGACCCGTTCACGAGGTCGAAGTGGGGAGGATATTATGGGCAACTTAAATGAATTGTGGTGAAATGTACAAAATAGGATACAATCTCAAGTATTCAAGAGTTGGTTGTGTTTCAAAGCGGAAAATAAGGAGATTGAAGCATAAGATGTTTGTGATGGAGAAGGTGAGAAGACATGGGGTTGTTGTTCTAAGAAAGGTAAGAACAGAAAAAGAAGTGGACTCCTCTCCAGTGTGTTTTGGAGGATGTACCCAAGCAGGGGAGGTGAAGGCTTTGATTCGGGGAGAATTTCTTTGGTGTGAATATGGAAGAGGATGTGGATAGTGGAGATCAAGGAGAGCATTTTGTGGTGTCACGATAAAGATGAGATGATTGTTCTTGAAACTTTGAATATTGTGGTAGGAGATAAAGAAAATGAGGTGAGTACGAGTTGACCCTTGCCGGTGTTTACGCACCATTAATGAAACCATTCTGCGGTTTCAAATAAGGTAACACCTTTAATCATACCAGCTGCTATTACAACGCATCTACTGGTGTCAACCACTGTTTCACCAAATCAAAAGGAAGGAAGTTGCGGTACATTAATAAACTTATGACCTCATCCTAACCTACGCTATCATTGCACTGTTCCATTATTCCTTAAACCAGCCCGGACCTAAACCCTTGAGTAAAAGTTTGACTATTGGTGAGCCTTTGAAGAAGGTGGCTCTATCAGGACATTGGAAGGAAAGGTATTCTTGAACACGAGGTAAAATTTAAGAATAAAAGGAACATATTGCTTATGATCATGAGTTTGGTGAAAGATTGATAGTTGAAGAGCGAACTAGAAAGGAAAAGTTAGAAGATGAGGAAGCTACTCGGAGATGGTTGGGCAGATGGAATGATACACGATCTATCTTCAGCTTCTTATAGATATTAACAATAGTACACTACTCCAGAATGGGCATTGTTATCAATTGATGAAGAGCTAGAATCTTGGGTGAATAGGCGGGGAGGATCATTAAGGAAAGCAAGTTAAAGAAAGAAACCTCCCTACAAAGGGTGAGATGAGAAATGCTATGATGAAGATTATCAAGAATTCGGGCATACGCATTCTTGAAAATCTAAGTAAATGTTCATTTGAGAGGTTCGGAGATTTATTAGAGGTGTATGAAAATTAATGAGGATTTTAATCCTGAATTACGAGAAGAGGCGAATGGATAAAGAAGAGTTGATTCAAAGAGGAATCTAGTTCTAAAGGCAAAGGTTGATGAAGAGGTAGAAAAGAAAAGAAAGAATTGAATAGTATCTTAAGGATGCACCTATTAACCTATTCGAGTTAAGAGCTATTCATCTCATTGAATTGGCAGATAGTTATAGAAAGGGATAGAAAGTGGTTGAAATAACAAGAAGGATGGAGTAAAAGCACTTATTTCAACTTTAGTATATTGTTGGATTGTTTGACTAAGGGTGATTTGGAACAATTGTGAAAAATGGAATTCGGATATGGGAAGTTTGGTCCAGCAGGAGAGTTAGCTAAGTTTGTATGAATTCTCTAAAGAACATATTATTTGATCTAATGAAGAATTTTGGAATGACCAGTGAAGTTGTTGAGTGGTATTTATGTTATCACCAAAGTTCATGTTGTCTGAAACTACAAAGGAAAGGTTCTTCATGTTTGTTGATAGGGATTATCCTTTATCAAAGAATGTGAGACAAATGTTGGAAGCTAAACTCATTGAAGACCAAGGAAACATCTATTATTGATCCATTGTTCAAGATATAGAAGATTGCGAGACATACAGGGCCTTTGGCAATTAAGGCTAAACCTCAAGGTAGATTGAAGAGAAAGCGGATGTCTAAGGGCATGGACTACACATAAGAATCGAAATAGAAGAAGATTGAGATGTGTTGATTTACGGTAAAGTGTTTGGATACATCCTCCAATCTGAGATGTTTTGGACTTAAAGGAAACTTGAGTGCAGCATGAATATATCAAGTTTAGGGAGGATTATTGGTTTTAAGTTCCTCGGATCGAATTATTCTAAGTATTGGAACCATGCTAGAGTTGATGAAACTTTGCGGAAGAATTAATCCCTTCTTGATGTTAAACCCATGACTAGTAGTAAAATAGAACCCTTGCTATTGTATTGTAAACATTGCTAGTTGTATATAGTCGGTTTAATATTTTGTATTAGATAAATATGGAAAAGATATTTATCTTGTAGGTTACATATTGTTATTATGTAAAGGACTCCTTAGCCTATAAAAAGAGGTCCTAGGTTAGATTAGATTTACGTGTGTTTTATATCTAAGGTGATACACTTCAAGGTTGTAAAACCCCTAATCTTGGTTAGAGTATTCGTTATTAATATAATTGAGGTGTTTAAGAGTTATTGTTATTGTTCTTCTTCTTGGGTTGAATATTAAAATCCGCATAATATTTAACAAGTTATTATCAAGTCAGGTTTCTATAAGGATCGTTTGCTCAAGTGGGATCAACAACGGATATAAAGTGGTCGATTAAGGGCTTGACCCACTTAAAGTGTGCGTTTTAATCCTTATCAAATATCCCTACACTTGGTATTTGCTTGTCTCGAGAAAATGTGATTTTGGCCAATCAATTTATAAGTTAGGGGCATGAAGCATGGGTTTAACATAATTCAACAAGTAAAGCACCGCCATAGTCATAACAAGCACGGAAATATATACACTAGCACCTGAGGTGTTTGGTTCTCTCATCTCTCGGGTGTATATGAAATATAGTAAATGAAAATGGAATATAAACACTCATTACGGCATAGTACATATATTACCATAGGCTTGAGACTAGATCAAACCTCCACCGCTTTGGCGTAAGCTTTAGGAACAACTATCTAAGAGGTCTTTTCAAGGGTTGTAATGTTGAAGCTACGGTAGGAAAACAAGGTTTTGTTGGATGGCGATTTAGTGATGGCAAGTCAAAATCTTATGTTACAAGCATGAAAAGCGTGGTGTTGCTAAGCGAAGAATCGACTCGCTAAACTCTAGATAACTTGAAACAAACATACATAAACATAAAGATAGATGTAGGATGTAGCCCGTATGTTTTTCTTCATTTTTCATACAACTTTACTCTACCATTCTCTAAGATAACATCAAAATATAAGGGATTTATAGGAGCATCCCTACACTTTAGTTTTATTACTCAACACTAATTTGACCCGATTTGAAAGATTAAAACACTTGGAGTATTTAATTACGTAAATAAAAATTTGAATTTAACGTTCTTTCCGTCACTCCAAAAATATTACTTTACCATGAGTCCAATCATCCCAAAGCGTGTACAAAAGATATGACTCGACTTAGCAACCATGCAAATAACTAGATAATTAAACTAAGGGTTTAGTATGATAACAATAATGCACTAAAGGTGAGTGCATACAAGGTAAACTAAGGCGATTTGGGTGTACATTTGGGGTGGATTATGTGATACTCTTGATTGATATTCGAAAAACGAAACATCAAGAGAACAGCGAAAAGGATAGGCTACGAGGGGTTAACTAGGGTATCGTGTACTAACGATGAGTACATCGCAAAGGGTGTGGGTAATTACTCAGCCGATGTGGAAGAAGTAATTATAAAGCGGGTTTCATACAAGGGTTATCCTAATGCCTCTTATCATTTAGTTATTCCTAACTACACAAGTGCGGTCTAACTAGCGATCTCAGAATGCATCACAAAACAAGTTCTAGAATCTATTATACTACGGTACCTTTTAAGCATTAAGGTGAATTATTCTTAAAAGATCTCACAGGCGAACCTCACATTTTTGGGGTGAAATTTGAGTGGATCTCTTGTTAATGAGGTGATTTCGACAATATGAAGTTGGAAGCAAGAATTGATGTTATAGGTGTGGATGTGTATTAAGTGGTAGAGTTAGAGAAGATAAACCTTGTTGCAAAAATGTCCTGAAACAAAGTTAAGTGTGCTAGTGGGGCTGTCGGTGGATTTGATGGCGGGAAAAGTGAAAATACCCTCGTTCATTCTAACGAGCCTTAGTCAAAAAACTAAATTTGCAACTACGATAGCGTAACAAAGACATAATTACAAAAAATTGAAAGTTTAGGGACATTGTTTGCGATTTTTTGAGGACATCTTTAATTTTGGCAAAGTTCGGAGACATTTTGCGGTTTACTCGTAATAAGATGATTTTGAAATATGTCATAACGTTTATACACTAAATTGAGCAGGTCTGCATAAGAACTCTTTTGATGAGTGTGTAAATACTCATCATTTTGTACAAATTGGAAGCGCAAAAACATCTGAAAACACTCGAGAAATGCATCAAATGATAAAATATCACAAATAAGTGTTTTATGTGTTTTAAATGCAAAAATATCAAAATCGGTGAAAAAGTATCAAGTTTGCATAATTGGCGGTTTTAGTCCCCGAGTTTCAAAGTTGTCAAAGCAGGTCAGGTAAATCCAAATAAAGAAAAATGTTATTCAGGTCCACGAAATATTAAGTTGTCAAAAATGGTCCTTGAATAAATTTTTTGTCAATTGTGAAAAAGGTCCTCGAGTTTTAAATTGTACTTAAATAGTCCTTGGAAAAATTGAAATTGTCAAATCTAGTCCTTGTACTATTGAAACTTGTCAAAAGTGACCCTTGTGAGAACTTTGGAAAATTACGGGTTTAGTCCCTCTAGTTTGGCGAGAATTACATGACAAGTCTTGTCATTAAACTTAATCAGCCTTGTCATAACTCATTATGGTCCCTGCCAAAACTATTTAGACCCACCTTTATACCTTTTTGGACCCCCTGTCTTTCCTTTTTTGAACCTGCTGGTCGAATAAAGTCAAAAATCACATGCCTCATGTTTATCTTCCCGTATTTGCTATGACCAACACTGCTCGGTCGCTTTCTCCGTCACCTTTCCACCACCCTCATCATCATCAACCCCCCAATAATGCCACCCCCTAGTTGATAAAGCATGAGGCTCTGATCAATATAACTTTCATAAAATGATAAAAGCGGCCCAGTGCTCAAACTTCTTCGTTTGAAACAAAGGGTGGGATACTCTCGAGAAGGACACGTGGAACATTATTGGAGCATAAAATAGGAAGAAAGCAAGAGAAGAAGAGTCCTTTAGTTTTTTATTTTTATGTATTTAGTATTTTATCTCTATGTCTTCATTAAGCTTTAAATTGTAATCCTTTGTTTCAATATATCAAATTAAGTTGTGTAAGTGTATTAAAGCGTTTTCAAGTGCTAATTCAAGTTTCTACATCGGTTTCATATTTTCATAATTCTTGTTGCATCATTTAGTGTCAAACTCTTTACCAAGCTTGAAATAGCAATTTTAAACGAACAAGTTTATTTAAGCTTGACATAGCTTATTGTAGCTTGGAACTCAATTTCAATCAATATTGGTCATGGTCAACAAAGTCAGGGGAAGGAATTTTGGTTCAAGCAGTTGAAAATGGAATGGGTTGTTCTTGAGTAGTGTTTGGGTTGGTTGATATAGAATAGTGGATTTGGGATGCATTTAAGCTACCTTAACGAGGCATTTGTGAGCTTATTATCTCAATTTCCTTTTGTGTCACGATTTCATATTGTATTTCTATTTTGTCATTAAATAGCTTAGATAAGTTTACTTAGTAGTAATTAGGACACTAAGTTAGTGTAAATGGTTAAATGAGTTAAATAAATGGCGGTTAGTTTAAAATTTGCTATGATCATCTAAAGTAGTGTTTAGTGCAGCTAGTTTGTTTAAGCTTGAGTTGTTTTATGCTTAAAACACCTTACTTAGTCTCAATATAGTTTCTTGAATCACTTTAGTCGATCATTTGGTCACTAGAATACTAAAGTCAAAATCACCTTGTTGTCTTAATATATGCTTGTTGAAATTTGTAAAACCAAAAGGCTAATTTGTGTTCAAAATCATTAGCTTAGGTTGCAATAGTCTTGGTTTAACATAAAACATCAATATCGGTTAACAAATCAAGATCGAGTTCGGTTAGTCAAACTTTCATTTTAATCAAAAGTCAAAACTTGTCCCTATGCGCGGTTGAGAAGCCCGTCTTCATAAGCTCACTGAGCTTATTAGTTGATAAAATCTTGTGAGTCTTGGCTTTTTGTGTGGTGGCACTGCTCTTGAAGTTTCAACTTTAGCTTTTCACTTTGTAGCTTATTAGATAGAAATTGCTAGTGGCTTTTGTTTTTGTCCATTTACGTAAGCATGCTAATCGATGAGGCGGTCATATTTTCATAAGCTCTTCACAAGCTTATTAGTGAACCATAGGTAAAAGCTTTAGCTTTTGAAAAGCCAATAAGCTCAACTTATTGGATCCACTTTGTTTGGGCTTCAATCTCTCACATGTGGGCCCCACAAGGCACGGAAGTTAGTTACCAAGGCTGTTTGTTACTCGATTATAAGCTCAAGTGCTTATTGGATTATCATAAGCTTATTAGTGCTATTCCTTGTAAATTTTACTTATTATCAGGTTCCTTTTGCTTGTCTTAATCTTATTTGATCTTGTTTCTTTGGATTAGCTTATTTGATAACTCATTTTAGCTTAAAATCCTTTAAAAAAGCTTAGCTCATTGTTGAAAACATAAGCAATTTGAGCTTATTAGTGATTTTCATAAAAGTCGTAGTTATAAATTTGCTTATCATCATTAGTTTAATAAGTTTGTAAAAAGAAATTGAAAAAAATGTTTAGCAAAAGGGGTGGCGGGGCTCAGAACACGAGACCTCCCGCAGGGCGTGTTAGAAGAATACTGTATGCCAATTGCTCTTGGGACTTGTCTCGTTATAATCTTGCAATCTAACTCTTATATCGTTTTTCAGTTTAAACTAGCGTTTAGTTTAGCTTATTCGAGCTTATTCGGTTTAGCTTTTCCATTTTCTAATTTTCATAAATTGGTATTGTTATAAAGTATTTTTACAAAAAGTTTGATTTTCTCATTTGTTTTAGTATTTTAAACATTTAATTAGTGTTTTTAGTAATTAATTCATAATAAAAAATATAAAAGTCAAAAAATATAAATCTTTTTTCTAAAATTTTCTTTGTCATATAGTGCGTAATAAAATTGCTTTTACACTTATAGGACTTTTATTTCATAAATTTTACGTTTTGCTTGCTTGTGACTCGCGTAATTTTAGAAATAACTTACGTTTCATTTTAAATCACGTTTTAGATAATTTGAGTTTACGTTTTAGTTAAAATAGTTTATTTAAGATGTTTTGTTTTATAAAATCATAAAACATCATTGTAAAAATAGTGATAAGTTTATTTAATATATTTTATCTTTTATTTCCTTTAATTTGCATTTAAGTCGTAATTTGTAGATCTTTTCTTTAGGTAATTTTCCATCAATATCCTTCTTGATCACTATCCTTAGTGGTTATTCGACATCGATTGTGTTAAACACGGTCATCCTCCGTGGGACTTAACGACCGGGAATCCACTATTCTCCACGGACTTCATTGTATTGGTTTTGAGCGGTTTAAGTCTATTACGGTTAGCCATTCACAATTGGCTAGCTTGTGTGATTAGACTTGACTAGTTGACACCAATCAAATTTTGGCCTTGCATTGCTTGAGGCTGTGCTAATTGTCTTCAGCTTAGCGTTAGTGATTTGAATAATCACTCTTTGTTCATACCATCTATCTATATCTATATATATATATCTTAACATAAAATCCAAAAACCAACTGAAAGCGTATAAAAAACAAAAATATTTTCTTTTGTTTCTATATATGTATCAAATATAAAATACAAAAAGATTTGTCGTTTTAAGTTTAATAATAACAACATAAAAGATTACCACATGAGCCAAGGCGATGTACTACCTAGCTGAAGTGCGACCATAATAAGTTCTCGAACCAATTTAAAACTTGCCTTTGTGTCCTTGTGATTGGTGTACCTTTTCAAAGCCATTCATATTGTGATTATTGGTTTAAGTTCTTTGTTGTTTTGCCTCGATCTTGTTTTAATTGGATTTGTTGTTGTATCTACTTGTTAGAACGGAAAACCCAAAAGATTCTTCTTTTACATTTCACCAATTTCATAATTCCCCCCTAACTAGGATCTAGGTTAACTCTAGTGCATCTTGCACTCGTTCTTCTAGATCATTGGTCCTTTCGTGATCTAGCGAGAAATTCTAGCGACGTTCTCGTGAGCGTCTTGCCCGAATAGTCGAACCGAGATTATTTTATTCAAACAACAATATGACGAGAACTATGGCGGAAATGCTCCAAGCACCCGAGGGTTATGGAGATGCCATCATTCTACCGATAATCAACTCACGATCACTTTGAATTGAAGACACATTTGATCCAACTTGTGTCTACAAATCAATTCACGGGTTTGATCGTGAGACCATTATCGCACATCCGTTGGTTTAACAAGTTGACTTCAACTATCAATTTTAAGGATGTGCCACAAAAAGTAATCAATTTGATGCTATTTCCATTCTCACTTGAGGGGCGGCGGTTTGGGAAAAGACCCTCGATCCATCGAAACTTAGGAGGAACTTGTTCAAAGTTTGTCAATCATTTCTTTCCTCCATCAAGGCGACTAATCTTAAAATGAAATTTACGGATTTATCAAAATTTCGATGAAAACTTTGGAGAGGCATGGGAGATTCAAAGATCTCCTCGGAAATGCCTCCATCATGAATTCACAGACTTGACAAGTTAATATCTTTTATAATGGGTTGAATGGTAGCGATCAAGATTCTTTGAATCGACCGCCGGTGCAATATCTTGAAAATAAGCCTAAAGATGTGATTGAGATTTGCGAGCAAAATCAAAAGTTCTATTTCTGCAAAAGTCAATACTCCGAACACTCACTTCTTCTATCCAATAACTCTTACGAGTTAGGCTGCTCCGATAATGCTCTAACGGATGCCATCCGTTATGATTAAGGATGTAAAGGAAATCAAAAGCGAGATTCATAAGCCGGAACCAATCAAAGCGTAAACAAGGTGTGTGAAACTTGTAGTGGTCCACATCGTATTATGATTGTCAAGCAACCGATGCTTCCTTCTACCAAGCTCCGTAACCGGTAAACCACAATCAATACCGACCAAGCGATCCTCACTACCGTGCACCTAGTGGTATGACACCACCGGTTTCCTCTGTGCAAAACCATGGCAATCAAAATCGCTTTGTTAGAATCAAGGACAAAATTTCAATCAAAGCGAACAATTTCAACCCACCATATCAAGCTCCAAATCGGCAAAGTTATCAACAACCTTCATGCTCCCCACCAAATGACTTCATGAAAATTCTTGAGTCAAACATCGTTCAATGCAAACTCGGATCAATAACATGAGGTTGAGCTAAAGAAGAAATTGATACCACAATGTCTCGGCGGAACAAATGAGTTGAAGAATATGATGGCGGTTTCATGAACATGAATATGAACCACTTCATCATCTTAGGAGGACTCCCAAGCAATACAATTACTAATCGATGCCGAGTTGAAAGCCGTCACCACTCGTAGTGGTAAGGCAGCGCAATGGACCTTCGACTCCAATGCCTCTCCTCACAGTAGCATTGAGTCAAGTTACCAAGGATACAGCGGACAAGGTGCATTCTCAAGCCCACGGTACCGCACACGTCCACCGCGGTAGTCAAGCTTTAAGTCAGAACCCGGTTAGAACAAATTTCGAGCCGAAATGACTTCCGTCCGTCGAAAGTCTAGTCGACTTCCACCCATCAAGAATGAATGATGAGAAGCTCAAAGACAAAACAAAGAGCAAATGGAAAAATTTTCCAAATCTTCAATGAGCTACACTTTGATATAAGCTTCGTTGATGCTCTCGTTCTAATGCCTAAATTTGCATCCACGGCAAAAACACTACTGACAAAGATAAGCTATACGAGATGGCTAAAACTCCTCTCAATGAGCAATGCTCGTTGGTCCTTCTCGAAGCTTCCCAGCTTGAAGACGGGATTTCTAATCGTATGATTTCTTGGGGATGGTTCAATGCTCCGCCTTGGCGATCTTGGCGCTAGCATTAACCTCATGCCACTCGGTATGGAGCATCTCTTCTAAACTTTCATCCACTTATGACACTCGAGCTAGCGGACCATACCATAACTCGTCCACTTGGGATGGCAGGGGATGTCGTGATGAAAGTGGGAAAGTTCACTCCCTACGACTTTGTTGTGTGACTTGATGCAGATCCTAGAGTTCCCTCATCTTGGGAGAGCTTTCTTAAGAGCAGTGCTCGGTCAGATGTGTTTCTTTGAAGAGTTGACCATACGGGTTGACAACGAAGAGCTGGTTAAAATCGCGAGAACTCCAACCTGCAGACAAGCAGTGTTGCCACAATTGATCAAAGATGCGAAGATTCAATGCAACACTCAAATTTCACGGTTAGGCGAGTCACCAAGCGTCTTGAGCTAAAGCTTTAAAATCAACTGGTTGAACAAATGGTTTGAAAGTTGTACGGTCAGTATTCTTGATGATGATGATATTGAATCGGAGACTTTATCGGAGTGGTGGAAGCGCTAGCTCTAAAGCACCACTTGTCCCGCCTTGAATCGGTTTGTCGCATCGAGTTTGTTAACTCTGTGGATGAAACCAAACTCTCCGGTTTCATCCGAATTGGATGATGATATTTGTGATCCAATGGGAACATCCTTCCATTGATGGTTGCTCAAAATAATCCATCATCTTCTAGTCTTATTCCACTCTTCCATCCCTTCCGCTCCACGATGAGGAAGATGACAACTTTGGAATGAAGTCGATGCATTTCTTAGTGAGTCAATTCCAGCGGAATTGATAATACTTACTTTGATCGGGAGGGACATCCTTTTTCTAGAAAATTTGTTGATTGAAGAACCGTTTCCACCTCCTCCGGACATCTTCTTGACAATCATATAAGCTTCAAGTTTAAGCTTAGCGTGTCAAAATGGTGATTTGCTTACTACGATGAGAATAGACTTGCATTCTCATGCATATCTTTGTTCCATTCTTCACGGATGGTGTGGTTGCTCTTTCCTTTCTTTTGGAATGAGGACCATCTTTGTTGACATATCATCCTTTATAGTTTCTACTATTAACAATACAGCGGTTATATCTCGTCGGGGTGGAACTTTCGATGTTCATGTTTGTTAACACGTGAGCGAAAGTCCGATTGAGATTGGTTTTCCGTTACTTTCCCCGTGAACAAATGAATTGGGGTCAGTCGAGCTAGCAACTCGGTAATCAAAACGATGCATGCCATATGGGTTTGTCATATTTCGGTTGTCACGAAGTTTATTCGGTTAGCCATTCTGGGTATTAGCTTGTGTGACAAAACTTGATTTAGCCTTTCTACTTTCTACCACCACTAGTGTGGGGTTGCCCGCATGTTGTGTATATATAAAAAGTTTCATAAAAAATCTTGCTAACTAATGGCCATAGTATTTCCACTTTTCGTTCTATGTTTCATAACTTGTAGGTACTTTGAATATTGAGGGCAATATTCATTTCTAAGTGTGGAAATTCTCACGAATTTTATCATGTAATTATACCACCGATTCCCCGTTTTGGCCAAAATTTTTTTGGAGTAAGTGTTCTTCTTTACTCATATCATAATTATCGATCCGCCTTGTCTAATAAACAAAAGGATTGGCTAATCCGAGCAATGACTCTTGGTAAAGATATCTCAAATCGGTTGACGACTGGTTCCCAAAATTGTATGGTATTATTTCGCCATATCCTTAAAAGTGAAGAGTTGGCTAGCCCATAAGTTTATGGCTTGTGGTAAGGCGATTGGAAAACCATAATTGGTAATCGGCTCACCAATATTTTATCTAAGAGTTGGCTAGTCCGAGCAAAGCGACACAGTAGAACAATCAAATCCGTTGGAGGCGGTGGTTTGCTCAAATCATTTGGTTATCGGTGTACCAAGGTTCTTACTTGCTGAAACATTTGGCTCTCCGAAGTAATGGCTTTTGGTAAAGATGAAATCCATTAATTTCTCAAAACATTCTTGGGACTGCAATATCTTAGTGTGGGGGATTGATGAGTGTGTAAATACTCATCATTTTATACAAATTAGGCTAAAACTGTAGAAAACACTTTCAATGCATCAAAATGATAAAATATCACAAATAAGTGTTTTATGTGTTTTAAATGCAAAAATATCAAAATCGTGAAAAGTATCAAGTTTGCATAATTGGCGTTTAGTCCCCAAGTTTCAAAAGTTGTCAAAAAGCAGGTCCAAAATCAAATAAAGAAAAATATTCAAGGTCCACGAAATATTCTAAGTTGTCAAAATGGTCCTTGAATAAATCTTTTGTCAATTAGCGAAAAAGGTCCTCGAGTTTTAAAATTGTAAAATAGTCCTTGGAAAAATTGAAATTGTCAAATCTAGTCCTTGTACTATTGAAACTTGTCAAAGTGACCTTGTGAGAACTTTGGAAAATTACAGGGTTTAGTCCCTAGGTTTGGCGGAATGACAAGTCCTTCATTAAACCTAATCGAGCCTTGTCTAACTCATTATGGTCCCCGCAAAACTATTTAGACCCTGCCTTTATACCTTTTGGACCCCACCTTAAGCTCTTGTTCAAATAAAGTCAAAAATCCTTGCCACCTCAAAACATTTATCTTCCATTTGCTGCTTCCAACTTGCTCGTTCGCTCTCCGTCACCTTTCCACCACCCTCATCATCATCAACCCCAATAATTGCCACCCCCTACAGTTGATAAAGCATGCTACGATCAAATATAGCTTTCATGAAAATAAAAGCAGCCAAATGCTAAAACTACTTCATTGGCTCACAAAGGGTGGGATACTCTCGAGAAGGACCACGTGGAACATTATTGGAGCATAAAATAGGAAGAAAGGCAAGAGAAGAAGGAGTCCTTTAGTTTTATTTTTATGTATTTAGTATTTTATCTCTATGTCTTCAATAAACTTTAAATTGTAATCCTTTGTTTCAATATATCAAATTAAGTTGTGTAAGTGTATTAAGCATTTTTTCAAGTGCTAATTCAAGTTTCTACATGGTTCATATTTTCATAATTCTTGTTGCATCATTTAGTGTCAAACTCTTGTTACCAAGCTTGAATAGCTTAATTTTAAACAAACAAGTTTATTTAAGCTTGACATAGCTTATTGTAAGCTTGGAACTCAATTCAATCAATATTGGTCATGGTCAACAAAAGTCAATAGGAAGGAATTTTGGTTCAAACATGTTGAAAATGGAATGGGTTGTTGCGAGCGTGTTTGGGTTGGTTTGATATAGAATAGTGGATTGGGATCATTTTAAGTGCCTTCGCGGGCTTGGCATTTGTGAGCTTATTATCTCAATTTCCTTGCGGTTTTCATATTGTATTTCTATTTTGTCATTAAATAGCTTAGATAAGTTTACTTAGTAGTAATTAGGACACTAGAGTTAGTGTAAATGGTTAAATAGGTTAAATAAGTGGCGGTTAGTTTAAATTTGCTAAGATCATCTAAAGTAGTGTTTGGTACAACTAGTTTGTTTAAGCTTGAGTTGTTGTTTATGCTTAAAACACCTTACTTAGTCTCAATATAGTTTCTTGAATCACTTTAGTCGATCATTTGGTCACTAGAATACTAAAGTCAAAATCACACTTATTGTTTAATATGTTAGCTGGGAAGTAAAACAAAAGGCTAATTTGTGTTCAAAATCATTAGCTTAGGTTGCAATAGTCTTGGTTTAACATAAAACATCAATATCGGTTAACAAATCAAGATCCAAGTTCGAGTTTAGTCAAACTTTCATTTTAATCAAAAGTCAAAACTTGTCACATGCTTGCGTTGAAGCCATCTTCATAAGCTCGCACGAGCTTATTAGTTGATAAAATCTTGTGAGTCTTGGCTTTTGTGTATTTGGCACCTCTCTTGAAGTTTCAACTTTAGCTTTTCACTTTGTAGCTTATTAGATAGAACGCTGGTGGCTTTTGTTTTGTCCATTTACGTGTAAGCATCTTGTCGATTGGGCGGTCATATTTTCATAAGCTCTTCACAGCTTATTAGTGAACCATAGGTAAAAGCTTTAGCTTTTGAAAAGCCAATAAGCTCGACATTGGATCCACTTTGTTTGGGCTTCCAATCTCTCTGTGGGCCCCACAAGGCACGGAAGTTGGTTACAAGGCACATTTGTTACTCGAGTTATAAGCTCAAGTGCTTATTGGATTATCATAAACTTATTAGTGCTATTCCTTGTAAATTTTTACTTATTATCGAGTTCCTTTTGCTTGTCTTAATCTTATTTCGATCTTTTGTCAACATTCTTTCTTGATGCAACTTACAAGTTTAGAGAAGCATTACTCTTTTTGTCATGCACTCATGCTTCTCTGATCATTAGTCCTAAACAAAAACAGATCTTTTTGAACATGAAGTTTAACTCATTACAAATTATGATGTCTGACACATAGAGATAACTGCATATTACAACTTGAAGGATTACATACAAATTATGATGTCGACACATAGAGATAACTGCATATTACAACTTGAAGGATCTTATAGCAACTAGGCGCAAATGTTTTAGAAAGCTCAAGACACACTAAGACGCAAAAGGGCCAGCCTAGGCCAAAGGCACATGCCTAGGCGTGGGTCTCGTGTATGAGAGGTGTATTATGTCGAGAAAAATTGTAAAACTATATATATTGAACTTAAGTAGCGTTATATCACTTATAGTGACAAACAAAGTTAATACTTCAACATAAGACAATCAAACATAAAGAATCTAACAATATGATTTATCTTTTCTTAATGTTCCCTTCTCTTACCGTCTAACCTCAGTGTAACACAAATAACAAAATTTTGTTTGAGTTTTAAAATAGCATGCATTTAAATTATCATTGCGCATACATTTAAAGTCTTAAATTTTGTAAATAAAAAATTGGATAAAGCCCCACAGATGCATAAGGCGCGCCTAAGCCCACAAGGGCCTCACAACCAAGGCGTTGAGCCTGGTGAGTCTCTTGAATGTCCTAAGCCTCGCTCTGAAAATAGACTCACTGTTTGAGCCTCATGGGATTAGAGCCTAGGCGCGCTTTTAACAGCTATGGGCACGGCAATCATTTTCCTCGAGTACCATATTCTCCACCTTTAACTTTAACCCTTATCAGTTATCACCGTTGCAAGTTTCTTTAAATACTTAAAGAGATCAATGCCAACAAAAGAACCTGAAAATATCCCAATTCCGAAACCAAATGCGTTTCTAAAAACTGTTAAGATTGTCAAAACTCAGAAGCTGTCTTTCAAGCTGCCAAGTCCCAGTTGATGGGAAACAAATAAAAGCACATTACGGCAAGTTTCATTAAATAGAAAACACTTTCAGATAGAATCGAACTTAATTATAGGAAAAGCTGCACACCAAGCTTGGAAAACTCTTTCCACACAGATTTAACAACCATTGATCATGCAAAATTTGCTAACATTGTTAGAAAATATAACAAAGGCAAAGCACCAACGGGATTTCCATAAACATTTCACCTAAACCAGGAAAGAAGTTATATACCGTACCAGAAGTTGAAGCCTGCAAGTGAGGAGCCTTGGTTACTAAAATCACTTTGAAACAAAAGGGTTTCATTCTGAAATAAGCAGAAATATACATGAACTAACTACCATTATAAAAACTAAGAATTACATATATTCAAGGATTTGAATGCTCTAAACTCACGCCAATTACATGCTTAAGAACACACAAAAATGTTGTTAAGAACACATGAAAATTACAGAAGTTCCAAGGAATTATACGCTTAAGAACACACGAAAAGTTTGTTAAATCATTAAATGATCAATCTTCGTCGATAAGTCACAATAAAGACAACTTGTCCCATGATGTACATATCCTTAAAAAGGCAAGATAATATTAGTGATGATTAGATGATCAATCCTTGCTGATAACAACCCAAAAATACAGAAAATCAAAAGAGCTTTATACTAAAACACCAACAAAAGATGGTAGATCATTAAATCAATCTTTCCTAGCAACCTTACAAGAAATACTATACAAAACTCCCCAAACGTATACATTTAAAAGCAACTGAATATGTCGATAAATCATCATACGATCTGTCTTTACCGACAACCAACAAGAATGACAAAGTTCTATAACTTATACATCTAAAAACACAAGTAATGTTTGCAATTCGTTTAACAAACATAATAAAAACATCGAACCATTTATATATGCATTAAGCCACAAAAAGATATTATCCAACACAATCCAAACACAAACCAAAGAAACACAAAACTCAAAAAATGCATCATTCATTCATTCACCTATTCGCCTAACGGCTTTTTACTCTTCTTTTCATAAATCTTCAAAGCCAAAGAATCATAAAACTTCAAATGCATACACTGCACCCCATCCCATTTCCTCGGCACAAGCTCCGCCACTTCACTAACCGCGCTCACCGCATTCTCCACAATCTCACCCTCCCCCATCCCAAATTTCCCAACTTTAACCACGCTACAAGTCCCATTACTCAACCACAACAACCCGCAACTAAAGCCCTTCTCAATCTCCTCCTTCCAATCCTTATCAAACCCCAAATCCACCGCAACCGGAATTTTCTTCTTATTTTTATAAAAACCTTCCCTAAAACCCCAGCAAAACCCCGATCACCCTCTCGTCCGCTAAAACACATCGAACGCGTTAAAAAGTCCATTTTGCCTCAAATGACCTGTAATCCGACTTTAACTTGCTAAACTTTACTATTTTCGATATGGGTATTCCTAAAGATTGAACCTTTTACTAGCAAACTCAAATGTGAGCTTTTGGACCGGGTTTTGGTCTGTCATCGATTATTAAGCAAGTCCTGCAAGATTCTGGTGAGATATTTAAAGGGTGTTTTAAAGGGATTTTGAAAGGGTTTTGTGTATTCTTTACGTGGGGTTTTTGTAAGAGTTGTTAGTAAGTAGATGTGGTTGTCATCATTGGGGGTGTTTGGATTTGAGTTTAGTTGGGTTTGTTTCCATTTGAGCAAGGAGTTTACTGCTTTTTGGATTCTGGGTTTTGGGTTTTTGGTGGTGGTTGCGGTGGTGGCTGGAGGCATGACTGGTTTTTCACGGCGGCGGTAAGGGTTTTAGGGTTGTTGTGTGTGTTGGGTTTTTATAAACAGTAGTTGAAATAAAGTACAAAGGTTTATACGAGTTCGGCTTTATACAGTATGCAGAAAATGGCAAGGCTAGTGTTTATTTAGTTAAGCTTATTTAATCATTTAGTTTTATATTTTAGGTCGGTTTTTTTGAAATTTACAAGCTTATATAAATTTATTATGATCATAAGAGGAATCTCACGCAAAACAACGATGTATAGCGACAAATAATTATATGAAATCGTGTTTATTTATTTCTTGATCTGGCGTGTGTTTTTAAAATTAACAGAGTATTTGTTTTTGAAAAGTTGTCAAGATAAGGGATACTTAAAGTTAATTAAAGCAAACAACATTAATATAAGTTGAGTTTGTCTAATGAGTGCCCTCACGGCACTACTTTAAGTGATTAAATAAAAAGAAATAAGTTTATTAATTACAAAATCAAAGGTAAATTATAAGATTAATTAATGTGTATCAAATGCATTTTTAATTTAAAAGGAAGGTTCGAGATGAATTAATGCTGGCTTAAGAATGCCGTAAGCACTGACATTGAAACAGTCATATAAGTTTCAAGTTTGAGTTTGAAAAAAAAATACACTCTTTATAAGTAGAAACATAAGGATGTCAAAAAGCTCAAATTGACAGGAAACCGAAACCTAAACCTTTGGGTTAAGGCGAGGCATGCTTACCGAATTATGAGACGGGTTTCGGGGCTCTAACGAGGATTCTTATCGGGTTTGGGGGTGGCGTCACATCTCGCCTCAAATATGTTACATTAATTTTTAGTTTAGTTTTGTGTAAAAATAATAATAAACTATGAACATTTTCACAAAGATTGTGTAAAAATATTAATAAACTAGGAACGACACGAGCTTGGTGGAGCATCGCTTAAAAAGATAACCCGACAAGATCTCCGATGGGGGTGGGCCAGGTTTAGGGGAACATCTCGCCTCGATAAGATCCTTGATGGGAAATGACTTGGATTTGGAGATGGATTATGTAATTGGGTTTGGGGATAGGGATGGTTACCCGGGCCAAATCCGCCTGATTGCCATTTCTAATGATCTAGCAAACTTATTATAAGCCGATAAATTTCAAAATAAGCCAGAAAAGTTAAGCTTATTAAATATAAGCCGCAATGATATAAACCCATAAGCTATAAATGAGCTTATTCAAACACCCCTCAAATATGTTGCAATAATTTTTAGTTTAGTTTTGTGTTTTAATGAATTTATGACATAAACTTCTCATATATAGAAATATGCAAACTTTTTATAAACTAGTTTAAATGATTTTTGGGTGATTTTTCTTGGTTTTCATTTAACTTTTTCTTTCTCAAAACGTTTTTTGCTAAGTTCATTAACATGTAATAATTCAAAGTAAAAGTTCAATAAACGCCAATGATCGAAAAGTGAAGTGCGTACCTAGGGGTTGTAATCGAGCTATGACGAGTCTATATAGTTTTGAGCAAAGCAAACTTTGTTTTCTTGTTACTTTAAGCGTATGGTTGTTTGCAAATAATGGCTCGGAGGAGGGTTGCTCTTTTAAAATTATCAACCGTCGGATGATAATGAATTTTCTTAGACACTGGATTTTACAGTTAATTGTATTTACATGGGGTATAGCCGAGTAGCTGCCCAAGTGCAAGCCGCGGCTTATAACCAAGTCGACACACCCACGGCTTATAACCAAGTCAACATATGCAACAAACTTGATAAGACAAGTTATGGCTAGAGGAGGCTTGTCCCAGGACCCGGAGGGCCGGAGGCCATGTAATGATAAGTGATAGACAAGTTATTTAGCACACAATAGCTTAATGTAACCAGCTTTTCTGACATTTATTATCAACCTTACATTGATAAACTACATAATTAGACACCTACAGATTTCAAAATAAACGTATCTCCCTGATGTACCTTCAAATTCCCCACTTCATATCGCCATTACAATTACTATAAGCAATGTTCAACAGGAATTAAAAAATTAAAACAACATGCTTTAAATCACCATTTAGCTCACATCAACGTAATTAATTCTAGCAAAACTGAATCTTTGTTATATTGTACCGAAATCTGTTTCCCTCTTGAAGATGTTTGTTCTCATCCTGAAATCGCTAATTTCAACACTCAAAGTATAACAAGATTTGGGGATAATTTTAGCTTGCTTTCCTGCTAGCAAACGGTTGCAAAGCAACTGGTAAATCGCTCATCTCCGTGATTCTCTTTTGCTTTTTGTTCACTCCCCCATCCTCGTTTTTCTGAACAAACGATCTCTTCGCTTGTTCGATTCCTTCTTGTTTCTTCCTTGCCATCTTACTTGGTTTACTTCTACCTTTAGTTTTCTTCTTTAGATGAACATTCTTAACAGCCGCAACCGCAGCCTCTTTCTCCTCCTCCAAGTCTTGTTTTGTACGCTTCTCTTTCTTCTTCTTTATACTCAAAGTCCCAATTTTTGTGGGGTCCAGTATGATAGACTCGGGTGGCAGCTTGTCAAGAAGAACCCGCACTTCCTTCTCACTCCTCTGTTTAGACGTCTCATACGGGTTTGCAACCCATGAATCAAAATTGGGTTCCCCTGATCCAGGAATGAGAACCGAAGACAACCCATTTGAATGTCCTATTCCCAGAACATCTTCATATGGTCTAAACAAAACCTTATTAATTTGGTATCCTTTTGCCATAGTATGGATCATGTACCGACTATAGTCTTGTGAATCAGAAGTTGCCAAGACTTGTATAAATGATCCTGTTGAGGTTGCAAGCAACCCCTTTTGACTAAAATCTAACGACTTTGCATGACCAGGTAGCGTTTGGATAGCCTCGTATTTCCTTAAATCCCAAATTTTTATTTTCTTGTCCATGCCAGCTGTGGCCATGAGATGACCATTTGGATGAAATGAAATAGCAGTAACTGGACCACGATGACAAAGCATCTTGACAAGTGGCGCTGCACTAGTGGGCTTCCACATGCTTACTGTACCACCGGCATGGCCTGAACAGAGAACACTGTTGTATGAGTTTACTTGTAAGACATCTGAACGACCAAGGCCACTACGGTAATTTCCTATCATTTGACCGGTAGTGATATCTTGATAATGTAAATGCCCAAATTTGTTTATGGATGATAAGAGGAAGTGGTTTTTGAGAAATTGAAGCTTCAATACTGATCCATGTTCCTGGGAGAGACATACACACGCACTTTGTTACTAAAAATACTTTCATGTAGATTAAAGTGTTTGTAGCAGGTACTATAATAACTAATTTTTTCGAGAGTTGATAGTAGTAACCTTGAGACAATGAAGTTCTGCGCCTGCCTGATTATAAATATAAGTGTACCTGTAGATTTTGATTATGAAATTAATCATAGATGCAGAAGAGATTATATAGATATATTAATATCTAAAACTGCTAGCAAAGATATTAGAAACCTTACTTCTTTTGTGCAGCAGCAAAGAATAATTCATTGTGCAAAAACACTACATCTCGAACAGTTTCCCTAACCTACACAAAGTACTCACCCTGTTTATCTTACAGAACACAAATCAATATTTCCAGTGTTACTGTATAAGTTAATGAAACCTTCAAATTAAAAAATACAGGCTATATGAAACCACATAACCTTTATTTACCAAAATCAATAGTAATTAGTAATTAAACCTGTAGCAGAAATCAAACGGCTGGGTACTTAAGATTTATCATACCTGCATATCTTTAATAGGTTTCATTGTATGTAAGTCTATAAGTGCCACGTGGCCTTTGCGACCTGCTGCCACCATATATCGACCACTTGCGGTGTAGTCTAGAGTGTATGGACCAAGGTCTGTTCATGCGTACAAGAAATAAAATTTAATCAGAAAAAAACAGATAATTTATAGTTGCATAAGCACTTGCAATAGCAAAAATGGAGGTGTTTCGAATTTCATTATGGAATTGATTATCAAATTAGTGCAAACTGAAGTTGCAATGATTAGTTATAATTCGGATAAACAGCTTCTGATAATGGGGTCATATAGTCAGTTAGTCTAATCAGCTACGACAAAACTGAGTATTTTATCTTAACATAATCTGAAAGGTTCTTTCAATTTTACAAACCATCTCACCTTTTTTTAAATATATTGCCCCCGTTCTGGTCATTTTGTCTATTAATTTCTCAAAACAATCACAATTTTTCAGAGTTATTGCATTTCAGTTAAAAGTACGAACTGCCACTTCTCTGAAAGCATGATTCTAGCCAGTCAAACATCTGATTATGTGATTATTACTACTTCAAACAGCAGAACACATTCAAACACTAGTTTCTACGGACCATTATAATATAGCCAAGTTATCTGTTAACATGATTCAGTATCACATTATCACCGTATTGATAGCACATCCAAAGACTCTTTAACATGGAATTTTACTTTTGTATCAAATTTCAGAGGGAAGACAATAGCTATAAACATAACATACAATTCTATCACTTTATATGATACTGGATAACTTTTCATTGGCAGTTCAGTTGAGCAAAATATAATTAGGATAGAGATGCCGCAGACCTGGTAAGATAAGATCAAACTGGTTTTTTCTACTAGCAACGTCCACTTCCTTAGCAATTGCATGTTGATCAAACCTCCAAGTCTTCTCAATGCCATCAGCTTCTAGCCGGCCAGCCTCAGTTTGCATAAGCCACTAAACAAAAACAATGCATGTAAATGCGTGTATCCGTCAAAAGAAATCTTATGTTATGTTTAAACAACAAAATTGTGGTTTCAAAAGCATTCGTAAAACTAGGGTGATTAGTATTTTGTCTATATCATCCGCGAATAAGGAAAAGTTGCCCAACTATCTCATTCTGAAAACACGTGGCTTGCTTTCAGTTCATATTAGTAGCGAAACCAAAGCAAAAGAGTGAGGTGACTATTGCATTTATTTGTGATCAACTTCAAGGGTAATTTAATCTGATTTGATATTAGATATGCAACTCTTTGACTAATAATAAAGCAAACAGGTAACGCATAGGGGTCTTCGAAAACATCTACTACAATAGAAGATCAGATTTCTTATAGCAAATTCCAAACAAAACAAAAAACTCTTTTCATTTTGATCCGAAACAACCAGAAAATCACACGAATGCTAAAACCTCACTGTTACGACTTCAAATCACAATAACCCGTTTAAAAGCACATCCAAACAACACCATATCATTAACAAGCAACATCTTCACTGTTAGCTCAACCGCCTTAATGAAAGAAACACGAGCTACCAATAATCGACTACTACTTGTCTAGTACTATCATTGAAAAATAAATTTATCGGCATTTGACATAAAAAATGAACCACATTTCCTCTACTTGACAAAAAAACATATAAAACGAAAGACGAAAAAAGCTCACTTTCTCAGCTTTCGCAGCAGCATTAGCAGACTTCTTATACAGCTCTTCTCTATCAGCAAGCTGCCCCTTCAACTTTTTATCTTTCAATACCTGCACAAAACCAAAAAAACAAAAACTTATTCCTAAACTAGACAACATTAACAAAACCTTAAATTTTAATAAATGACATTAACATAATAATAGTACCTCCAAATTAGCAGCTTCACCTCTCTGGTACTTTTTAACTTTAACTTCAAGCTCATCAGAAAGATCCTGCAAATAAATTGAGTTCATGTTATTAAATTATTATACTATTAAATAACAAGATAATAAGATGTATATACGTACATGTATCTCCATTTTGAGGTGCTGGAGATGTAGAAAGAGTGGTGGTGGCGGCCAAAGGGTTTATGTGAAAAAGAACCAAAAGGGTTTATACGGAGGAGATGTAACTCTGACCTTCTGTTTTTGTTTTGTTTTGTTTTATTTGTAAGTATTTTATTATTATTATTATTATTATTTTTATTTTTTTATTATAACAACACTTTTATTAAAAACGCACGATTTACAAAAAATTGGTGGGAAGCCGAGAAACTAACTGGACCCTCACACAAAAATGGTTTATTTTTGTAATTTTCAATGCTTGCAACAAAAAATGGTTAACATATAAGAGCAATTTTCAAATGCTTACTCTTATTTTGGTGTTTATTAAGGGACAAATCCTCACCATCCATCTAGTTTGATCTAATGATGGAGATAAACCTAATATTTAATATGGAAACCTAAGTCCATATTTTTTTTCTCCTTTATCTTTGTCTTTTTGTCTTTCTTATTTATTAACTTTTTGTTCTTGTTTTTTTTAAATTCACGTTTTTATTTTAAATTCATGTTTTATTTTTATTTTTTTTTTTTTAAATCACGTTTTTTTTAAATTCATGTCTTTTTTTTTCTTTTCTTTTTTTTCTTTTTTTTAAGTTCACATTTTTTTATTATTATTATTTTTAATTTTAAATTCACGTTTTTTATTGAGTTTTTTTGTTTCATACGTTTTCATACGTATTTATACGTTTTCGTTCGTTTTATCGTTTTAAATACGTGTTCATATGTTTTCGTCATTTTTTACGTTTAAATCGATTTGACGTTTTCGTCTGTTTTCATCCGTTTTAAATGCGTTTACATCCGTTTTAAATGCGTTTTCATACGTTACATACGTTTTCATACGTGTTTAGACATTTTGTCGGTTTCATACGTTTTCGTCCATTTTAGACATTTCGTATGTTTTCATACGTTTTAAATGTTTTCTTACGTTTTGCCCGTTCGTCCGTTTCATACGTTTTGTCCATTTCTTACGTTTCGTTCTTTTCTTCGTTTTCGTCCATTTTCATACGTTTTCGGACGTGTTTCACGCTTTCATCGTTTTAAATCTGTTTTTACGTTTTAAGCCATTTTCATCCATTTCATACGTTTTTGTCTGTTTTTAGGTTTTCATGTATTTTCTTCCATTTTAGATGTTTTATTTGTATTTTACGTTTTCATGTATTTTAAATGCATTTTTATCGTTTTCGTCCGTTTTGAGACGTCTTCATACGTTGTCATTCGTTTTTCTCGTTTTCATCCATTTTAGGCGTTTTAAATGCATTTTAAACGTTTTCATCCGTTTCGTCCGTTTCATTCGTTTTATCGTTTTATCCGTTTTGAGACGTTTTGGCCATTTTATATGTTTTCATTCGATTTTATCGTTTTGTCCGTTTTAGAGCGTTTTCATTTGATATTTGTAAGTGACACTTATTTATCTCTTGTGATATAACACTTGTAAGGAAGATGAAAAGTATTACATTCTTCATCATGTATGTGTTATCGGTTGTGATCTCAACTAAGAATGTGATGGTTGTGTTTTGAAAATATTTAGGAAGATTTTTGTGTTTTATGATATTATACAATATTAGAAAAGTTGTTCAACTAAAACAAGAGATGTTATGATCTTTTGTTAGACTTGTGGTGGATTTTTATTTAATGGATACATTGTGCATGTTTGATGGGTTTTATAGCGAGATTTGAAAATATCATGGTTGAATCGAAGAACTAACTAAGCTATGGTTAAAGATATCACACATCTTTATAAACAAACCGAGAAAGCTCAAACACTTGTGATATCACGGTGATATCACTCACTTGTGATATCACACCGATATCATGTGTGATATTACCGGTGATAGCATGTGTGATATCATAGTTTATATCACTTGTGATATAACGGTGATATCACGTGTGATATCACCGTGATATCATGTGATATCGCAAGTGAGGTGTTATCACCGTGATATCATGTGATGATGAGCTTACTCGGTTGTTTATAAAGATGTGCTTTCTTCAACCATAACTTTTTAGATTCATTGATTCAACCATAGATATTTTAAATTATAAACCTATCAAACATGCACAATGTATCCATTAAATAGAAAATTCCACCACAAGTCTAACAAAAGTATCATAACATCTTTGTTTCGATTAAACACCTTTTCTAATATTTCATATTATCATAAAACACAAAATCTTCTAAATATTTTCAAAACACAAATAAAAATGAGCGAGAATCATCACGGTAATATAATAAGTGATGTTTATTATCATTTCTTTCATATATACTTGGTAAAATACTAAATTCTTATCACATTTGGTATGAATTTAATATTTCACATTCTTAGTTAGTGTCAACCGATAACACATATATGATAAAGAGTGTAATACTCTTTCTATTTCTTCTGATGTTATATCACAAGAGACAAATAAGTGTCATTTAAAATATCAAAATAAATAAAAAGGAAGCAAACTATGAAAATAGAGACTTGACATATTCTCAAAATCAAACAAGTGTTGCATTAAATTAGCATTTTTTTGAACAAAATAAGAATTCACCTAAAGAGACTTTAACCTTTTTATTTCTACTATGAGTATAATATCATAAGTGATAGATAACATTGGTTGCATTAAAAAATATGTGCTTGTCAATTGCGATGAAAGGCACAAAAACTATCTTATGGCGAAAATTATAAAAATATTAGAAAACACATAGGTGATAATATATAAAAATACACGAGCAATGAAATATCTCGGGTGATATTAAAGGTTAAAAACATACTTGTTTGTTTATGAAATATCACAAGTGATATTAGACATTAACTTTTATAATAAGATATCACAATTGATATTAGACATGTAATATAATAAAGTTTAATAATAAGCATGAAAACATATCAAAATAGGCGGCGTATAAAAGCAAACAAAAAAAAAAATATGAAAGCGGACAAAAGCGAATGAAAAGCGTATAAAAGCGTATGAAAGCGGAAAAAGCGTCTGAAAGCGGACGAAAGCGTATAAAAGCGATGAAAATGGACGGCGTCGAAAACATCTGGCGTCTAAAATGGACGAAAATGTAAAAGCGGACGGCGTATATAAACCTATGAAACCGGTGAAAGCGTAATAAAGCGGACAAAAGCGTAAGAAAACAAACAAAAGCGTATTAAAGCGGACGAAAACAAATGAATAGGTATGAAAGCGGACAAAATTGTAAGAAAGCGGACAAAAGCGTGAAAATGAGCGAAAACATAGGAAAGCGGGCGAAAATGAAAGAAAACCGCGAAAACGTAAGAAAGCGGACAAAAGCGTGAAAGCGGACGAAACGCGTGTAAGCGAGCAGCGTGTGAAAGCGGATGACGTAAGAAAGCGGATAAAAGCGTGAAATGATAAGAAAACAAGCGAAAGCGTAAGAAAGCGAATGGCGTAAAAGCGGACAAAAGCGTGTAAGCGGACGAAAATGTAAAAAATTTAAAGGCGGATGAAAGCGGACGGCGTATGAAAGCGAGCAGCGTAAGAAAGCAGGCGACAACGTGAAAACATATGAAAGCGGACGGCGTAAGAAAGCGGATGAAAGCGTATGAAAGCGGACGAAAGCATTTAAACGTATAAAAAGCGGAAAAAGCGGACAAAAATTTATGAAAAGCGAAAGCGGAAAAAAAAGCGTGAAATTAAAAAAGTGATTAAAATAAATACAAATAATGAGAAAATAAATAAGAAAGATAAAAGAAAAGAAAAGACAAGGAAAAATATGGACTTGGGTTTAGGCATATTAAATCTTGGGTTAATCACCATTAGATCAAACTAGATGGATAGTGGGATTTATCCCTTAGTATGCAAGGATTTTTGAGTATGCAAAATAAAGTGCCTCTAACATATACGGATTTTTATTATTATTATTATTTTTTAAATACACCGTTGGTCCCTAAACTTGTCACTGCGCATCGTAATGAGACAAACCTTGCATTTATCATCGTGAGGAGTCCAAAACTTGTGGTTTATACTCTAAACAAGTCCCATGACCAATTTTCTGTTAGTCAACGTCTGTTAATTTCCTCATGTGCCTTGCACATGAGAGCAAAATGGTCATTTCATTGTTTTGGTGGTAAGACTGGTACAACCTTTGGGACTAACGGTGTATTTGATCGATAAAATTATAGACATCAATAAATTTACGATTTATGTAAACCAGATCCAATCCATTTGCACCTGTACTAAACAATTACCGCTTTGACTCAAACTCGTTATGACATGACCATCACGGACCCACCCAAGGCAGTAGCAGAACGAAATACAACATTCAAAACTCTAGTTTGCTCAACTTGATCCCACAAATCATTTAACCAAGATATCAAGTAAACAAATGGCCATTTATTTACTTGTCATATAGATAAAGTATTCTTCCATGTGTCCAGTTCATTTAACACGAGCAGTAATTGTTATGGGTCTTTAATTATGTGCAAGTTATTAATTTTAGTATTTCTAGTTCATTTAATTTTTTGGGTCTTTAATCTAACCTACATGATTTGAAAATGATGATGATGTTTATTTTAGAGAGAGTGGTGATGGTGTTTGATTGAGATTATGTTTTTTTTGGAGGAGTTTATGAGATTTGAGAATAGTGATGGTGTTAATTTTAGAGAGAGAAACAGAAATTTAGAGAGAGAAGCAGGAAAAGAGATAAAGGAAGGGTGGTGGTGGTGATGGTATAATTTTATTGATCAAATACACCGTTAGTCCCTAAGGTAGTACCAGTCTTACCACCAAAACAATGAAATGACCATTTTGCCCTCATGTGCAAGGCACATGGGGAAATTAACAGACGTTGACTAACAGAAAATTGGTCAAGGGACTTGTCTAGAGTATAAAACCCAAGTTTTGGACTCCACAAGATGATAAATACAAGGTTTGTCCCATTACGATGCGCAGTGACAAGTTTAGGGACCAACGGTGTATTTTAGTCTCTTTTTTTTAACTACTTTGCACCAAAAAAAATTTAGCTTATATTTTTATCGGCAATGTCACACATCAACAACAATAATCAGGAGGTTTGTAAGCTTATTTGATGGGCTTATGAGCTTATTAGTTTATTAGTATTTGTTTGACTAAATTTATATGAATGAGCTTACGAGCTTATATAAGGGTAGGGTTGTAAACGAACTGAACGTTCAGTGAACATTTCATGAACGGTTCGGTAAAAAGTTCGTTTATGTTCGTTTATTTATTAAATGAGCGAACATGAACAAGCTTTACGATCGTTTAGTTAAATGAGCGAACATGAACAAAAGTCACGTCCGTTTATTTATGTTCGTGAGCGTCCGATTATCGTTCGTTTATGTTCATTTATTTATTTATGTTCGTATATCAAATCTTTTAGTTGTATAATTTTTAAATTAGTTCGTTTAAACAAAACGACACTTATAGAACAATATTGGATGCATAATTTAATAAATTTTATGATTGTTTGTCTATGTTTATTTATGTTCGATCGTTTATGTTCGTTTAGCGTTCGTTTAGTGTCTTAATGAACGAACATAAACAAACATGAACAACTCATTTTCTTAATAAACGAACATGAACAAGAAATTTTGTCCGTTTAAGCGTTCGTGTTCGTTTATTTGTCCGGTTAAAATTAAATGAATGAACATGAACAAGGCTCCGTTCGTGTTCGTCCGGTTCGTTTACAACCCTATATAAGGGGGTTTTGTTAAACTTAGGTGTAGTTTGTTTTTTCAGAGGTTTTACCTCTTATCTACAAACCATGTCTGCAGAAAAAGAGGCACATCTTAAGTCTTCATCTGCATGCAAGAAGATTGTTTGTTTTTATCGCTTAAATCTTGTTCATTTCATTTTATCTTTCTTTTTTTATTTTTTTTTCGCGCTATAAATCCTTTTGTCACATGGGTCAATGGTTTTCTTACGTTTTGGCAAAAAAAAAAATTCTTTTTCGACCGTTTTTTATATTTTCGTCTATTTTTTACGTTTTTGTCTGTTTTTTTAAGTTTTCGACCGTTTTTATGTATTAAATCCGTGTTTTACGTTTCGTTGGTTTTACGTTTAGCCGTTTCGTCCATTTTTACGTTTCGACGATTTTTTACGTTTCGTCTATTTTTAACGGTTTCGCTTTGTTTTTACATGTTAGTCCGTTTTAAATCCGTTTTTTACATTTTGTTTGTCTTTTTACGTTTTCATCATTTTTTTTATTATTATTTTTTTTATGTTTTTGTCTGTTTTTTTTGCGTTTTCGTCTGTTTTTTTAACATTTTCGATCTTTCTTTTATGTTTTCGTTTGTTTTTTACGTATTAGGCCATTTTATTATGTTTTCGTCTAATTTTTTTACGTTTTACGTTTTCGTTTTCTTATGTTTTCGTCCATTTTTTTACGTTTTCGTCCGTTTTTTTACGTTTCCATCCTCTTGTTTTATGTTTTCGTCAATTTTTTTATGTTTTCATCCTTCTTTTAGGTTTTCATCCATTTCCTTACATATCATAAGTTTTATTACGTAAGATAATATAAAAAAATGTAGAATAGCGTGCAAAAACTTACGGAATCATATGAAAATGGATGAAAACATAAAATAAACAGCGTAAAAACGAACAACGTAAAAAGCGATAAAACGTAAAAAAGGAAAAAATAGACAAAAACATAAAAAACGGATGAAAACGTTAAAAACGGATGTAAACGGACAAAAACGTAAAAAGCTTACGAAAACGTAAAAATGGACAAAAACGTAAAAAAACATGCGAAAACATAAGGAAAGGGACGAAAACATAAAAAAAACGGACGAAAAATGAAAAAAACAGACAAAAACATTAAAATAAATAAAAGCGGATGAAAGCGTAAAAGCGGCGTGGCGTAAAAAAAACCTGCGTAAACATAAAAAAGCGGATGACGTAATAAACATGCAAAAGCGGACGAACGTAAGAGGCGGGCGGCGTAAATACACCGGCAGCGAAAAAAAACATAGGAAAGCGTAATAAGCAGTGAAAATGGACGAAAGCGTAATAAAGCGGACGAAAACTTAAGAAAGCGGACGAAACGTAAAGTGGGGGGTGAAAATGTAAAAGCGGATGACGTAAAAAAGCGGACGAAAACATAAAAAAAGCAGATTGAAACCATAAAAAAGCGGATGACGTAAAAGAGATGTAAGATATTGAGAAAGAGATGTTGGGTTTGTGAAAGAAGAGGTAAGAAGTGAAAGATAATGTACGAAACTTGAAGATGAAAAGCAACTTTTGTCTACAAAAACAAACATAAAACCTCTTCCTCCCGCAAACAAAAGAAGTAAAAAAGAAATGCTTATTTAGAAGGAAGGAAAAAAAAAAAAAAAAACACGACACCTTAAACTTTTTGCTTATTTGAGGAGGAGTAAGGCTTATATAACAATATTATATATAAAAATTATAACCTCATTTAATAACTACATCATTTAATGTTCATGTATATATATATTTGTTTTAATCATTTTACCTTATTATTTATAACTAGTATCTGCATGGCGATCTTGTGAAGATACTTACGTAACTAAATTTTCTAGCAATGTGATGTTCTTCGACAATACCATTTCATAAAAAAATACATTATGCAACATATAAACTACTCTAAATATCATTCATTAAAATAAAATAACAATCCGAAGCAACCAAATACCAAATAATAGGGATAAAAATGTATGGAAAAATTTAAGCCTTAACAATAGTCTAATAATAAACCAAAAATTAAGCCTTGACAACCTTTACCATTTATTTTTTGGTGTAAGCCTATCAATAGTCAAAAACATGGATATAACCATTTAATAAACCAAAGTTTAGCTAAGTTCAACACCAACCCAACTCTCATTTTAGTATAAAAACATAGTCTAGGCCCAACTAATCACATATCCCTTAATAAAATGAATTATATAAATCACTTTCTTCGAGCCCTAATTGATTAACCTAATCCCACACCTCTCTGTGCGATCACACACATATAAACCAACCTCTTTCACTTTTACATCCATCTACGAATCTCACCAACACTACCAAGAATCGTCTTCCTCGACTTCAACCTCAAACACACACAACACAAGGCAACATATAGTTTTAAAATTTTGTTTGTCGTTTTCTTCGTCACTTCTCCGGCGAGAACCAAAATGGCAAGCATTTGTGGTGTCGTGGCGAGCGGACGATGAGAGTTGACAGGGTGTCACGTGTGAAACGGTGAGCTACTTCGCCATTATACCCGTTTTGCATCTAATGGATATGGGCATATATATGTGAGTCATGGTTTTGCAGCGATGATGGTGGGTCTTTTTAAGCTAATAGAGCAATAGTTTGCCATGTAAGCTTATAATGAAGTAAGCTATCTTAATATGGTTGTTGGATCGAAGATTTATGTTTTGGGATGATGGATTTTAGATTTTGTTTTGTAAGCTTAATTAGGTTGTACATTGTACTTAAATAGTTGTATATTTTAGTGAAGGGGTAAATTTAATTACGTATTAATTGTATGTGTTCAATAGTATTTTTTTAGTTTTATTTGTGCTTCAAATACTTGTAAATGATGCTTTTTTACTTGTATTTGCTTAAAATCTATATTAGAAAATCTTAAAAATTTAATAAGAGGAAGTGCTTAAATGCATTATAAGTAGTATAGATAAACTAAGTCAAACACTTAGCAAGGGCTTATTAGCTCATGATATATAAGCCATAAGCGCTTATATAATATAAGCATAAGCCCAATTCATAAGCTTAGCCAAACACCCCTCAATTATGTCGAAGCCACTTATGAGGATGTGTAATGTAAAAAGTAACACTGTAAGAGCAAAATGACTACTTTTAAAAAGACCCTAAATGTTGGATTCAGTTGGAGGTAAGAAAATATGATTTAGTGATCAAGATGGCAATTTGCAACTCTAAGTTGGAAAAGGACCGGAGAAAGGATATTTGAGCCCATTAGATGTGAGATGATTTGTGTAAAGTACGGTCGTACGATAAGTGGCTGGGTTGTACGATAAGTGGTTGGGACACTATAGCAGACAAATCACTCACGATAACAAGAAAGGACGAAACTATTACGGGATTAACATATCATTGTCTGGTACTTTCTAAAAATATTGAAAATTGCTAAGGGATATAGTCATATACCCCGACTCAGTTGGGGTGATGCTTGAGTCGATTTCTGTGAGTTGGGTACTTCAATTTTTGTTCGTGACCACTTGGTATCATGAAAGTGGTTCTTACGTTATTGCTTTGCACAAGAGAGTCTGAAAGGATTTGATGAGGTGTAATTTTATATGTTTTTAAGGACTCATTTAGACTCTAAATCTGTACTTATTTGATCATTTATTATCTTAAATCCTTTATATTTGAGTTTTAGGTACTTGGGAAGCAAATGATGAAAAATGGTGCGTTTTAGGCTCGATTGGACGACAAAACGAAGAAAACGACAACAACGAAGAAAATGCCAAAATAAAAGCACTGGTACGGCATCACAAATACTAAGTGATGGTGTCACTTGAAGTTCTGAAGATGATCAAGTTTCGAATTTTCAGCGACGGTTCGGTGTGGAGACCGCCTTGATTTTGGCGTAATGACCAAGATTATGAAGAGCGGCGTCGCAATCCATAAGGTGACGTCTTTACAACTAAGTCGGTGCAATTCTTGAAACCCTAATGACGGTGACAACGTCACAATTACTAAGTGGCGCCATCACAAATGTATTCCTATATATATTTTCGATCGTTTTCATTGAAAAGAGAGACACTTTTGGAGGAACTTTGTGTGCGAGTTAGAGTCCGAATTTCTGACTTTTGTAGTGTTTTTAGCCAACCATAAATTTCATGTTTTATTGGAAATAAGTTATTCAATCCTTAATCATTACAATATGTCTATGTGTTATGTGATTACTTGTTGTTTTTCTCTTCGATCTTTCATGTTTGGCTAAACTTATTAGTGTTTACTTAGGATTGCATGAAACCTAGTTATTGATTATTGATTGTCGTCTTTTGTTTAATTAATTATGACTTGCGGTAGGAGTAGGAAAACTGACTAGGTCAAATATATTACTAGCTTGAACGTCCGACTAAACTCTTAGTTATTATTAACTTGATGTTCGTTGTATTTAATGCATGCATTGTGTTTGCATTGTGGAAATTGAGAGTTAAAGGGGCATTCTTAGGTGTCGCTCAACTAGAAAATAGTTCATAGAGTCAGGGAGTAACCAACCCTCAATAGATATTAAGGAATACAACGCTCTAATTAAACAATGACGTGACAATTCGACTAATTAATAGGAGATAACTAGGGAGTAATGAGATTCTAAATAAATACACTTTATCTATCATACGAGTTCACAAATTTACTTTTCTGCATATTAGTTAGTTTTGTTTAGTTTTAAAACCCAAACTCTTCAACCTCAAGATTTTAATTGCTTTTTATAAAATATAAAATACAAAAATAACCATCCCTCAACCCTTAGACTTAATCCGTTATGCACTTCGAGCCTACCTCACTATTCCCCTAGAGAATGATCAATCCTCCATGTCTTACCTATATTACACTACAACGGTTAGGTACTCCATCTAGGAGGATTGTAAAACTTAGTGTATTTGCAACCATCCGCATCAAGTTTTTGGCGGCGCTGTCGGGGAATAGGCTAGCTTTCGATTTCTATCTCATTTAGGTCTACTAACTAGATTCCTATCAAGTGAGAATTTTTTATTTTTATTTTGTAGCTTTCTTTAGTCTTATTTTATTTTCTTTGTGTTTTTGTTCATAAAACCTTGTCATTTGCCACTATGTTGAAAAAATATGCCTTTTAACCAAGACCGACCAATTCGAGACCCACCACACCAAGACCCACCAATACCATATAAAGCCCATACTTTTGGTGAGTACTCCAAACCTAGCCACAATGACTATCGAAACACCACTGAGCTTTCCCAAGAAGCCAATGTGTCTCCCTTGCGATCCGACACCATCCAATTGGTGCAAAATGGATGTGCATTCCATTGACTTCGTTCCGAAGATCTAAACCAACTTCTTAAGGACTACTTGAGAAACGACGCGCTTGCGTCTCTTCCAATTCTCTCTATGTGATCAAGCTAGCAATTGGCTTGAGCGTCTACCCGCGAGATCTATCTCAACTTGAGGTGACCTTACTTCTTATTTCCTCGCACAATGTTTCTCATCGGGGTGAACTACCAAGCTAAGAAATGATATTTTGATGTTTCAACAACATCAAGGTAAAACTCTTCGAGGCGTGGACTCGTTTTAAGGACTTACTCTAAAAGTCCTCATCATGGCATCAATATTTGGCTCCAAATCTAAATTTTCTATGATCATGTCAACTACTCCACAAAGCAAGTCATTGACCATGCGATGATGCTTTGTGACAAGAATGCGAAAGAATCTTGGGCATTACAAAGGACCTCGTCCTCTATGATTGGAATGACCTCGTGATCTTACAAGCAAAGCGGTCAAGGCAATATCTTTGCCTTCCAATGTTTTAAGCATTCCCAATCGTAGGATCATTGAACTAGAAGATCAAGTGAAATTCTTGATGAGTTCTTACGAAGCTCCTAAACCTTCACACCAAGTGCACAAATTGGCTTCTTCATGAATTATGTAGTGGTCCTCATGACACTCGTGATTGCATGAAAATCCCGAACAAGCTTTTGTGGACTATGCATCCTCACGCGTCGAACGAAGTGGGAGAGAAGTGGTACAATTTTAAACCCGAGCAAAACACTCTTGGTGATTCATACAACCCTTCTTGGAAAAATCACCCAAACTTTAGGTGGAGACAAAATCAAAATTAGTCTCAAAACTATTTTTCAAACCCACCTAATCGTTTTCAACCAAGCGCTTCGTCCTCAAACCCACCTAATCATATCCAATTTTATGTCGTCTCAAGAAGCTCATTTGTCTAAGTTTGAAACCGATTTCAAACAAGAAAAAGAAAGATGACAAACAAAATTGATACCCTCTTAAAGATTCTTAATGATCGAGTAATGGGAGAACTCCCAAGTGACACCTTCAAGAACCTGAAACTAAGTGTTAACTCATCGGTTTCACTTGCTCATTCTTGTCCTTTTAAAGAAAGTGAATGTCCATGCCCTTCACATAACTTTCACTCGATCAATACAACTAAAACGTGTTTCAAACAAACTTAATTTTTTTCAAAAGACCAAGAACACAAGGAAAATCCACTAAGTGACGAATTCAAGGATCTTTACCTTGAACGTCCGGTTATTGATGTCTTGAATCATGCTCTTTATTATAATGCCCTTTTGGATAAATATGTGGAAGGAGTTAAGTTAGGAACGAATTGGTCCGCGTTCGTTCAGAACAAGTTACCCGAAAAATTAGATGATCTAGGCATATTCGTTCTACCTTGTAGTATTGGAAACTCTAAAGCTTTTGACACCCTAGCCGATCTAGGATCATGCATCAACATACTTTAATTGTCCCTTTATAGAAATATCAACTTAGAATGATTAGAAGAAATGAAAATGGTTTTAGGATTGACGGATGTAAGTTTAACTTATCCGATAGGGATACTAAAAGACCTAGTGGTACACATAGGGAGATTGACTATTTTGGCGGACTTTCATATCCTAGATGCTCTAAGAGACCCAATGTGCACATTACTTGTTGGTAGAGGATTATTGGCCACCGTAAGTGCAATAATAGATTGCAAGAAATCTAAGATAACGGTTGGTGAGGGTTACACTAGGTCGATTTATGATGTCAAAGAGCATACTTATGACGATGATGAGGAGGAAGAACCCCTATGGCTAGCTAAGGATTGGATACCATCACAATATGGCCCCCGAATTAATAAAGACATTATAGGACCCCAACGCCCATTTTTCTTGGAAGATGAATTTGTGAAAATACATTATACACGGAACAATAATTAGCTAGAGAGACGGAGGTTAACCCATTTAAGGTTCCTTTAGTGTTTAGGAAAATGATTGAATTCATAGGAACTATACCAATTAATCTTGAGGGAAACAAATGGGATTCGGAGGACTCAAAAAGTAAATGGAGTTGGGATAAGCCACCAAAATAAGGAGATGGATTGTGGCATATTAAAATGGAATTAATTGATCTCGACAGAGAAAAATTTGAGAGGTCCTACCAAACAATACCTACTAAGAGAAAATAACAAAAGAAATTGGATCCAAATGACATCCTCAATGTGGATATTATCCATAGTGCTTAGTAGGGCATGACTTTGAGTCTAGCTACAAGACTCGTAAATAAAGAAAATCGATTCGTGAGAGACAACCTATACTTTTTAATTGTTTGATATTTTTATTTTTATTTTATTTTTGTGTGTGTCATATATACTTAACTATAATTGTTTAATTTTTATGTTTCAAATTTTTTTGTGAAAATGCTTTATTTTGTTTTTAACCTCTTGTTGACTACATATAAAGGTATTTTACAAAACGATAAGTGTATGGAAATTCTTATTTGTTTAAAAGAACAAAATTTTAACATGAAAGATTTACAATTCATAATTAGCATATATTTTATCTTGTTTGTGTGTTTGTTAGAGTCAAATGCTTGTATCGAGTCAAAATGAATATTTTGCAGGAAATTACAGGTTTTAAAAGTTAGATTTTTTCAGAAATTTTCCGAAAAACAAAACGAAATAATCTGTCAGGACATCCTGGTGACGTCACACCTACAAGGTGATGGCGTCGAAGCTATAACAACAAATTTTTCTAGTTTTTGTTTTTCATTGAAACTTAAATTTAAAAATTTCAAAACTTTTAAATTTCTAGGTTCATATAAATATTTATTTTGCAAGCATTATATCTTATTAAGCTTTCTAATTTAGTTTTATTATATATAGTGTTTACCGCCGATTTTATGCGAGGTTTCGTGTTCATTTCTTAAGATTTCTGAGTTATATTGGACAAGAAGCATATTATTGGACAATTTTATCTTCTTGGAGGAGGATGTTCTTGTATTTCGTTTTCCTTTCATATCGAGCTAATCAGAGAGTACTAGTTTCTTTATCTCTTTTATTTCTCCCTTTATCAAATTTTGGCACTTTTTAGAATATTGGGAATAATGTCCAATTTAAGTGTAGGGAGGGTACAAAGGGCATCTTAGAAACTAGTCACACATTTGCTATTTTTTTGTTTTAAGTAAATTATGTAATAAACTGAAAGAAATACTTGTAAAGGTAATTTTAGCACCAAATTTAAAATTTTTATGACATTCTGAGCGAAACTTTAGTCTTAATAAAGCGTCTCATGGATAAGATTTATATAGCTAGCACAAAATCTTACCACTTAAAATTTCACCCAAAAATGTGAGGTTAGATCTTTAGATATTTAGGAAAAACATTCAAATTTAGTGCTTATGAGTGAGCCGGTAATATATAGATTCTAGAACTTGCTTTAGTGATGTATTCCGAGATCGCTAGTGAGATTACATTCGTGTGATTAGGATTGAGTAAAAGATAAGAGGCATTAGGATAACCCTTGTTTTAAACATGTTTATTATAATTACATTGGCTACATTGGTAAAGTAATTACCCCACTATACTCATTTTTAGTACAAGATACCCCAAATGAACCCCTATGAGCCTATCATTTTCGCGGTTCTCATGATATTTTGATGGATTCCGAAATATTAATGAAGAGTATTGTTTATAATTCACCCCAAATGTTACACCCAAATCGCTTAGCATTCCTTGTATGCACTCATTTTAGTGTATTATTGTTACAACATTTTTGGTAAACCCTTAGTTAATTATCTAGTTTAATACATGGTTGTTAAGTCGAGTCATATCTTGTAAATACAGTTTTGGAAAGATTGGGACTCATGGGTTTAGTACTATTTATTATGGAGTAATGTGGAAGAAAGTCAAATTATTACCCCATATGTACGTTAATGTTTAAGTACTTCATGTATTTTGATCCTTGCAATTCGAGTCATTAGTTAGTTTATATTTATAAAAAAATGCAAGTGTAGGGATGCAATTATAAATCTCGGGTTATCTATGTTATTTATTTTTAGCATATCAAAAGATGGCATGGCAAATATGTATGAAAAAAAAGAAACGGAAAAATGAAGAATGAAAAAAAAGAAAAGAAAAGAAAGATAGACATACGGTCTGCCATCCTACTTTTGTTTAAGTCAAGAAAGTGTGAAGAAAAGCAAAGAAAGAGTTAGAGTTTGTTTATCGAGTCTTGGCTTAACAACGCCACTTTGTACATGTAATTGACTTAGATGATTAACTTACCACCAATAAATTCCTCCAAATTCCCCAAACCATATTTTCCTTACCCTTACACCTAACGTTACAACCCTTTAAAGGTACTCTTTGATAGTTTATCCTAGGTGCTTATGTTAAAGCTGTGGAGGTTTGATACTTTATCAAGCCTATGGTAACTATGTGCTATGACGGTGAAGTGTTTATTTTTCCATTTCCATACATGTTATACAACCTATACACGAGAGATGAGAGAATCAAACACGTATATGTGAGGTGATAGTATATAATTTTCGTGCTTGTTATGACTAATTGAAGAATGATTTATAGTATAAACTATCTTTAAACCAATGCTAAATTCCCCCAAACTTCTAAATTGATTAGGATAAAAGCATATTTGCTTAAGGACAAGCAAATCCTAAGTGTAGGGATATTTGATGAGGTGTAATATTATATGTTTTAAGAGGTCATTTAGCCTCTAAATCCGTACTTATTTGATCATTTAAAATCATTTCTATTTGAGTTTTAGGTACTTAAGAAGCAAATGATGGAAAATGACGCGTTTTAGGCTCGATTGGATGACAAAACGAAGAAAACAACAACAATGAAGAAAACGACAAAAAAACGTCACTGGGATGGCGTCACTTGAAGTTTACGAAGATGAACAAGTTTCAGAATTTCCAAGTGACGGTTCAGGCTGTGGAGACCGCCTCGATCGGCGGCGTCATGACCAAGATTATGAAGAGCGATGACGTCACAATCCATAAGGTGGCGCCGTCACAACTAAGCGGTGTAATTCGAAACCCTAATGACGGTGGCGTAAAATTACTAAGTGACGCGTCACAAATGTATCCTATATATATTTTGTATGTTTTCATTGTAAAGATAGACACTTTGGAGGAACTTTGTGTGCGATTAGAGGTCCGAATTTCTGACTTTTGTAGGGTTTTTAGCCATTCATAAACTCCAGGTTTTATTGAATATAAGTTATTCAATCTTTAATCATTACAATATGTCTATGTATTGTATGATTACTTGTTTTTCTTCTCTTCGATGTAACATGCTTGGCTAAACTTATTAATGTTTACTTAGGATAGCATGAAACCTAGTTATTGATTATTGATTGTCGTCTTTTGTTTAGTTAGTTGTGAATTGCGTTAGGAGTAGGGAAACTGGTTAGGTCAATTATATTACTAGCTTGAACGTCTAACTAAACGCTTAGTTATTATTAACTTGATGTTCGTTGTATTTAATGCGTGAATTGTGTTTGCATTGTGGAAATTGAGAGTTAAAAGGGCAATCTTAGGCGCCACTCAATTAGTACATAGTTCACCGAGTTAGGAATAACCAACCTCAATAGATATTAAGGAATACAATCCTCTAATTAAACAAGGACGTGAAATTTCGACTAATTAATAGGAGATAACTAGGAGTAATGAGATTCTAAGTATATACACTTTATCTATCATACGAGTTCACCAATTTACTTTTACGCATATTATTTAGTTTTAATTAGTTTATAAGCGAACTCTTCAACAATGAGATTTTAATTGCTTTCTATAAAATATAAAATAAAAAATAATCATCCTCAACCCTTAGACTTAAACCGTTATACACTTGAGCCTAACTCACTATTCCCTAGAGAACGATCAATTCCTCGTGTCTTACCTATACTACACTACAATAGTTAGGTACTGCCGCCTATAAGGATTGTAAAACTTAGTGTGTTTGCAACCATTCGCATCGGGATTATGTGAAAAGAAACAACAATCTTTCCTTTGTTGGCTTTCACAGTTGCCAAAGGTTCACATCTATGCACACTAAGCAGAATAGACATGTGAAAATGAGAAACGAGTCACGAAATGAAATGAGGGGCATGAGGAAATGAAAATATAGTAGCAGTTTCATTAAGGGGTAAAACGGTATTTATCCAAGGATTATGTATTTATCTAGGATAATATATAAGCACTAAAAGGAAAAACCACAAACCCTAAAAAAGGTTGTGGTCCCCCCCCCTTGGGGAAGGGAGGGGCTGAGTTTGATTTATTATCAAACTAAGAGTGCTTGAGGATAATTTACAAGTAAATCCTAATCCTACTAGAATGTGTCTAGGTGCCTTATAAATACCAAGGAAAATCTATGGATTCACATAACACATACATAACCCTAAATCTCTCCACCTCTCAACTGATCGGTCGACCAAATGGTTTAAAACCCTTTGTCGACTTCTCCAAGTCGACGCAAGTCAACTTATACTAGTAAACTTCCTCGCGATTAGTTTACCCCGTTTCGTACTCGCCAACTTGCATATGTTTGAAGCTCTAGTTCTACCTGTGCAGTATCGGTGGATACTTGACGCGGTCCTAGTTCAAATTTCCTCCAAAAAAACAACAATTAACATGCGGAAGAAGAACACCAACCCATAAATCCATAATTATACATAGCAGTTCAAAACATTCAAGAAAAGACATCATCCATATGACATAGTCATTACAAGAAAAAAATAAACGAAATGAACAAAGGTGTCTATGTTTTGAATGAACCAGAAGAAACATATAGCAGATAACAAGAAAGACCAGAGTCTCGCCTCTTGACCTTAGCATGAAGGGCAAGTGCATGGTACTAGATACGTATCCCTGAAAATGCATTTTCCAATCCTACATATTGAACTTGATGTCCCGTGTTAATATTTTGCAGAACCTGATCAGCAAAACCTCGGGTGGTACCATCCTACAAAAAGTAATTAAATTATAATTAGCACCTTTGTGTATTACTTGTGATTAACTAATACAGAATATTAAAAAAAAATTACAGTTAACACCTTTGTGTATTAGTTATGAACTTAATACTGAATATTAAAAAATAGAGATTAAGTCATAACAAAATAGGCTACAAAATGTGTTTAATAGATTAATTACATGACTAAATAAGAAATTAATATCGATAAAATAAGATACCATTTGTGAAACTTTTAATCTTAATTAACTATTTTATTTTGTGTTATTCTTAGATAATCACGGTTGTTATAGGCGATATGAAATTAAGTTACCGATTATTGTGACATGATCATCGGTTCCAAAACCAAGTTAACCGAGAAGATGTACTTACACAAATGTAGTTGAGGTATGCGAGATTCCTTAGCTGCGGAGGGTAGCATCTCTTCAATGCATCACAACACTGCGGTTTTACCACAAAGATTTTAAAAACTTTATAATACAAGAATAAAGTTACACATGTGCATGTGCTAAGGTTTACCGGCATAACCTCGAGAGCTCGCTGAGTCGCAGGTAGCAAACCAGTATATTCTTCAACAATGCAGGTGGAGGTATTCCGGTGAACTCATTAACCACTTTGTCCAAAGCCTTTGTTACAACATAAAATCTATCTACAAAAGACCCAATGTAAGCCTTTCCTTCTTGGCTAAATATTCTACCGAGTATAAGTCAATTACTGCATAACCATAGGTACTATTAGTCGTTATATTTATGTCATCTGAATAAATATGTTTTCGTAACTAAGTTTATCTAGAAAAGCTTATTTTCTAAATTTATGACTTTATGCGAAATTGTATACATTCTTCATTTATCCATTTACTTAATTTGATTGTACTATTATAATATTGTTTTGAGTCTCTTTTGGTTCCATCCAAAAACATTTTATTCTTAACAATTTCTATGTAAGTAATTAAGAACTATTTAAATACGAGATTTTAATACATTATTTAAACATTTTTATATAAAATAAATGCTTTTGAACACTCTTTAATGAGGTGTGTTTCTATTTAATACTAAAAAGTAGAATAATAGAATTTATGAAAAATCCAAAGAAGTTTATTTATCTGATTTTGTGCTTGAGTACCAAAAGCGAACAAAGCTTAATTGATCTGATTGTATCTTTAAAGACCAATAGCAAGTTAGAAAGATTTCATCTAATAAATTCTACCTTGATTTTAAGATTCCTAATAAGAAATAAGAATGTCCATGAGTTAAACTCACCGATTTTGTAAGGTCGCCACCCATTTCCATGCAATGAAGGCACATAGGAGCTGTTTCAACTTGCAAAGATAACGAACAACATTTGGAGTATCGAGAACACATCTCTGTGTAATATTGAGATATTAAATGCTCAAGTTATAGGGTTGTGAATACTTAAAATTTAAGAATCAAATACTCCAAGGTTATAAGGCAGATATGTATATGGAGTAGCCAGAAACATATTATTTGGCTAGGTAGCTAGTAGTACCTTTACAAGCGCCCCAATAACACCTAAGCCAGAGAGTCGCAAGTAATCATACTGTGAATTTGGTGACTCGATAGTCATATAAGGGTAAAAGTATGTAGGTATTTGAGCTGCACATATATAAAATAAGAATGAAATAAGAATTTCGATAAACAAGCAAAAAGATTTCAAATATATGAAATCAATAAAATTGAGGATCATGTAATATTGTCTCTAAGTATGAATTTAACACAATTGTTAATATCTTCTACGAATTAAAGGGAGGTGATACCGTTAAGAAGATCCACTCTTTTTCGGGGAGGAAAGCTATGCCTTGCAAGCATTAAAGAAAAATACTCGAGATGCGATAATGTGTATAGACTATGAGACACAGCATGAGTTATTTAAAAAACTTACAAAGATAGACAGAAAATTAATTTACGATTATCAAAAGACAATTAAGAAGAGAGTGATCAAACTTGTTTATAAACTTATTTCATGTAACCATCATCAAATACCCAAAAGTGCTTGTCAGCTATAACAATATACAATAAGTTTCTTAAATAAGCTTGTCCAAACACCAACTAAGCAGAAAAAACAGTAGCACACTGGATCGGGACAAGTGCATTGCAAACTTTTGTGTCATTCATAGTAAGCCGAGGAGGATGCAACAACACGTATCTTGACATAAGTTCACGAAAGTGGAGGAAATGATATCTTAATCATAAGTTTATAAACAACATCCTTTTTCCAACTAAATAACTAAGGCTATAATACTATTTATATATAGCGTTTATGAATGCTTAAACATAAAAGTAACCTCGCTGTGTTTGTTTGGTATCAATATCCGGTTAAGATATATTATTCGACTTCTAAAAATAAATAATTACCACCTGGAATATACGGACAAAAACATACCTCCAACAGATAAAACATTGTGTCTCTGGACTCCCAAAGCATCAAACCGATCTCAGGTCCTCCAGCCTGTATCATGAGGAAGAAACAAAAAGAAGCTCATGTTAACTATTTCAATTATAGATGGACATAAATTCCAAATATTTTTGTACACTTAGCTGAGTAGCTGACTATATCTCTGATATATAATAAAGCTAATATGTCATATTCATCAATTAATATTTCTAGTTACAAACCTATGTATGTAATTAAAGATAACTATCATTACATGTTCTATAAATAAAGTAAACAAATCATATGAAAGAGTAATCTATAAGCTATGCTTTTCAATATTTAATTTAAAGATTCATCAAAGTTCAAGTTTTGTGTTAAATGATTTTCAATATAGTCATGCTTGTTTCACGAATGGAAACATTTACGATGGCATATATAAAAACAGGATTGTCCGTGGTCTACAAGTTTTTAATGTATGTTTGACGTGTGTCTACTACGTACGTACAATAAAATAAAGATTCCGGTCTAATTTGAGATTATTGTAGATTTTATGCACACGTTCGAAGTGATTGTGTTATTAAATTTGTAAAAATTGATAAGTTGATTGATTAATTGCTAGATTCATGATTAGAATAAAGTGCAAAATGACAACTTCAAGCGTCCATAACTTAAAAGCGAGTTTATGGAAGCCGCAACCTGTCCACCGCTCTCAACAAACACATACGTCCGTGCAAAGCGGCATAATCTCGCCCAAAACCATCATTTGAATAACCAAAATTTGAGTTAGCCTGAGCTAGATTCTTACTATTGTTATCAAGCAACCATGTCAAATACAAATTTTAGTTTATGTTGTTTCAAAATTATGTAAATTTGTGAAATAACCCAAATCCGTAGTCAAATATACTCTTTTAAATTCGAATTTTGATCTAATTTTTTATTATTTATTTTTGGTTTCGTTTTTATCTTTAATCTTTCAATTTTTAGTAATCAAAGAAACCTATATGATTGTCCCATAATACTATTTCAAAATGTGCCTTTAAAGAAAAGAGACATATCTGGATACACAATTGAAAGAAAAAAATCTAAATTTAAGGCAATCCAAAAGCCTCTTGAAATTAATCCATCTTTTGACTAAAAAGGTTGAATCTTGAATGATTTCGGTTTAGAAAAATTATACCAAACTTAAGTCAAAGAATTTTCCATAATTTTAAGACCAAGGTCAAGATTATAAACCTCATTTTAGAAGTGTAATAACATTGATCTATAACAAGATTTTCATAAATCACACAAAAATATATACTCAATGTACACAGATCCAACAAACACTCACTCAAACACAAGAAGAGAAAAACCCAAATCTAGCATCAGATTTGATCATCATTAAATCAACTAATATAAGATAAAATTCATTAACCTGCAAAATTTTCAGCGTATATATAATGATTTGTTAGTAAAACTAATTTATGTGCGTGTTTATATAATTATACCTTGTTAGCTTTGAATATATTGTTGAGTTGCGTTATTGCTTCAGATCTTGTGCGAGGCAAGTTAACCAGCGATATCAACCTCCTAATTTTAGAATGCTCGGATGCGAGATAAAGTGAAGTGGCTCGCATTGTTTGGAGGAGCGCGTTGGTGCTGATGAAGACAGCGGCATAATCCACGTCAACGAATCGGCAAGGTATCCATTGTCTCAAAAGTTGTTCTTAATAATATAATGGTGTTTGTGTTTATTTATTTGGCTTTTAAGTACCAAAAGAACTAAGTGATAAAAATTAGTAAGAGCATGAATATTGTGAGTCTAATGTGACAAAATATATGCTAGGGTGAGGGAAAATATGAGCAACAGTGTCCAAGTGGCATTCATGCATGGTCCTTCTTGTTCCCAATACCTAGTTAAGTAACTCTAGTCAGTTGTATTATAAACGTGATATTACGGGTTGATATATATTACAAGAATATATATATGTAATCTTATATTATTTTAATTGTTCATTAATTGATTTGATATATAATCATATAGTGTTAGATTATGACAAGTGTCATTATGAAAATTTAAAAAAAGAGAATAAAAATGATGTATTGTTTATGTTACAAGTATAAAAAGAAAATACATTGTGGACGAATTTAGGGAAAAAGAGAAGATGGTGTTGCATGTGAATGCTAGAAAGAAACATGTGACTAATGTATTTTGAATTTAAGTTGAAGATGTCGTACCATAGACCGGTCAAAGTTCGATTATATGGCACATGAAAATTTAACGAATATGATGAGAAAAGAAAAGTGTAATCATTGTATGTCAAATCAAGAATGAAATGAATTCATCTTAAGCAGTCGTCCGTCGTTTTAAAGGCCCTGTGCCACCATTAAAATAGTGCCCTCTTGAAAATGAAATAATATCAAGGACATGTAAAAATTTTAAATGGAGTAAAGATTATTTTAGTTAAATTATCAAAAACACCATACAAATGAAGACAGACCGTCAAAACATATCACATCAATATTATTAATGGATCACAAATGATGTTTTTTCAAGAACATTGATGCGAGTTTCTTGACGGTCTTAATATTTATAGTGTCTCGCTATACCTATGGTCACCCTAATGCACTAACAGGCGTGTGTGCGGTCGCGTGTAAGGTCGTCCCAAGAGCTATGTGTTGGATTATTACTAAGTCTAGTGTCACGAATAATAATTGTTTCGATAGGGTTTAATTAATTAAACTACTAATGCATAATGAAATAAGCGAGATAAATGGATAAAGGAAATCAATAGAGGAATAGTGGTGCTAACCTAGTCAATCCTCCTAGCTAGTTATGTCTCACGTCTACCTACTTCCAATTACTTGGTGGGGTCAAATTCGAGAGGACATCATTTGGTCAATTAGCCTAACCTATTAGCAAAGATGCTACCACGGAGAAATCGGGCACACCGTCATAAGTCCTGTTGTTCCTGGTCCCTAAGCAAGTCATTAAGTACCGCTACATGCTAGCTTCAAAATAGTGAGTGCCGACCGTTAGGAACTTATACACTACACCCCCAATTCTTAAGTTCATCCAAGCGATAGGTGATCGGTTGGTCAAATCGCACAAGTAGAAAGAATTCGTCGGTTGGTCATATCTTACCCTTCCGTCTCGATCCGCTCACCTAGGATCAGTTGGTCATATCTCCTATGCAATTGGCCTCTACCGCCATTCAAAACTACCGAACCAAGGGTGACTACCAAAGAACTATGCATGCATACACTTAGAAATAATTGTACGGAAATAAAGGTAAACGTAAACAAAATAATTAAGGAATCATAACTAGGCTAGCACCAAATGGTGCTTAGCTGCTCATATTAATCATGCAAATCAATTCAATATTCAAAGGTACGAAATACATGAATTGAAAGTAAAAGAAATATAAAACGCTAAAGCTTATCGTAATGGAGTGACTTCTCCCTTGGAAACGACTCAGTATGCTCCCTAAACACCTTTGAGCTTTTTCCCGTTCTTAGAGTGTTGTGTGTGGAATAGGATGATTAGAAATCTTTGGAATTAGTGGGGTATTTATAGGCAGTGCGGGTTACTGGCGTAACAAAATAGGAGTTACGCCAGTAACCTTCTTCTTCGTAAATGAACTAGATGCGCTAGTTACGGGCGTAACCTTATTGAGTGGTTACGCCATAGTCTTCAATAAACTCGGTTACGTCGTAAGTGATGCGATGAATTCTGGGCGTGAAGTATCGACGACGTGGAACCTCTTTTGACCTAATGGAGTTCGTCGTAACCTTTGGGAAGAGTTACGCCGTAACCTCTTGATAAGTTAGTATTCGTGGTCACGCATGATAGTTACGGCGTAATGTGAGAGGAGTTCGCCGTAACTTCTTTAAAATAGGCATACTGTGATAAATCTTTAGTTATGTTTCCATTTCCGCGTCTCTTTAGCACCAATGCTCGTAATTTACTTGAAAGTGGAAAACAATGGAAAACAAGCGTAAATCCATATAAATGATATAAATAACGAGCATTATAGGGGAAAATTGACACTTAATATTCATGACTATTTGATGTTATCAAATATCCCCCCACTTGAACTCTACTTGCCCTCAAGTAGACCTTAATAGATAGATTCCTAAAAAGATATCTCCCAAAACACGGAAAATATGAGTTTACAAATCCTTATGCTAGAATAAAACAAAGCCGAACACCTCACGAAAGGGAACAAACACTCAAATCTCTCAACTATTCTAAGTGTCAATTTCGGGTGATCACTCAATCGCTGATCATAGCATGTATTCTATCATAAGCTTGGCGGTTACACAAATCTCCACCACTAGAGTTAAGGGCTAAATAATTCTCGAAGGCAATATGGGTAGACACGACAAAGGTTAAGGGGTGACTCGTTATTACTAACATGTCACGGCGAAGTGGACAAAATCAATAATACATGACCAAATCCATGGCCAAGACACCAAAGATTGCTCGCTGCATCACCTAGACATGCTTCATGACTAATGGGTAGGATTAGACATGGGATATATAATTGGTGTAAAATGAAAAACAAGCAGGTAGTCTAAATCTATAACCAAGTTGTCACACCCCTAAATTACTGTTTTGCAACGGAATGGAATTCACGGGATTGGTTGTCATAGCATCACAATCAAGTTATATTGAGCGACCTAAAGTGTCGTTTGGAAAATACATCGCTTGAATTAATAAAACATTCGAGTTACAAAGATAGGTCCCGATTGAAAGTTACTATGTGCGGAAAATAAGTTTAGTACAAGTCAAACGATGTTTTAAAGTGTATAAATCCCATGTGAGGCCAGCGTCGTCACGCGACTCTATGCTATGTCCACATGCATGCCATGAAGTGAATGCCTTAGTTACACGAAAATACATTGCTAAAAGTGTCAACACAATGGTTGAGTGAGTTCATAGAGTTTAAGTTGGAATGTAAAGTCTTTCAAAATCGTTTATGCGACAAAGGCATTGTAAATCCACTCGGTTCAAGTTCAGCCCATACAAAACTTGCAACTTTGTGTGTTCACAACCCATCGCCAAAATATGTATAATTTATGTTCAAACACATGATGTCAAATGAATTCACATAATAGTGCATGACTTTATGTATCAATAGTTACTTGACATAATTATACCAAGACATTTAGTTCAATGAAAATCCCAAGACATTCAGCTCAATGATGTTCCCAAGACATTTAGCTCAATAATAATCCCAAGACATTCAGCTCAATGATAATCCCAAGACATTCAGCTCAATAATAATCCCAAGACATTCAGTTCCATGATTTGTGATATAGAATATGACTAAATATTCAGTTCAGTTAAACATGTAGTTGCAAATATCATGAATGTCATAAAAATAGTTGAGCATGTATCTCCCCCAAAAGTAATTCAAAACAATTAAAAGAGTATGGGCTATGACTCACTTTGGTGCAATGTTTATGATGATAAAATGGCAAAAGTGGATACCTTTGAAATGTAGCGTGAATCTGAAAATGACCTATTATGAATGATATGATATGTGATAAGTCATGATGTAATGTTATGCATGCAATTCGGATGATATTTATACCACTTATGAATTTTTGAAAACAATACTTCTCGTCGAAAATATAATCTTTTAACGTCTTGACCATTTTAAATTACTTCACATGTATTTACGTTGAAATGATATCCGACGATAATCATTTGGTGATTATTAAGAGAATATAACTTTTAAATGGTAAAATAATGTCATTGATATTTCCATGAAAGTGACAAAAGCGACCTCTAAAGCTACTCGTAAAATGGTGCACGTCGGCGTTAGGAAACAAACTCAACGGTTTTGGGAAGCTCGTATGATAATCTCAAAGTTTTAGCATTTAAGTTTTAGTCCTAGAGGTCTAGTACATAAAGAAAATTAGAGGTTAAGTATGGTACTTTTGGTCCAAAATATAGTTTAAGGATGGTTTTTCGGCAAAGTTTAAGCGATCGTAATTAATTCATTACAACTCCGCTAATCAAGCGATCGGACATTTTGGAAAGTATACTTGGCGATTTCACTTTTACTATAATACTTCTCTTCATAAAAGTTCTAATTCAATGTTAAAACAACCTTTAACTTGGTACTAGTTTTGCCATAAAACTTGTTTATTAGAAATGTTTTATAGTTTTCTTATATGATAATAGTTACGGCAACTTTTGTAGCGTGTATAATTTAGTCGTTACAAATCCGTTTTCTACGTTTAAAGATCCTTAACCGTATCAAGTATACTAACATATTTTTAACAAATCGACATAATTTACAACGTCCAAGCTTCATTTTGACTCGTACAAAACAAATATTGTTTCTTGAAATTTCGAATTTTGTATTTTAAATCGCCAAATTGAAAAATTCATAACTTCTTCGTTATAACTCCGTTTAATCCGTTCAGCCGCCGCGGTTTCGTTTTAAAGTATATTTTCTAAATATCTAGGCCAAATATTTTTGTCTCTTGTCGGATTTTCCGAATTTAATTTTAAGGACAGACCCTTTTCAAAATGTGTCGAAATGAGTTTTTTCTCGCCAAACCTATTCTAACCCATTCAAAACAACTCAAAGCTATTCTAATCCTACCATACACCTTCTTAGGGTGTCATGGGTTCCTAGACATCACCAAAAATAATATATAACAAGGAGTAATTATAGGATGGATTATATATATTTAACACATAAAAACCTTAAAATGGTATAAACATCATGAGACTTGCATGTTTCTCAAATAAAATGATATGACCATAAAATGAATGTGAAATAAAATATGAATATGGATGCTTACTAGTGATATGATGAGGTTTAAGGACAAAGGGTTTTCCTAATCACTTGAGGTTTGTATTACAAAACCTTTGCAACAAATGATACTAGTGTATATTAAAACTTGTCTTGAAAACTTGGAGATGATCCTCCTTTTGGTCCTTGGTGCGAATATTTAGAGAAAGAGAAGGAAATTTTGATCTTTGTATAATGAAATGAAAGAAATGAAGTGAAAGTAGTGATAAGGTATAGTATAATACATGTATTACTAAGATATTATGCAAATATCTTTGGTGACTCACCTTGTGTCGACAAGGGGTGCTAGTCATCTTTTTTTTTTTTTTTTTTTTTTTTTTGTATAAGTGTAATAAATTGTAAGTAAAGTGAAGACTTGTGGTAAGTTGTAGTCATTTGTAAATATTTAGGGTAGCGTTGGATAAAAATAAATTTTCACGGTCAAGATAAAATATATTTAGGTCATAAAAATTATAAAATACATTTCTTGCAAAATTTGAGTGATATAATAATAATCGTGTCGAATTTAAGAAAAGCGTCGTAATTATATAAATACAACAATTTAGTTACAAAATAAATTTAAAACACTGTAAACTCATAATATTATTTATAAACTTAATATGAGTATAAAATATATTGGAATAATTTTTGGAAGTAATGGATCAATTGTTCAAAATAATTAATTCTGTGATAACGTTTATTTAATATGAAAATTATCGTTTAATGTAAAATGCAAAACCATGCATGAACTAATATGATGAAAATGATGTTAATGAAATGTAGACTAAACTTAGTCTATATGAAATGACCTCGATGATATGATCATGAATTCACAGCTAAACCATTACTGATTACGTGAATTTGATGCTCAATAAACCTAGTTCGCGATAAATGATAAATAATGAAGCATGAATAATGTTTTGAGAATGACCCAAAATACGAATTGTCACACAAGTCATCACCACTTACCGTCCGCCCAAAGTTCAAGCTTAGAAGTCTAGAAACCGGATCATGAAATGCAAGGTAGATGTGTCATTAGAGGGCGTCGTGATGGGCGCACTACCTTTTCTTCTTGGCATAACTACTGACTCAATCTTCAAATGTGACCGAGGTGGCCTCCTCGATACTAATCAATAAAGCTCATACTACAATGCTTATAACATCACACTTTACAATATCATAACTCAATCAACTTCTTTTTTTTTTTTTTTTTTTTCCGAATCATTTTTTTTCAACAACATAATAACATAACATCCCCACTTGAGATGAACAATGGGAATCGGGGGTCTTCAATGATCTTCATAAATGTTGTCGATGAAAGCATGATTTCAAACCTTTTCACTCGAACCTTGAACTTAGGCAAATGATAACTTCCCAATCACAAATAAAGACTACAGGGTAGGCTAAGGTGTATAGGTGTAACGAAAGAATATATTGGGTTGACAAAATGAAAGGAATGGATCAAAAGGGTGTATCTAGGGGTATCTTGCACTAAAGGAGAGTGCAACAAATGGGTTTCACATGGGGGTCGAAAAGTCGAGGAGACTAATCGATAGACTCACAATGGTAGGTTGTTGGGGTAATAATCCTATAATATTGCCTTCTAAAACTGAAAAGTCCAAATACATCAAGCTAACTCAACATACCTCGTCTATGGTCTCGAAATGATGCAAAGGCCAAGTTCTAAAGTTTACAAGCTCTAAGCACACTCATAATTTGGTGGATTTGGGGTAAAATATTGGAAGCGGATAAGGCTAATCTCACCATGTAATGTCAAGGGTTGTATGTGCTCGGCTAAGGTCTAATCTAGTTAGGTTAGGAAAAACATGTCAAAATTTTAAAAATGGCATAATTTTTCAAAATAAACTAGAAAATGAGGCGAAATAAAGTTCAAGAGATAATTCTACTCCGTCCCCCACTTGAATTGTACAAAGTCCCTTTGTACTAGGCATTAAAATAAAGGTGAAGAGAAAGGTAGAATTAGGCGAGAACTTCCGAAATTTGCTCCAAAAGAGGAAAGCCGAAAAGAACTGTGCCTTCGTTTAAGCGTCATGAACAAACTTGATCCACGAAATCACAATACCGACAAGCATAATTCTAAAAAGAAAAATGAAAAAAACAACAAAAACAAATCTAACTCACTTTCGTAGGAATCACGGTTGCATTTAGCGAATGCAATAAGCCTTTAAACCACTTGGTGTCCCAGTGGATGAGTGAAATCTCGTGAGGGTTTACAGACACACCACAAAGTTCATTTAAAACTAATACAAGGTTACGGTGTTTTAAAATGAAAGAATTAAGCGAGAGGAAAGTTCGTCATAACTCCTATGGGGAGTTCTGCCGTGGCAAAACGATATAATTTGAAGGCGAGTGGTTACGGCGTAACCATTGAGATGGTATTCGCCGTAATTGGTAATCGTCAAGAATTCTTTGCTCAAATATTGGTTCTGGCTTAATCACCAAGATGAGTTCTGCCAGTAACTCGTTCGAATCGACAGCTGCGGCGACAATTAGTTCCTCGTTTCTGCAAAATGTTAGAAAACACAAAACCCAACAGAAAGGAAATAAAAACAAAGAAATGGATAATTCGGGTTGTCTCTCGAAGAGCACTTTTCTTTATTAATGAGTCTTTAAGTTAGACTCATAGGCTGCGGGAGCTTCTATGGGGGCCTTTGGACATCCCGAGCTTCTTCCATGTCTTTCATTAAGTTCGCCTAACCCATCCGACATTTGTGGCGGTGGGAGATATTCTTTGGTTTCAATTTTCGGATCTTGCAAAATTTTCTTGAGCCCCAAATGGTATCGTGTAAACTCAAATTTTCGGCTATAATAGGTGGCCTCTTAAATGGGATGACGAAGCTTGCATCTTCTTTTCTCATGTACTTCATCATCTGGGTCAATGAAACCGTCTTCGCCTTGTAACCCGAGATAATTGAAATTGTCATTGTCGAATCGGTATCTTCAAGTTGGTTGAGTATTTGCTTGCATTCTTCATTTTCTACCTTAGGCGAACCCTTGGTGTCTTCTTACGGTTTTATGGTGAACATCGTTGTTAGGTTGATCGTTACTCATACACCCTTCCTAGATTTTATTTTTAGTTAACGAGTTAATTTTTCCGTGTTGATTTTGACCCAATTGTTGAATCGAGATCATCGGCCAAGGTAGTTACGTTCTTTCGAATCATTAGTCGAAGTCCAAAGAATTCGTCTTTGACTCTCTCAATCTTGCTTCCTCCATCACATTCATACTCAAAAGGTTGCGGGAAGCCAAAACTTTTCGTCGTGGTTTTAATTTGTTCACTAATGATTTGAACTCCTTCGTCATCGTCA